>KZ309155.1:194768-214114 GCA_000376725.2 Ladona fulva | reverse complement strand
CAACTCATAAATGAATTTATGTTGTCTTTGGTGGGCAATCAGGTTTTATTCATCAGAAATTCCCATTCAATTATAGTATTCCAGACGGACGTTTGTGGTGTACTACAAAAGTTTCATACCCGGGCTTCTTTTCATATTTTGCAATCGATTTCGCAACATTATTGCAATGGCTGTACTCTATACTAATAGCTGCTCATTCGTCAGCAACTTCCTGAACAACTTACAACCTTAATTCTGAATAGGACGGACCACAAGCTGGACATTTTTGATCGAAAGATTTCGTAGGAAGGCTAATTAATATTCATCTTAACTTTCATTATTCAATGGAGTTTATCAAACCTGCGATATATATAATATTTGCTTGATTTTTCTGTCTTATGTGCCTGATGATGACGATGTCTCGTTGAAACCGGTAGCACCAATAAAATATTTTGTGGAAAAAGTACCATCCTGTCTTCTCTTTCTACATGATGGAATTCCACCACATCTCGCCTGACTCTGTGAATTTCATTCAATCTTAATTCTGAATAGAATGGACCACAAGCTGGAAAACTTTGATCGAAAGATTTCGTAGGAAGGCTAATTTATATTCATCTTAACTTTCATTATTCAATGGAGTTTATCAAACCTGCGAATTATTAATTAAATTGCTTTGAGGCTTTTTTAATGAAGGGTGTAAATTACGTTGGATTACATAAAACTATCATCTGCTATGCTGAAAACTTAGCATCAATTAAACACCGAATTATTATATTAATATTTATTTAAAGGCTAATGCAAACGGATAAATGGAATTCCTATTAATTCTATTATTTCATGGGATATACAAAAAGTGAGGAATCTAAGTTTGTCAGTATTTGATTAGTGTTTTAATGATTATTTTTTTATGGATACACTGCGTTATAAGCGTACTCAACGTATCCTAGACAACGCTATAGACATCTTCGGGCCAACACATCTTTTATAACGTTGTCCTGGAAATGTCTAGAACGCTGACGACTCTAATTAAAAGAAAATTTTATACTTTGGAAGCTAAACACAGTTTTTCATTCTCGAATAAATCGATTAAACCGATTAATTAAAATTGTTCAATTTAATGACAACGAAGAAATGGCGAAGGGAATTCATAATTAAAAACGGCTCATCAGACGAAAACCTGATATTAAGGTTCAAATGGATTTAGAACAGGGAAATAGTGTTAATAGCTAAACGTTTTTTAATTTGTAATTGGTTATCAATTGTATGCGTAAGTAAAGAACCTATTTAGGAGTCCGTGAGTGAATCATGCGGACTAAATATCTATCTGCATGTAAATAATTGAAATGTATTGCACAAAAAATACTGCATAAAACATGGATTCACTTCTACACTCCAGAGATAAAGGAACAGTCAAAATGGGCCGGCAAGGTGATGGCCACGGTTTTTTGGGATGCACGCAGAATAATTTACACCGATTTACTTGGAAAGAGGTCAAACTATAACTGGTGAGCATTATGCGTCGTTATTGAACTGGTTGAGCGAAGAAATCAAGAAAAAATGTCCTCATTTGAAAACGATTCTCTTCCATCAAGATTTTGCTCGGATGTGCAGTATAGTTTCGATGTTCAAAATAATGGAATTAAAGTTTGAATAATTACAACCGTATTCGCCGGATTTGGCCCACAGTGACAACTTTTTATTTCCAAACTTGAAGGAACGGCTCGGCAGACAACAGTTCAGTCGAACGAGGAGGTCATCTCCCAAACAGATGCCTATTATGACAACCTTCCATAATCCTACTTTTTGGACGGCATTAAAAAGTTGGAGAAACTCTTGGTAAACTATAAAGAGTTAAAAGGAGATTATTTTGAATAGGGAGAATAAATTGTTTTTCTATCCATTTCTAAGGACTTATTGAACGACCGTCGTAAATTAATCCCGAGAATCTTAAATTCAATTCATTTTCCGCTCTTTTAAACGAAAAAAGTGAATCACTTCTGGATTCCCATAACATAAATCTTCTTTAATATCTGAGTTGAAGCAAGTACATGCCCTCGATAGATTCTGTGGTCAATGAGACAAGGAAAATGTTTGGGAGGGATTAAATACTTAGTTGGAAGAGATTACATCTTTACCGATCATACTAAATTTATACTACCATTAGTAACGGACACGTATGATACTCCNGTTCTAAAGTATCTCAAATTAAAGCAAGCACACGTAAAGAATACATTCTGTGGTCATTGAGGGAAGAGAAAGGCCTGACAGAGATGGTGTACTTAATATGGATTACATCTCTATCGATCATATTAAAGTTAAAATTCCGTAAGTAACGAATACATACTAAACTCCTCAGATGATTATTTAGTGAAATCGGAAATAAAAAAGTTGAAAGTGTTGAGTCTCTTTACCTTCTATAGGACAGGACAACAACCATGCTTCTCTGGCAGATATTTCCTTTTCCTTGGACAACTTATTAATTTCTTTCTCGTGCAACACCATCAAATTTTTAATTTCTCCATCTTTAGCAGATATTTCGGCTTCCTTGGACAGTTGACATTCCTTAATTTGTTGGTCTTTGGAAGTAGCGTCGCAAGTCAGCTCAACTGTGTTGTTCCTTTTTGTCTCTGAGTGAGAAGTAAAAATCTATTAGAAATACAGTTACAATTTACTCCACCAGTAGGGGAACATTCATTACAACTGCATATTCTATGAATTAAAAGTGTGTAATTAATATAGATACTAGCTGATCCCGCGCAAATATTCGCGCGCAGTGTGTCATATCTGCAAAAACGTAAACGCTTGTAACTATTTTATACTTTAAGAAACGTATCGTCGCACAATAAAAATTTCATTGTGTCATGTTATTCATTTCATTAATGATGAATTTAATTATCAAATATAATCAACGATTCGTTTAATCACATCTTTTTCCAAGGCAATGTATAATCTTCAACTATATCGCTAAGAATACTTTTTTATCTCATCGCGGTATTTTTTAATTTCAAAGACTGCGAGTTTCAAGATTGTCAATGAGTTAGTTGAGCTGAACAGATGATTAATTCGCCTAAGCGATGCAAAAATGTAAACACTGTTATAAAATATCTCGAGCTAAAAGTTGAGCCCGGGTGATATTTGCGTACATAATATTTGTAAAGCCACATAAAAGTAGGTTAACTTTAGTTTAGCTAAAATTCATATTTACCAAGATAATTTTCGAAAACGTTTCAATTCACGGGGAATTAGCAAAAATCACTTTTGTCGAAGTTTCGCACATACTAATTATTTTTACATCCGAAACTCATCTAAGAAGAGAATATTTAATGTCAAATATTTACGATGCTATACATAATGTTTTCTCCAATAATTCTTAATTTCTTCATTTTAACTTTCGGACAACAATATCGAAGGCAATGAAAAACCATTATATATTTTAAGCGGTATCAATTTAAATATATTTCGATATCTAACGTTTAATGCATTTTGATTCACTGAAAATATGTGTAAGTATTTTTGATTTGAATTATATTTACATTCATTTACATCCCGGTTGGTTAGAAGCATTCCAAATATTGCCCAGAGCCAAAGCGACATTCCTGATTCACACAGTTCTTGATTTTAACTTTAGAACATCAGAGCCACTGTAAATCATCATTTATTTAAGAAAAGTTAATTTCAATTATATGAAAGAATATAATTTTTGGCCAACACAGTGAATTACTTTTGATTTGATATCGTCACATTTGCTTACGCTCTTTGGATTTAGCTTCGGTTGAAATATTGTTATGATGAATGTCGTATTATTCCACATATTTTTCTATAGTTTCTTCCAAAAGAATTATTCGGAAGAGTATTTCAACTCAATGAGAACAACTGAACCTCATTTTAATCGCATAAACGGATTACTTTTATATTTTCAATGCAACAGGAAAACGCAACGTAACAAAATTATTAGTAAATATTTACGTTGCTATAAATAACGTTTCGTTACAGACGCTTTAATATATTAAATAGAAAACGTCATTCTTATCATACTGATTTACACAGTTCTTGATTATAGCTTTTGAACATTTATGTGAACACGACAATAAATTATCATACAAATCACCATGATATCTTAATAAGGGTACAGTTATTGATAATAAGTTAATAGACTGATAAAGTATTACATTATTTGAATTATATTCTGAAGTAATCTTGATTTCAAAGTGTGACATTTACGCTCGTTGATTTTAGCTAATAATCCATCAATGCTGAAATATTGATTTCATTTCAGGGATTTCGTATTATTCTTTTGTAAATTCGACAAAATGTTCTTTAAGGATGATTTTCAAAAACGTTCCAATTCGTTGGGAATTAGCAAATATCACTTGTGTCGATGTTTCGCACATACTAATTACTTTTACATCTAAAGCTCATTTAAGAACAGAAAATTTAATTACAAATATTTACATAACGTTTTTTTCCAATAATTCTTAATTTCTTCATTTCAACTTTCGGACAACAATATCGAAGGTAGCGAAAACCATTACACATTTTAAGCAAAATCAATTTAATTACATTTCGATATCTAACGTTTTGATTCAGTGAAAACATTTATAAGGAGCTTTGATTTAAAGTAGCTAATTATACTTACATTTAACTTTAGAACATCTAATCATAATATAGCAAATCATAAATTTGGCCATCGAATGAACCAAGTTTGACGGAAATACGTTCAAAATTAGGTATTTTAATTAATGAAGAAAGAAAGCAACTCGAAAATGAAAAATCGCATGTAGTCTTACGGAAACACATTTTTAGCTCCGGGATTTGACTCCGGATTTTTCCGTGGATGAAATCAAGCATGCCGGGGTTTCCAGTTATTAAAAAACCAACGCAGTTTACCGAGTGTCTCTAAATCTAACAGTTTCTGAGATACGGAGGGGGACGGACGGACATTTGGGAAATTATATGATATTATATAATATAGATTTGCTTAAAATATTGTCAAGGTTATGATTTAAATAAAGAATCATTTCCTAATTGCCTATTGCTAAAGAATGCACACACACACAGATTTAAAATGATCTTGCAAGCCTTACCTTTTACAAATCCTCCGGCGTCTGTTAACATCCTGGAGCTGTCCATTATTGCATAAATGTCGACAGATAGACTCGAGTTTATGAAGATATCCCGTGTCGCGTTGGCGACGTACAGGGAGGCCCCTATTTCTCCATCGTCCCTCTTGCTGACTTGCACCGAAATCATGACACGCTCGGAGAACCCCAAGCAAGACAGAAACGCTAAATGGAATGCCACCGGCAGGATGACTTCAAATCGAGTCATCGTCCCCGGATGAAGAATTAACTAATGTGGTACCTGTGAGGATTAGATGACGATTATTAGATATAATACATCAGTCACTATAGGAACAGGAGATACGGAATACCGTCCCCAATAACTCAATCGCCGGAATTCGATCGGTAATACTTTAATTGAATAAGTAAATCGGACAAGATGCAGTCTTAAAACTCGCAGTTCACTCTGAACTGCTGTTAAAGTAAACCAGATTTAATAATCATGGTATCAAAGAAATGATTAGGGGTAAAAAGAGATTAGGAAAAGTACAGTTCCGGGTTTTTGGAGACTGAAATGAAGCATAGGAAAAATCATCCACCGCAGGAATAAAACAGAAAGAAAGTGTCGTGTGAAACTGCATACACTTATTAAGAGCAATATTTAAAGCATTTAGAGGAGGTACACTTATCTAGATTTAAAAATAAATATCTGGTACAAATAAAATATTATGCAAATAATACGGAATTAAAGGGGATTTGAAGGCGTAGGACGAGGTCGCTACTATTTAATCTCCGTTTCCCCGTAAATAATTCCATTGCGAGTCTTTATCGCGGATTCCCGATTGATTTCCACACACCGAACACAAAAACAGAGGTGAAAACATTGGAATTACCTCGTTTGGATTTTAGGAATTCCGATTCAATACGCTGAAATAGAATTTTAAAAGAGTAGTTTTGTAGATAATGCATCGGGCAACTTTGTGTTCCTATCCCAATCTATTATTTGCATATAATATTCACAACTTGTATATCACTTTTAAAGTAAAATTAAACCTGAACAACGACAGTAAATTACATGCGCTGCGTTAGAATCAGAAGTTACGAAAGTGTTCAGAGTCAGTTATATACTGTAAAAGTTAAGAAAAATGATTTGCAATTATTTTAAGCTATAGCATAAATTCGTAAAAGCTTTTTTATTAGAAGATGTGAATTATATTTAGCAAAAGAACACTAAAACTCTCCAATAAGTTTGAACGAAAAGAATAAAGTATTACTTTTAAAAAATGAAGAACTTATTTCATTAAAGAATATTTAATGAGACATCATCAGAGTTTTGAAGACAAAATAATTGGGACTTTTCGTTTCCACCATCTAGCCTCTCATTACGTTACTCTAATTACTAAAGTAAGGGAAACAAGAAAATTCATAAATTAACAATAATGACTTCTCTTTTCAACTCAAGGAATTTCGTTCTCTCGATCTTTGAATTCGCAAAGAAAGCAAATGTAAATGAATGCGACGAAAAGGAGGGGAAATATATAATAAAGGAAGTAAAGAAGGGAGAGAGGATATTGAGAAAAATTGAATATGACGAGAAAGGCCAACTTCCATGTTATTCTTTGAATTCACAAGAGTATATTAGAGATAATGGCAAACTTAATAACAAATTAATCATAGGAGTTTGAAGAGTTAAAGAATACTTAGTTCCGAAAGGAAGAAATGGCTTAATCATCAAACATCATAACTATGAAATACAATTGAGTGTCCCACACAGAATTTATAAAGGAAAATGATTTTGAAACTGATCGAATTACTATTGGACATGTTTCCTTGTCATTAGTCAACGACCCGTATCAGGTATACTTCGGAATTCCAAAATAAAGTTAAAGAATTTCTCATGGAGACGTGTAACCACTTGTAAAATAGTGCGCAACGCAGACAAAATGGACGGAAAATAGTGCATTTTAATATCCGTTTTGGGGTCAAAGTGTGGGTCCAAGGACTTGGAGGAAGAGGCAGTGGAATTTGCTCTCTCTTATTGGAAAAGGGGTCCAAAAAGGAAATATTTCTGCAAACTGTTCTCTCCTCTTGCCTCCATGGATAAATTCCGCACGAGTATACACTGTGATTATCATCTGCCTTTCCGATCTAAAGCTACAAATATTCTCCTATTCTAAGTTCTATAATGAAGCTCCAATAAATATCTCAGTCGTACGCTCACCTTTGGAAGTATAAACATAGTTTTCTTGGAATATCACATTTTCGTCAAAGTCCAAAAGATTTCGCGGACGAGAAATGAGTTTGAACTCTGCCTTAATATTTTCTTGCCTACGCCCGCATCTGAACGAAATATGAAAACTACAAGTGTATTGCTGTTTCCGACAAATAAGTGTTGTATCTGAAGCACAAATAAAAAGTTAATATCTTTTTGTTTTTACGTTTGCATAAAATAAAAGAAGTGACACAAATTTGAAATCCTAATAACACTCAAGTACAGTCACCGCAGAAATAGTTTGTTACTTCTTTCTATACATATCAGTCCCAAGTTCAAAGGAGTAAAAGCGTTTCCCAAATGTATCCAAGAAAGTCGAAATTTAGCCCATTAGTAGTAAATATACAGACATTGATCCCTTTAAATTCTTAAACCTATACGCAGAATACTAAAAAAGGGAATTGATTACTTCCCTATCTTTATGATGGGTTTGCGTAGTTAATTGCTTAGTTAATAATGAGTTCGCTTAGTCATTGATGAGTCTATGATAAGTTTGCTTAGCTTAATATAAGATCGCTTTAATTATGATAAATACTCTTAACTTACGATGGAATTACCGAGTTAATCATTAGTTCGCTTAGTTTCTGATAGGTTCGCTTGGTTTAAATCAACAAGGATAGTTATATAACTAGTCGCTTCGTAAAAGATGAGTTTGCTTAGCAAATGATATTTTCGCTTAGTTAGTGATGAGTTCGCTTTGTTAATGATGAGATGAGTTTGTGATTAGATCACTTAAAATTGAGCAGTACGCTTAGTTCAAGATAATTAATAAAAAGCATGTTAGTTTATAATAGTGTTGAGCATTGTTTCGGAAGTGGGAAACGTTTTGCTATTTGCCATTCATCCATTCATGGAATGCTACTTGTCTAATTACCTGCAATTAGTGGACTAACACTGCGTAATACCAATGCATTCTATTTCCATTCGCTTTGTTTATAGCAAATTCTTTTTAGATTATCATTAGTTCATTTTTAAAGGGAAAGAAAACACATATTTAGGAGGAAAGAGTTTGCTTGATGTCATCCGTCTGTGGGTCATAGGTTATCTCCAAAGACTTATGGCGATTGAGTCTTCTTCTTGGGCGAAAAGAGGCCCAAAAGGGATATCTTTCTCTCAACTGCGCTCTTCTCCGATGAAAATCACGACAAGTTTTCTTTCCCCGTTGATATCGGGAGAACAGCGATATGTGATATTTTGGTATAACCACCTGACTTCCCTTTTATAAACTAAAATAGAATTGGCTTAAAAAGTCGATGATGAGTTGGCTTAGTTAATGATGAGTATTCTTCGTTAGTGATAAGTTCGCTTAGTTTATCATGTGCTCGCTTAGTCATCGATGAGTCCGCTTAGTCTGTCATCAGTTCACTTAGAGAATGGCGAATTCCCTTATTTTATGATGAGTTTGCTTAGTTAATATTGAGTTTGCTTAACTTGTGTAGCTAGTGTAGGGAAGTCAGGTATCATAAATATCACATATCACTGTTCTGCAGAATTCGGGAAAGATAAGTTCGCTTATTTTATGATGAGTGTGCTTAACTTGTGATACCAGCTTAAAATAGTTTTGATAATTGTTTCGGAAACGGGAATACTTTTGATATCCTCCCATTTACACTTATTACTCTCGTGTCTTGCATACTCCCGATCACTATTATCGTTACTTGGTTTCGAATGTTCTAGAGAACCATTAATCGAA
Source organism: Ladona fulva (assembly GCA_000376725.2). Taxonomy (NCBI): domain Eukaryota; kingdom Metazoa; phylum Arthropoda; class Insecta; order Odonata; family Libellulidae; genus Ladona; species Ladona fulva. Next base: position 205,110 of record KZ309155.1, on the reverse strand, counting down.
TGCTACTTCTCGAATTATCTGCATTTAGTGGACGAATAATGCATAATATCAAAGTATAATATAACGCCATATTATAAAATGATCGGAATGGCGATAATTAAGAAATGTTAGGAAATAAAATAAATAATTAGAAGCGAACGCATCATAAACTAAGCGAACTAATCACTAACAAAGAAAACTCATCATATACGAAGCGAACTTAAAATTAACTAATCGTACTGACCCAAACTAAGTAAAATCATCATTAATTACAGAACGCTAATCAAAGAAATACGTTTAGCCAACCCATTATAAAGTAAGAGAAATCTTAATTGACAAATCATACTCATCTTTCACTAAGCGAACTAATGATTAAGTAAGAAAACTCATCATAATTTAAACAAACTCTTTGTAGACTATGCAAATTTATTGTAAAATATCCATTGTGTAAAATCACCAAGCAAACTCATCATTCGATAAACGTTCTCATCAAGGACTAATCTAAAGCATCAGAAGCTAAGCGAAATAATCACTAACAAAGAAAACACATCATTAACTAAGCCAACTCATCATCGACTTTTTTAACCAATTCTAATTTAGTTGATAAAAGGGAAGTCAGGTGGTTATACCAAAATATCACATATCGCTGTTCACCTGATATCGACGGGAAAAGAAAACTTGATTTCCATCGGAGAAGAGCGGAGTTAAGAGAATGATTTCCTTGTTGGGCCTCTTTTTTCCCAAGAAGAAGACGCAATCGCCATAAGTCTTTGGAGATAACCTATGACCCACAGAAGGATGTCCACAAGCAAACTCTTTCCTCCTCAATATGTGTTTTCTTTCCCTTTAAATAATAGACGTATAATCTCTAAAGTATTTCATATTATTTGTCTGATAATAATAACCTAAATTATACGCATTTTTTAGTCCACTAATTGCAGGTAATACAAAAAATAACATTCAATGAATGGTTCTCTATTGTCTTCGAGGCCAAGTAGAGATAAAAATGATCACGAGTATACCAGACACGAGAGTGTTAACTGTGTACAGGCAAATATCGAAAGGTTTCCCACTTCCGAAACAATTATCAACACTATTATAAACTAACATGTGATACCTGCAATTACTAAAACTCATTACAATTTATTTGTTATGGTGAACAATGCGTACTGCTCAATTTCATGTGAACTGATCATTAACACATCTTATCATTAACAGAGCGAACTCATCACTGTCTAAGCGAACGTATTATCATTTGCTAAGCAAACTCATCTTTTATTAAGCGAATAAATATATAACTATCTGTATTGATCTAAACTAAGCCAACCTATCAGAGACTGAGCTTACTAATCATTAACTCAGTAGTCCCATCGTAAGGTAAGAGACCATACATTAAGCGACCTCATGATAAACTAAGCAAACTTATCATAGCGCAAGCGGACTCATAAATGACTGAGCAAAATCATCATAAGGATAGTGAAGTCTGTGAAGAAAATCACAGAAAATCTGTGTAATACTCTCAGTAAGACGGACCTTTCTGTTCTCCTTTCTCTTACTTACTTTCTCAACCTCTTTGATTAGAATTCAAACACCTTTTCAATTATTGTATGCATTTTGGTAATCGGAAACAAGAATTTTGAATTCGGGTTTCTTGAAGTTAAACTCTCAAAATGTTCCAATCAACGTAACTCATTTCACATTTGGAAGTATTATTGTCGCCTTTCGAAACAATTGTCCTCCTTGTTAATAGAGAATCTGCAATCGGAATATTACACTTCGATTCGTCAGCGCAATTTCAGTTCCTTTGACTGTAGTTCACGTGATTTCCCTTCCCTATTTCATAATTTACATTTATCTATGCCTATGTAAGTACCCTGTAACTATGGCGACGTGTGGCAGGGGGTGCATGCACCATGACTCCACTTCCCTAATTGATTACATTTGCATATCGTTCTCAGATAAGATGAGTTCTTTAATCAATTCTTTCTACACCTATTTCCCTGACTTTCTCCCAGTATCAGAACGGCCTGTGTAACATTGTGGTCGCATTATATCGGCTATGTCATCTCTGAACGAGATTTCTCTGAATTCTTCGAGTAAATTAATCCTTTGTTTAAATCTTCTAACTGCTAGAGAATCCCATCCCACGTCCTGAAGCATCTGTGCAACTCTTACTCGTTATTCGTAGCAACTCTTCGCAATACGTATCACGCAATATGATCTTATTTATTGATTAAGTTATAAAAGGTTACTTTTCTCGTCAAGGTGTGCATTGCCATATACGTAGAACGGCAAAGATGCGTCTCTGATCGAGAATCTGTGCATTTTACGCTTACGGTGGTGTCCGAAACTCAAGAGAATTAATTTACGGCATCCTTATGTTCATTAAAATTGCTGATAGAAAGAGATTTGGCAAAAGTAGCTCGTTATCAAGTTTCAAACATTCAACAGGTTGATACGTTAATGCTGTATTAGGTGTTTGAGAGGACGGTCGCTAGATGGCAAACGCATGCACTGATAGCAGCAGCCGCGACGGAACTCCAGTGCTCGAGGAATCAGACTCTTGGTTATGCCCGAATGTATACATTACAGGATAGCTGTAATTCTGAATTACATAAATGAAGATGATGGCTCTTCCCTAACACTTAAAATCACCAAATACCGCTATCATGCAAAACTGTTTAACTCGCGTATTCTGTCATAAATAAATAACAGTCGACGCATTACTTTGCTTTCTGAGAGCCATTATGGACTACTGAGTTATAGCCCGAGTACATATTTTGTTTCTAGGAGGTTGAAAGGCCCACGAAAACTTTTCCTATCTCTGTCAAAGCTCGAGTTCGAAGCCCATAATACAGGGGCTGTCTACCAGCTGTCTACTAAGATAGGCACTTCCGGTCATGTTATCGTCGTCGACGTGTCGTCAGTGAGAGACTGCTTTCGGGAGTTTTCTTTTCGTTGTTCTCTGGCTTGTTCGTCTTTAGTATTCTTCTCAGAACAAAGTATTGGTTCGAAGGAGCGGTTGAGGTGGTTCTTGAGATAAGGTGAGATATCAAGAATGTTCTCGTGATATCCGACGAATAGTGTGGAGAAATATTTCTCTGGTTTCCATCCGAGAAAGGGCGTTGGTTACCAAGTTTGTGGATCTCAAAATGGCTGCAGAGGAAGTTACCGTAAAAAGCAATATTTCTTTATAAAGTGAGTTCTTCCTCCCGATTATTACGAGGGAATCCTATCGCCGTATATTATCTGATTAGGTCTTTTCAGATTATTGAAACGAACTGGGAGTTTTGACTCATTGAATTCGGAGTTTGAAAGAACGGAAAATAATCTGGAAAGCGAATGCAGTTCACAAATTTCTGTTATAAATTCAATCATCCAACATTAGGTTACTAAAAATGCGAAAGTTAAGATTGTGTGGCGACGGAGTAACTAACTTGTGATTCAGTGGGGTATTCTAATAAAATTAGTGTAACTTACTAGTATATTGTAGCAACGTATTAGCGTAGCGTAATTAGTGTTGCAACTTAATTTCACATACCATATTCTCGTGTTGCAGTGAAAGGGTTCTGGATTTCAGTTTGTCTTTACATATTATTCCAAGTAAATTCAATGCACAATGATCAGGTTCAATCTCAACCTAATGTCAATGTCAATGACGACAACAATGTCAACAACGTAACCAATGTAAATATCGATATTCTATGCTTGTGTAGGTCTACCCCCCGAATTTTAAGTCTAAAATTTTTTCTTTTACGCATCTCGTGTATAAGTTGATCCTGGCTGTTTCTCGTAAACACTGTAAAGGTACTTTCAGAGGATTAATTATAATTATAACGCGAATTTTAAAAAGGAAGTGAATTTCCAAGCAATGATGACTAAGAGAGGTATGATTTAACATTTTTAACAACCTTTTAGTTGTAAACGTTAACAATAATTTCTGATAAGTCCTTATATTTTCGCATAAGTAAATGGTCAATCAGTATGATGTGATAAAATTTCAAAAGTTGTGATTTTGGCAATGGTGTTACTGTCTTGTAATTAAGTGTGGTATTTTGAACAAGTTAGCGGAATAAAATTGTTAAATATGAGAAAATATCCTTAAGTAAGTAATAACCGATGATGAATGAACCATGCGTGGAATGAAGGACATTAATCGGTCGTATGTATGTTTTAAAGTAAAAGTATTAATCTTAACGTAAAAGTCATTTTCTTGCATTTACCTGATGAAAGTCACTTTTCCTGGGCAATACGTTCTCTCATTCGGCACCAAATTTACATATTACGATGCTCATGTGTAATTCTGTGCGAGAGTAAACTTTGTTTTGTATATTATTTCGTTATCATACTTTGGTAGCAATTACAACGATCCTTTGATCCAGTATATTGGAATTGTGCACTCCAAATAGCAGTCGACAGCTAAATCTCGTACCGTAAGAGATACCCCCACATATTATTCGTCTGAAATTTGAGGAAGAGTATAGAAATATTTTTGCTTAAGGAATTAGGACTGCGTCTTTCTAACGAAGGCATTTGTGATTTTTTAAATTTCACAGGATGGTTCCTCGCAGCTAAATTCCGCAGCCTCGCCTGTGAGCGCCTGCTTTGCTTCGGAGGAGTTTCAACGGAAATACTTCCCTGCAATTTTCTGTCCAGAAACTGTTTTGGTTAGAGAGGTATTAATTTTTAACTTGCATCAATCTTTTCAAGTCTGCAAACATGGATGCTTTTAAAGGGTCATACTTTTTCGAATCGAATAGGATGAATGATTGATTATTTCAATTATTATTATAGATTGAGTCTATGATAAAGAAAAGTTAAGCATATAGGTTCTATAGATTCTTTTAAAGTGTGTGTAAGGTTGCAAGTAATTGCTCAATACAACTTAGGTACAGATATCGCTGAAGCAAGTGGAATAATCTTCATTATTTCCTGTTCTGTCTTCAAAGTAATTCAGAATTCATCCTCTTTTTTTAAATTATCTTAATATGAAATATCTATAGACATTTCATTGTAAGTAAACTCAATCAATCAACATCATTTGCCAGAGAAGTCAGTAAAAATATAATAAGTACTTATTATATATTTTTTATAAATTTGCTGACCAAAGAACATTGAAATAGCATTGCAAAGTTTTTTTTAAGAAANTGCTATTGTTGCTGACGAATACTCTACCAATTCTCAAAGAATTCTACAGAAAAGAGCAGTAACCCCTAAACTACCCTTTCTGATGATTTAATAGCAAATCAATCTGGCGATTGCTGTAATGAAAACAGAGATTTCTGATTAGTGTCGAAATAAATTACGAAGGTTTTCAAAATCCACATTGAACATATAAGAGTAGCAACAACAAGATTTTATATAATATTTCGAATGAACAAAAGTTTGATGGAAATCCTTTTCTCAAATATTAGATAACTTAGGAATCCACAAGTTTATCTTTAAATTCAGAAGACAAACTTTTAAAACTGGAATCTATACGAACTTATTTGCTATTTTTGAAACATTTTTTCTTTTGCATGATCTAATTTTAAGTAATGCTCCTACAAAAACTAGACTCCGTAGTATAAAACAAAAGAAAATTAATATACATTCGGATTTCTCATGTCAAATGCTGATTTTATACAAAATGGGGAGTATTGAGTGAATTCTTAAATATCAATTGGTGTTCAACAATTCCTACTCTTGACGTTCGTGTATTTATTTAAAAATATGTATTATTATTCACTCAAAAGAAAAAAGAACCCTTTTACAATAGATAGGCTCTTATTAATTTGATTTGAAACAAATATCATTGTGATCCATCAGATTACGTTCATACTCATTTATATATTTCTATTAATTTGTATTTTGAGTGCTGATTTTTTATGAACTGATTATTATTTATTTAGAATTATTAATATTTATTCTAATAATTATTTTCCACGGTGATTAAACACCCTCAGAATTTAGCTGAATACTGCTGAGTGTTAGTCATATACTCAAAATTAAATCGTAGTTTATTGCGAAACATTGATAATTATTACATTGGACTCTTTTGGTTGTTTCCAGAGGGAAATAAAGGGATAAGATGGAGAGGAAGCGGGCATTTATAGATGACGATGGAGCATCCACATCTACAACACCTCCAGAAGTGCATCCAAAGCGTCAGAGAGAATCTCAGGTAAGAGAAGAAGAGTTTCTCGGTTACATTACAAAGTGCGAGTTAGTGATAGTTCACACATATGGTGAAATGACTAAAATTTGCCAAAATTGTAACTCAGTGCTTTGAAAGGATAAAGCGAATGATATGAGTCGCTGTCATCAATGAGGAGTTAAACAATTTGCACAGAGACAGTGTCCAACTGATTTGAAGTTTGAAGATAATTTCAGTGACAGGACAATTATAAATTATGTCAGAGTTTTTCCATCCCGGTTTCATTTTCGTACATTTTCTGAGCCAACAATCTGTTTCCAGGTTAACCATTATTAGCTGAGCCACGCAAATATTTTTGCGCATTTAGTGTCTGGAAAAACGCTTACTTCATATTTCAAGAAAATCAACTTCATAAAAAAGAAATGTTTTTATTACGTATGTTTAGATTTATTTTAACTATGGATTTAAACGTTACTTTTCTCAACGTAATTAACAATCTTCAATTTCGTGGCTATTTCAATTATTAATATCGTTACAGTATATTTATATAGAATACGAGTATAAGTAGCTTGCATACTGCAAGCTTAATGTAAGATAGATTAACTAAGGCATTGTACACCTCCTGCAACACTCCACCTGCCATAAACGGACTGCCATCCACCAACTACAATACCATAAACGAATTTTTCAAAATACGTCCATAAGAATTGTCCTAGCTTCGAACCTGGGTCCATTGGGATAAATATCTTTACAGCATACGATAGAAATCCATATGTTCTATCGATGTTGCGAATTTCAACCTTCTACCTGACCGGGAAATACTATAATGAATTTTTGAAAATTCTGTCATATGAATGGTCCTAGCATTGAACCTGGGCCCACAGGGCAAAAATCTTTATTGCATATGATAGACATTTATCTTTTCTAACAACACCGTGAATTACGACTTTCTATCTGAACGCCAAATGCCCAAAATGAATTCGTGAACTTAGGTCATATAAATTGCCCTAGCGTCGAACAAAGGACTCCCAGGATAAAATCCTTTAGGAATTCTATAGATGTGTATATATTCTCTATCGATGACGTGAATTTCAACATTCTATTTTACCTAGAAATACCCTAAATGATTTCTTGAAACTTTTGCACTAATTATTTACCTAGCATCGAACCCGGAGCTATTAGGGATAAAGCTCTTGAGGGAAACGGAAGATAAAAATATTTTCTAACGATTCCATAAATTTCAACGTTCTATCTTTATGCTAAATAGGCTTAACGATTTTTTGAAAATGCGCTCAGTGCATTTAAATGGGAAAAGTGCCATTTTTGGGGCCTCCTAGAATCGAACCCATGGTGCCTATGGTGGATGCCCGCTTTTTTCCTTGGTGTCCAAACCCGGGACTTTACGGCAAAAAAATTGGCGGCTCTGTGAGACACTTCCTTCTGCTTCATCTGTAGTATCCTATATGTGATCTTTGCAACAACAAGATCTGAAGCAATGAAAACAATTTCAAAAAAAAATTATTTGAAATGAATTTCGATATTTGACAATTAAAGCGTTTTTCATCAGTGAAAAGAAGAAGTATTTCCATCAATGGCAATTTTTGATTATAGACTATTATTGTGTTTAACTATTAGACTAGTATTGTGAAATGATTTGGATTTCAAAGCGTCACATTTACTAACGTGCATTGAATTCAGTTAATAATTCTTCAGTGTTGAAATACTTATTTCAAGAATTTCATAAACCTTTACCATGTTCGTTAAGTTTAATTCGGAAGAATTTTTCAACTCAATTTTAGAGTAAATCCCATTTTACGGGTGTTTCAATTTAACATATTACTTTTACATCCTCAACTCAATTAATGACAGAAAATGTATTCATCAAATGTAACGATGCTATTGTTGCTGACGAATACTCTACCAATTCTCAAAGAATTCTACAGAAAAGAGCAGTAACCCCTAAACTACCCTTTCTGATGATTTAATAGCAAATCAATCTGGCGATTGCTGTAATGAAAACAGAGATTTCTGATTAGTGTCGAAATAAATTACGAAGGTTTTCAAAATCCACATTGAACATATAAGAGTAGCAACAACAAGATTTTATATAATATTTCGAATGAACAAAAGTTTGATGGAAATCCTTTTCTCAAATATTAGATAACTTAGGAATCCACAAGTTTATCTTTAAATTCAGAAGACAAACTNACTTATGGCGATTGCGTCTTCTTCTTGGGAAAAAAGAGGCCCAACAAGGAAATCTTTCACTCAACTGCGCTCTTCTCCGATGGAAATCAAGAAATACGTTTAACCAACCCATTATAAAGTAAGAGAAATCTTAATTGACAAATCATACTCATCTTTCACTAAGCAAACTCATCATAATTAAAACACACTCTTTGTAGACTAAGCAAATTTATTGTAAAATATCCATTGCGTAAAATCACCAAGAAAACTCATCATTCGATGAACGTTCTCATCAAGGACTAATCTGACGCATCAGAAGCTAAGCGAAATAATCACTAACAAAGAAAACACATCATTAACTAAGTCAACTCATCATCGACTTTTTAAACCAATTCTAATTTAGTTGATAAAAGGGAAGTCAGGTGGTTATACCAAAATATCACATATCGCTGTTCACCTGATATCGACGGGAAAAGAAAACTTGATTTCCATCGGAGAAGAGCGCAGTTGAGTGAAAGTTTTCCTTGTTGGGCCTCTTTTCGTCCAAGAAGAAGACGCAATCGCCATAAGTCATTGGAGATAACCTTTGACCCACAGACGGATGTCCAAAAGCAAACTCTTTCCTCCTCAATATGTTTTCTTTCCCCTTAAATAATAGACGTATAATCTCTAAAGTATTTCATATTATTTGTCTGATAATAATAACCTAAATTATACGCATTTTTTAGTCCACTAATTGCAGGTAATACAAGAAATAACATTCAATGAATGTTCTCTATTGACTTAGAGGCCAAGTAGAGATAAAAATGATCACGAGTATTCGAAACACGAGAGTGTTAACTGTTGATAGGCAAATATCGAAAGGTTTCCCGTTTCCGAAACAATTATCAACACTATTATAAACTAACATCTGATACCTGCAATTACTAAAACTCATTACAATTTATTAGTTATGGTGAACAATGCGTACTGCTCAATTTAATGTGAACTGAACATTAACACATCTTATCATTAACAGAGCGAACTCATCACTGTCTAAGCGAACGTATTATCATTTGCTAAGCAAACTCATCTTTTATTAAGCGAATAGATATATAACTATCTGTATTGATCTAAACTAAGCCAACCTATCAGAGACTGAGCTTACTAATCATTAACTCAGTAGTCCCATCGTAAGGTAAGAGACCATACATTAAGCGACCTCATGATAAACTAAGCAAACTTATCATAGCGCAAGCGGACTCATAAATGACTGAGCAAAATCATCATAAGGATAGTGAAGTCTGTGAAGAAAATCACAGAAAATCTGTGTAATACTCTCAGTAAGACGGACCTTTCTGTTCTCCTTTCTCTTACTTACTTTCTCAACCTCTTTGATTAGAATTCAAACACCTTTTCAATTATTGTATGCATTTTGGTAATCGGAAACAAGAATTTTGAATTCGGGTTTCTTGAAGTTAAACTCTCAAAATGTTCCAATCAACGTAACTCATTTCACATTTGGAAGTATTATTGTCGCCTTTCGAAACAATTGTCCTCCTTGTTAATAGAGAATCTGCAATCGGAATATTACACTTCGATTCGTCAGCGCAATTTCAGTTCCTTTGACTGTAGTTCACGTGATTTCCCTTCCCTATTTCATAATTTACATTTATCTATGCCTATGTAAGTACCCTGTAACTATGGCGACGTGTGGCAGGGGGTGCATGCACCATGACTCCACTTCCCTAATTGATTACATTTGCATATCGTTCTCAGATAAGATGAGTTCTTTAATCAATTCTTTCTACACCTATTTCCCTGACTTTCTCCCAGTATCAGAACGGCCTGTGTAACATTGTGGTCGCATTATATCGGCTATGTCATCTCTGAACGAGATTTCTCTGAATTCTTCGAGTAAATTAATCCTTTGTTTAAATCTTCTAACTGCTAGAGAATCCCATCCCACGTCCTGAAGCATCTGTGCAACTCTTACTCGTTATTCGTAGCAACTCTTCGCAATACGTATCACGCAATATGATCTTATTTATTGATTAAGTT
>KZ309155.1:155054-185515 GCA_000376725.2 Ladona fulva | reverse complement strand
ATCAAATAATTAATTTCTGGATTTTTAAATTTAATTCATGTGTAGTGTTTTCTTTCTTGCAAGTCTGCTGTAGGACACTGATATGTAACATAGAATTTTATCGTTATAGTGTTCTACAGTTAAACTATTTCATCCTTTCGAAACTTAGTACTCTTTAATTCTTTAAACTCCTATCATTAATTTGTTATTAAGCTAGCCATTATCTCTAATATACCAATGTGAATTCAAAGAATAACATAGAAGTTGGCCTTTCCGTTATATTTAATTTCTTCTCTCCATTCTTTACTTCCTTTATTAAATATTTCCTCTCCTTTTTTCCAAACTTAAATAAGAGTCCAATTCAAAGCCTTCGGTTAGAACACAGTGCAGCTCCGCTGAAGCAACTGTCTGTGATACTGGTGTACTTTGAGTTTTCTTCGTTTTGTGCTAAAGCAGATCTTAAGGTGAGCTTAAAGTAATTAATTACTGGATTTTTAAATTTTCTATACGTACCATCTTTCTTCTCACAAGTCTGCTGTGGGACACTCAATTGTATTTCATAGTTATTGTGTTTGATGATTAAGCCATTTCTTTCTTTCGGAACTAAGTATTCTTTAACTCTTCAAATTCTGATCATTAATTTGTTATTAAGTTAGCCATTATCTCTAATATACTCTTGTGAATTCGAGGAAAGTGGGCCTTTCTAGCCATATTTAATTTTTCTTACTATCTTCTCTCCCTTCTTTACTTCCTTTATTAAATATTTCCCCTCCTTTTCGTCGCGTTCATTTACATTTGCTTTCTTTGCGAATTCAAAGATCGAGAGAACGGAATTCCTTGAGTTAAAAAAGAGATGTCATTATTGTTAATTTTTCAGTATTCCCACTTCCTTTACTTTTAGTATTTAGATTAACTTAAGAGGAAAGACGATTGAAAGGAACCATTGCCTCCAAACTCTAATTTGGCTCTCATTAAACGACCTTTTAACTGTTTAATGAATCGAGGTCTTCATTTTTAAAAGTACTACTAAATACTTATTCGGCCAATTTATTGGAAAGTTCTAGAGTATTTCCGCTAAATATCAGTCATATCTTTCAATAAATAAGATTTTCCGAATTTATCCTATAGCTACTAAAAGGTAATTGCAACTAATTGTTTTAACTTTTACAGTATAACTGACTCTGAACACTTTCGTGACCTCTCATTCTTACGTAGCACATGTAACTAACAATCGTCGTTAAGGTTTAAGTTTCCTTTAAAAGTGATTTATAAGTTGTGAATTCTATATGTAAATAATAATGTTGGATGGGAACACAAAGCAGGTATCTACAAAACTTCTTTTTAATTAAAAATCCCGTTTTCGGCGTCTCGAATCGCAATTCTTAGAATCCAAACGAGGCAATTCCAATGTTATCACCCAACCACCCTTTGTTTTTGTGTCGAGTGTTGGGAAGTAGTCGCGAATCCGTGATACAGCTTCAGTTTAACTGGCAAAGAAATTATTTACGGGGAAACGGAGATTAAATGGTATCGACCACGCCCAACGCCAATTAAACCCTCCAAATATAGGTATGGTTTCAAAAGCGAAGTTCTAATAATGGTTGCCTCTGAAGATAATTGTCAACCACATTCTTCTGTGTGCGTTCTAGCTGATTCTAACTACAACATTGCATCGGCGCCCTTTACTTGCAAACTGCTTCCTTTGTGTTTCCAACTACTTTCTTAGTCGATGTCATTCGCATTAGTTTTTTCGGAAGCAAGTATTTATTTTTTATTCGTGATAAGTGTACCTACGATATACGCTATAATCATTTTCCTTGATAGGTGTATGCATGTTTTATACAACACTTTCTTTCTGAATGTTCTCATGCGGTGGATATTTTCTCCTGAGCTTCATTTAGGTTTCCAGAAATGCGGAAATTGACATTTTCGAATCTATTTATAATTATAATTATCTTATTTCTATCATAATAACTAGATCTGATTTACATCGATAGTAGTTCAGACAGAACTGCGAGTTTTAAGACTGCATCTTGTCTAATCTATTTATTCAATGAAAGTATTCACGATCGAATTGATGCGATTGAGGTATTGGGGACGGTATCCCTTATTTCTAGTTCTTCTAGTGAATAATGCGACACGTCTAATGATCGTCATCTAATTCTCACAGGTGCCACATTCACTCATCAGGACAATGTGTCAAGTAAGAATTGTTCTGCTTCTCGTGCTCACATTGACGTTGCCCTTTAGCCTGGGACACCAAGAACAGGTTAAGATCACCGTTCAATTGAGCACCAGAGATGATGGGGAAGTTGGCGCCTCACTTTACGTTGCGAACGCAACACGGGAACTGTTCAGAAACTCAAGCTTGCTGTTAGATATCGATGCTTTCATGGATAACTCCCGGAACTTAATCGGTGCGGGAGGATTTATGAAAGGTAAGCCTTGTAGATCATTTAAAGTCTGTGCGTATGCATTCTTTAGCAATAGAAAGCTTTCTACATTTGAATTAGAAAAAGGGCTACTTTTAAATCGGAACCTTGGAACTATTTTAAGCATATCTATGTGATGTCATATTGTATATAATCTGCGAGGTGTCCGTCCCCCTCTCTATCTTAGAAACGGTTAAGAGTCACGCGATAACCTGCGTTGGATTTCAATTTGCTAGACTATGGGCAAAGGTACTTTAATTCCCGGAAAGGCCCGGAGTCGAACCCCGGAGCTTATAATGTTTCCGTAAGATTGCACGCGGATTTTAATTTTCGAGAGTGCAAGGCTTTTTTTCTTCATTGATTAATATACATTAATTTGAACGGATTTCTATCAAAATTTATTAATTCGAAGTCAAAATCAGCAATCAATCTTATTCTTGCTGTTAAAATTAAACAATTTGACTTTTGTTTCGAAATTTATCGGAAATTTCCTGCTTTTTCTGTATTTATCACGGTAATCGCCATTGTTACCTCGGATAAATAAACAAGCATTAGAAAGGAGGGTTGAGGGAATGGCGTTCTTTTCCATTTAATTTCTTTCAGCGTCTTTAACAACCAAACTTTACTTATCAACTAACTCATTGACAATATCGAAACTTGGAAATCGTTGAGATTAAAAATACTGTGATGAGATTAAAAATATTGATATGGCCATGAATTCGAATATTATTGATTGTTTTCAGATATTCAATAAACCTTGCGCGCCAATATTTGGATCAGCTAGTACATACGTATGATAACCGAAATCTGTCCGTCCGTCCCCCTCTCAATCTCAAACACGGCTTGACGTAGATATATGAAAACAACGCATCATGTTTCCATGAGTTTAATGTAACAATATTGTCATCTTTCGGAAGGCACGAGTTCGGACCCAGAAGCACATAATACGTTTTTATAAGAAATGTACGTAAAGGGCGTTCAAATCCAAGCAGACTTTTTCTTTTACAGAATTAATGGGAATACTGGCTCTACGAAATGGAGACAAGTGTAGAAAGAATGGAATATGATTACAGTTCTTAAGTGCATTGGAAAATGTTGCAATCATGAGATAATGCGACTTTTATGTAGGGTCGAATAAAGCATCGACCGGTAACACGTATATTGAGTTATATTGCTCCTTCGAGAGACACTGGCTGGCTTAAAAGATGTATACGATAACAGATACATGTTAAATAAAGTAATTTTCGTCATGATTTCCTGGTGCGTTAATTAGTATTGGAGTAAAAATCCTATTATTTGATTTTTTTATTTCCCAAGTGTCCGTCCGTCCGTCTTCCCCCGTATCTCAGAAACGGTTAGAGTTGGAGACACGCGGTAAACTGCGTTGGATTTCTAACTACTATAAACTCCGGGCATACTTGATTTCATCCCCGGAAAGACCCGGAGTCGAATCCCAGAGCTTAAAATGTGTTTCCGTAGGATTGCACGCGATTTTTCATTTTCGAGAGTGCAAGGCATTCTTTCTTCATTGATTAAAATACCTAAATTTGAACGGATTTCCATCAAACATTATTCATTCGAAGGAAAAATATGCACCAATCTTATTCTTGCCGTGTTTAGACGTTTTAATGTCCATTTTAATGTAATGGAAATTTTCTGCTTTTTCTGCACTCGCTACGGCAACCGCCATTGTTGCCTCGGATGAATAAACAAGCATTAGAAAGAAAGGGTCAGAATGACGTTTTCCATTTAATATCTTTAAGCGTCTTTAGCAACGAAACGTTATTTATAGCAACGTAAATATATATAAATAATTTTGTTACGTTGCGTTTTCCTGTTGCATTGAAAATATAAAAGTGATGCGTTTGTGCGATTAAAATGAGGTTCAGATATTCTCGTTGAGTTGAAATACTCTTCCGAATAATTCTTTTGGAAGAAACTATAGAAAATTATGTGGAATAATACGACATTCATCATAACAATATTTCAACTGAAGCTGAATCCAAAGAGCGTAAGCAAATGTGACGATATCAAATCAAAAGTACTTCACTGTGTTGGCCAAAAATTATATTCTTTCATATAATTGAAATTAACTTTTCTTAAATAAATGATGATTTACAGTGGCTCTGATGCTCTAAAGTTAAAATCAAGAACTGTGTGAATCAGGAATGTCGCTTTGGCTCGGGGCAATATTTGGAATGCTTCTAACCAACCGGGATGTAAATGAATGTAAATATAATTAGCTACTTTAAATCAAAAATACTTACACATATTTTCAGTGAATCAAAATGCATTAAACGTTAGATATCGAAATATATGTAAATTGATACCGCTTAAAATATATAATGGTTTTTCATTGCCTTCGATATTGTTGTCCGAAAGTTAAAATGAAGAAATTAAGAATTATTGGAGAAAACATTATGTATAGCATCGTAAATATTTGGCATTAAATATTCTCTTCTTAGATGAGTTTCGGATGTAAAAATAATTAGTATGTGCGAAACTTCGACAAAAGTGATTTTTGCTAATTCCCCATGAATTGAAACGTTTTCGAAAATTATCTTGGTAAATATGAATTTTAGCTAAACTGAGGTTAACCTACTTTTATGTGGCTTTACAAATATTATGTACGCAAATATCACCCGGGCTCAACTTTTAGCTCGAGATTTTTTATAACTGTGTTTACATTTTTGTATCGCTTAAGCGAATTAATCATCTGTTTAGCTCAACTAACTCATTGAAAATCTTGAAACTCGCAGTCCTTGAAATTAAAAAATACCGCGATGAGATAAAAAAGTATTGATAGAGCGATAAAGTTGAAGATTATACATTGCTTTGGAAAAATATGTGATTAAACGAATCGTTGATTATGTTTGATGATTAAATTGATAGCGTTTTTGCAGATATGAAACACTGCGCGCGAATATTTGCGCGGGATCAGCTAGTATCTATATTAAATACACACTTTTAATTCATAGAATATGCAGTTGTAATAAATGTTTCCCTACTGGTGGAGTAAATTGTAACTGTATTTCTAATAGATTTTTACTTCTCACTCAGAGACAAAAAGGAACAACGCAGTTCAGCTGACTTGCGACGCTACTTCCAAAGACCAACAAATTAAGGAATGTCAGCTGTCCAAGGAAGCCGAAATATCTGCCAAAAATGAAGAAATTAAGACAAAGGAAAGAGAAATATCTGCTAAAGATGGAGAAATTAAAAATTTGATGGTGTTGCACGAGAAAGAAATTGATAAGCTGTCCATGGAAAAGGAAGTATCTGTTAGATATGGATACCTGTTCTCCTGTCCTAAAGAAGGTAAAGAGAATCGACACTTTCAACTTTTTTATTTCCGATTTCACTAAATAATCATCTGAGGAGTTTAATATGTATTCATTACTTACGGCATTTTAAATTTAATATGATCGATAGAGATGTAATCCATATTAAGTACACCATCTCTGTCAGGCCTTTCTCTTCCCTCAATGACCACAGAATGTATTCTTTACGTGTGCTTGCTTTAATTTGAGATACTTTAGAACATGATAGATTGATAGAAATGGAGAGGGGTTTATTTTTTCGTTTAAAAATTAACAAAGGAATAAAATTTAAGGTTCGCAGGATTGATAAACTGCTTTGAATATTGAAAGTTCAGATGAATAACAACAACAAGATGATCGAAACTTTGCTCACTTGAGGTTCGTCCCAATCGACCATTATAATTGAAGAATTGCAGTTTTCGGAGCTTCAGCTTGAAAACCAACAGATCTTTATAAGTTGTGCGCGACTTTAAATGCAAATATTTCGCAAAATAGTTTGCAGTTTTCTTACCTCTTACAATTTCAGCAAACTACTGACATTGCAACGAATAAGATTATAAAGAAATGAAAGCTTTTTCACAGTTTGCATGATACAATCGGCACAATTACAAAAGCCCTTTAAATCCTTCAGTAAATAACAATTTAGACTTCGTAGAGTTGGGTTCTCAACTAAAATTAGCGTGAAATGAATATTAATCAATTTTTGGTATTTTCTTGAACTGATGGCCTAAGTTCTTTAAGAACGTGTATTAAATGGAAATGTAATATACATTATTAATGTTACAAAAAGTCTTACTAATATTACTTATTGTGCTGGATTAGCATGGATTTCTTCTTACTAGAGCATTCTGTAAGCAGTGAAAAATTACCTCAATCCTCATTTTGCCCAGTAAGCCTCACTCCTAATGCAGTGATAAATGAAAAGTTATTCGAATAGTGTTGTGTGTTTCATTACCGTGAAATTACTCCTTATTACATTCTGTTTCTGTAAGGAAGGGCAAACTTCCTCACTCCTCACCTTGTCTACACGCCTGAGCCCACTCTCCAAAGCTTTTCGTTGTTAACGGTGGAGGGATGAGGTTCAAACCAGCCTTCACGCTGAAGACTACAGACAGACTGTAATTGCGTAATTGTTTCGTGATAATACAATAAATAATATGTTATTCCGATAATCCGTGATAATAATTTATCTCTTTGTCGCTGTCGACCGCAGTCTTTCTTATAAAATTTGAACTTACGAAAGTATTTAAGCGTTCTAATGCAAGCAGGACTTTTCTTTTCCATTGAGCAGTTGGAGAACGAATTCAGTCGAGCGATGAAAACTCTAAATGAAACGATAGATATGTGTGTGCGAATATCAAGAACTTTGTGATAAATAAAAGGAAACGTTTGGATTAACCGTCTTTCCTGATTATCCGCGCACCCTCACAGCAATCTAGAGTCCGCTGTATGTCTCATTAAATCTCCCTAATGTATCTAATGAATGTTTTCTGTTCTTTTTCAGGCGAAGAGTCGCTGAGTTTCATTTCGGGAGAGGACGAAGGATACGAGAAGAAAATCCCCCGGGAAAACAGGACACAAGTGGCAGATATACTAATTGTAGATGGACATTATTACGTCGATGATTCCGAAGAAATACTTAAAATAGACCCTTTAAGAAAGCAGTTGTGTAACTTTTGGATATCAGACGATGGAAAGCTGTTCGAAGGCATAGGGTGGAATAAATTCAATTATTATTTAAATGGAGGCTTAGGTTCAAAGTCCTTGATTATTGGGTTCGTAAAGAAGAATAGAGACACTTCGCCATCCGCGGCAGCAATAAAGACATTCAGAGAGTTGGTGAGAACAGCGATTTGCTCGAATGTGTTGTCTCCACACTATTCCATTATACCGAAGTACTTGATTCATGATTTTTCCTGGAATTCAATAAGTAGCGAAAGTTTCGAGAGGAAAGAAATGAGTAAATGGGTGGGCTACAGAGACAATGTGGACTTCCTGTTTACTTCTGATGGCCACGAAAAAGGGACTCAGCCAATCGTGTCCAGATTAGAGTGGAGTGGCAAAACACCGAGGGATGATACGTTGACCATTTCACCTCCTATAGAATACTTAATAGTCATGAATTATGGAGAAAGATGTTTCTTCAATTGCGGGAATTATCTTAAACAAATGGTGGACATATGGAAATTGCATAATATTATTTTCTTTTTAGCTGAAGATGGTAGAGCGTACGAAGCCATGGGTTGGGAGAAGACGTATAGTACATTTTTCCAGGAAAAGAAAGCTGTTCTTATAAATTTTATGGGAGAATTTAACAGCTACAGTCCCAATAAACGAATATTGGACGCCTTTGATGGTCTAATCAAAGAGGGAATACGTTTGGGAAAGTTGTCCCAAAATTACAAAATTGTGTTAAGTCTTGTGGGAAAATCTCTGGAAGTAGAAATCAGCAAACATCCAAGATTCTCCGACACTTTTTAATGTTTCGGAGAAACAGTGAAATATAATCTAATTTTGGATATCTAAGTAGTTCTCAGAAACCGGCCATATATCGATTTGNGTCGACTTAGTGTGGGAGCTTTCACGTATGCTTTTAAGACTGATGTTAAGCCGACACTAGCGGAGGGTTATTTGCACCTTTAGCGGAGGGCTTTAAACGCCCAAAATGACAAAATCAGGGGATTGATGGATCAAAAGGGAGAGCCAGACTGAGTGAAAGGCTACAACTGACTGCAGAGGAAAGGAGAGAATGAGTGTGTGAATATCACAGCTTAAATTACGTCAGAAATGCGAAAAACAAAGGTTGGATGGACCAAAAGGGAGAGCCAGACCGAGTGAAACTACACAGAAATGGGTACGTGGGGAGTAATAGAGAACCCAAACATGAAAATCGGTAAAAAAGATATAAATTCGGAAAGAAAAAGGGGGAAAATGGGCAGAAAGAGGGTTATGTCTCTTGGCATGTGTTAACCACGGATAAAGGAAAGTGTTAGGTGTATGTACAGAAGTCAAACAGTCTTCCCACATGCTCAACTGCATCCCCCTAACATTTCCAAATCATGCTCCTATGTCTTGCGTCATTCCAAATAACACATTCATGCACACTTTAACATTCATCGCGTTTCGACGCTCTTTTGTCACGCAAAATGGCCGAATTCGCCCGTCTCAGACCGACAAGGACGAAAAGAACGATTTATTCATCACTAACAGGCTTAAAAATAACCAAAAAGGCGCGATTTAATGAAATTAATCGATGGAATCAATTCGGATTCCCTTTAATTATCGTAAGGCCGCAGAATAAACAATGAGGAGTAAACAGAGCGGTTAATACGTACGCCATGTTTGTTTTCCTCATTCCGCAGAGCGAAATACAGTCCACATCAGAATTTCGAGAGAATTATTGTTTTCCAGTTCATTTTAATCGCGGGAAAGGTGAATACGTTAATAAATTGCTACAGTTGTTCACAAATAGAAGGAGTTCCGGCACAAATTATTCGTATACGAGGGATAAAACAAACCGTGGATTAAACTAATATCTCCCGTCTGTCGAATTTAATTCGTCTGTCGAGTTTTATTTAGTGAGGGGAATAAGTTTTCTGGAAGTTCGGAAACGCTTGGGAGAGACCAAACAGGGCGAAATTGAAGAACAGCGGTGGGCTTCTTTCAAGGAAGTTTTCCTTCGAATTATTTTCATTTCGGAAAGGACCGGAGTCGAACCCCGGAGCTTATAATGTGTTTCCGTAATATTGCAAGCGGAGTTTTCATTTTCGAGAGTGCAAGGCTTTCTTTCTTCATTAGTTAAAATAGATACATTTGAACGGATTTCTATCAAACTTTGCCCATTCGAAGGAAAAATTTGCAAGCAATCTTCTTTTGCTGTTTCTTGTTTACAGGTCGATTTTTGTAATAATTAGACTTTTATTTCGAAATTTATCGGAAATTTACTGTATTTATTACGGCAACCGCCATTATTGCCTCGGATAAATAAACAAGCATTAGAAAGAAGGGGTGAGGGAATAGCCTTCTTTTCCATTTAAAATCTTTCAGAGTCTGTAACAACCAAACGTTATTTATCACGTTGAAAATCTTGAAACTTGAAATTCATTGAAATTAAAAAATACCGTTATGGGACAAAAATATTGATGTAGCCATGAAATTGAATATATTAAATGTTTTGGAAAAAGATGTGATTAAATGAATCGTTAATTATGTTTGATAACTCTAACCGGACAACGAAATTATTTATTGTGTGAAGACACTTTTCTTAAAATTTAAAGTTGTTATAAGAGTTTAATATTTCAAGTATTCAAGTAAGTATTTGTGAGGGATCAGCTAGAACGCATAAATACCGAAATCTGTCCGTCCGTCCGTCCCCTTCCTTATTTCAGAAACGGATTGATGTAGATATTTGAGGGAAACCGCATTATGTTTCTACGAGTTTGATGTAACTTTATTCTCATCTTTTAGAAGGCTCAGGTTCGAACCAAGAAGAACATAATACGTTTTCCTAAGAAATGTACGTAAAATTCGTTCAAATTCCAGCATACTTTTTTCTTTTACAAAATTCATGGAAATAATGGTTCTACGAAATGAAGACAAGTGTCGAAAGAATGGAATGTACGTAAAATTCGTTCAAATTCCAGCATACTTTTTTCTTTTACAAAATTCATGGAAATAATGGTTCTACGAAATGAAGACAAGTGTCGAAAGAATGGAAAATGATTACAGTTTCTTACTCATGAGTGCATTGCAAAATTTTTCCTGCAATAATATGATAATGCGACTTTTATCTAGGATCCAATATAGCATTGACCGGCAATAGTGATTTTGAATGCTCTGTCGACGGACACTTGTTGGCTTAGCAGGACAGATTCATTCAATTACAGATATCCGTTTAAGTAAATGAAATTCCTTCAATCTTGACTGGTGCGTTTACTAGTATTGATGGATAACATTTTCATTAGTTATACTCTATAAAGTTATATCTCACAGATTCAGTTTTATAATTCATAGTAGTAGTAGTATTGCTAAAAGTGCTTCGACAGCTAAGGTAATTTCGCACGTGAGCCCCCACCGAGAATCGGGACCGCTTTCGCCGAAGTCGAGCGCGTTGCCGCTATGCGGAGGCCCCAATAATTCGTAAAAGTAGGAGTTGCAATAAAGGTTCCTTTACTGATGGAGTAAATTGTAACTGAATTTCTAATAGATTTTTTTTCTCAGAGACAGAAAAGAACAACGCGGTCCAACTGACCTGCGACCCCATCTCCAAGGACCAACAAATCAAAGAGTGTCGGCTGTCCAAGGAAGCCGAAATGTCTTCTAGAGATGAAGAAATTAAGGGATTACGTTTGCTGAATGAAAAAGAAGTATCTGCTAGAGATGAAGATGCTAAGAGATGGTCATTCCTCTGTCCTGAAAAAGGTAAAAAGACTCAATATTTTCAACTTTTTTCATTTCCGATTTCACTAAATAATCTTCTGAGGAGTGCAATATGTATCAGTCACCGCTTAGTTAACAATGGGTCTCCTCAGTTTTGATGGGCCTGATTAGTTTGTGATAAGTCCGCTTAGTTTATGAGTTCCCTTTGTATATGTTGAGCCCGCTTAGAATAAGTTTAGTCCGCTTAGGAAACGATGGGTCTGCTTAGTTATTGATGTGCAGGCTTAGTTTATGATAAGTTCGCTTAGTTTATGACTTCCCTTAGCATATGTTGAATCCGCTTACTATATGTTGAGTCCGCTAAGCATGCGTTGAGTCCGATTACTATCCGTTACAGAATGACTTATAACTTAAAATTGATCGGTAAAATTGTTATCTATATATACTAAGCACACGATCTCTGTCAGAACTTTTCCTTGCCTCAATCACCAAAGAATGTCTCATCCTTGTTTCAATTCAGATGTATAAAGACATGTAAGTAATTGGAATACACGAGTGATTTACTTTTTTCTTTTTAAAGTGCAACAAAAGAAATGAATTTGAGGTTCGCAGTATTGATTTAAAAAATTAATGTTTAGATTAATAACAATTACTCTTGATGGATTAAGTTCTATAAGAATGTACATTGAAGGAAAATTTGAAGTTTTTGCTGCTTTAATTAGAAAAAGAAGAGATTCTTATGAAATATTTCATTCAAGTGCGATTTAGAATTAGTGAAAGGATAAATATATTTAAAATTTGTTTGGTTATTATTTCTTGCAATCCAAGGATAACGGATTTGGTTAAACAACTGTAGAATTTAAGAATTACTTGGATTATTTTACTTAGATTACTGACTAATATGCAAAATGGCCATTTTTCATTTTTATTTTTACATTTTATTCACTTTCCGATGTATTTTATGCCATTAAATAATGTTCACATAATTTCCAATTCCTCCTCTTTATCTCTCATAACATGGATTTGGATATGAATATATTTTAACCATTTAAAGTTGTTAATGAAGTTTATTTACCTATACGAAGCATCTCTCTTTACTCCTACATTTACATTATTTGTCTATTTTTCTCCACCCTTATGCTCCTTTCTGTTCCGCTAGTGCATATTTCTGATTTATGTTTAAAAAAGATTAAAACACGACATAACTTACTGCTTTATACACGCAATAGAAATAACGGCCAATTATAATGTGAGCCATTGCGAGAATTGAACCTTTTTTTCTGTGAACCTTTTCCCGAGATATTATTCTCAACCGCCATCAATTATTCTGACAGATTTTCTTGCTACATTTTTTCCTATTTAAAATTGTAACAATTTTTCCTCTGACATTATTACAATCAGAGGTGGCTGAAAACGAGACGTGCTTAATTTTTCGAAAAACGCTAGAAATATAAATGATAAATTAATTATATAATGTTCATGCAAAATTGCAATGTGGAAGTAGTGTACCATGTGGGTTAAAGATCATTAAGTTCATGGAAAAAGAATTTCTGTAACCTACCTTCCGGAGTAATCAGAAACCGACGAAATTTAAACTGAATGCTGCAGACGAAATTTAATAGATTATTAACAAATACTGTTATAGCTACATCTAAATACATAGAACAATATAACTATGACAGCATTTGACAAATTATGCCATCCGTCGGATTGTCAGAAATTGATATGTAACAAAAGGAACCTAGCGTGTAACATGGTTACACGCTAGGTTCCTTTTGTACATTGTGCTTTAATTGTATGACATTGTTATTTTCATGGCATTGTGTGTCATTAAGGAAATGTCTCACTACTGATCATGTATGCCTCACTCCTTAGGTAATGCTAAGAAAAGTGTTACTCGTAGTATAATTGTGATATTTTTGTTTCGAATTGTCCTTCTTAAAGCATTCTAAGTGAGGAAAGCAGTAGATAATCACCTCAATCCTTATCTTGCCCGTAAGCCCCACTTCTTATGCAATGTTACAAAAAGTGTTACTTGTATTACTTATTGTGCTGGATTAACATGAATTTCTTCTAATTAGAGGATTCTGTCTTAGTGAGGATAGCAATGACAACTTACCTCAATCCTCATCTTGCCCTGTAAGCCTCACTCCTAATGCAATGATACATGAAAAGTTACTCGAATAGCCATTGTTTTTCATTTACTTGGAATTGTTCTCCATATTACATTCTGTCTCTGTGATGTAAGCAAAGAAAAACTACCTCACTCCTCATCTTTCCTACACGCCTGAGCCTCCTCTCCAAAGCTCTTCGTTGCTTGCGGATGGAGGGATGAGGTTCATACCAGGCTTCAGGCTGAAGACTGTTCAGACAGACTGTAATTACGTAATTGTTTCGTGATAAAACAATAAATAATATGTCGATAATCCGCGATAATAATTTCGTTGCTGTCGACAGCAGTCTTTCTTATAAAATTCAAACTCAAAAACACGAAAGTATTTTGGCGTTCTAATGAAAGCAGGACTTTTCTTTTCCATGGAGCAGTTGGAGAACGAATTCACAGTCGAGCGATGAAAACTCTAAATGAAACGATAGAAATCAGCCGACTATGTGTGCACATAACAAGAACTTTGCAATAAATAAAAGGGAACGTTTAGATTAACCGTCTTTCCTGATTATCCGCGTACCCTCTCCGCAATGCAGAGCTCGCTGTATGTCTAATTCATATGTATGTATCGTTCGTATCTAATTAATGTTTTATTTTCTTTTTCAGGCGAAGAATTGCTGAATTTCGTTTCGGGAGACGACGAAGGATACGAGGAGAAAATCGTCCGGGAAAACAGAACACAAGTGGCAGATTTACTAATTGTAGATGGAAATTATTACGTCGATGATGCCGAAGAAATACTTAAAATAAACCCTTTAAAAAAGCAGAGGTGTAACTTTTGGATATCAGACGAAGGAAAGCTGTTCGAAGGCATAGGGTGGAATCATTTCAATCATTTATTTAATGGAGGTTTAGGACCAAAGTCCTTCATTATTGGGTTCATAAAGAAGAATAGAGACACTTCGCCATCCGCCGCAGCAATTAAAACATTCAAGGAATTGGTGAGAACAGCAATTTGCTCGAATGTGTTGTCTCCACACTATTCCCTTATACCGTTCTACTTGATAGCTGACTTGCATTCAATTAGTAGTGAAAGTTTCGAGAGGAATGAAATGAGTAAATGGGTGGGCTATAGAGACAATGTTGAATTTCTGTTTACTTCTGATGGCCACGAAAAGGGGACTCAGCCAATCGTGTCCAGATTAGAGTGGACAGACGAAACACTGAGTGACGATCTTATGTCCATTTCACCTCCTATTGAATACTTAGTAGTCGTGAATTTTGGAGCAAGATGTTTCTTCAACTGTGGGAATTATCTTAAACAAATGGGGGACGTATTTAAATTTCATAATGTATCTACTCCTTTTAATTTCTGGTTAGCTGCAGATGGCAGAGCGTACGAAGCCGCGGGTTGGGAGAAGACGATTGATAGAGTCTATCAGGAAAAGAAAGCTGTTATTGTCGCTTTTATGGGAGTTTTTAATAGTTACAGTCCCAATAAAAGAATATTTGACACATTTGATGGTCTAATTGAAGAGGGATTGCGTATAGGAAAGCTGTCCCCAAATTACAAAATTGTGACCATTGGAAAGGCCGATCCAGAATATTCAATTTCGATGGGAAAATTTCTGGAGGAAGAAATCCGCGAACATCGGAGATTCTCCGACACCTTTTAATGTTTGCGGATTCATTGATCAGAGCGAGAATTCTTGTTCGATTTTCGATCGATTCTGACCGAAATCTGTTCTCAAGAACAGGCCATTTATCGTTCGGGCGTCCCTCATTGTTGGTTTCTTTTTTTTTTCGTAAACAGTAGTCAAAGGTAGTTTTTGTGTAAATTGGGTTCCCTATATAATAATAGTCAGTAAGGTTTTGGAAAGTTTAAGGAATACTGATACAGCTTATATTGTTTACCAATCATTGTAGGTTTTGAATTTTTATCAATTTTGTTAATTTAATACATGTCTTTAAGTATTTAGTATAATTAATGTTACTTTGCATATGAAATCTACGGATATTTCTCTTTAAATTGTCTCCTATAATATATAGACCTATGGTTAATTGTAGTTATCATAAATAAATTGCTGAAACATTAAACATTAAAGAAAAAAGTATACTTAGTCTTTTATTAAAAAATCAATTGATATTATGCCCTTATGTTCTGAACAATAGTTCTGGATCTGGAATGAAGGTTTTCGCTGCACGAAGAATCCATAATGAAGGTTTTCGGGAACGCACCGTTGGTCATTTTGGGTAACGACGTTTCGCCGTTCCTGAGGAAGTCAACAATATCGTTGGCAAAACGTCGTCACCCAAAGTGTCCAACGGTGAGTTCCCGAAAAGCTTTAGCATAAACAATTGTTTGGGTTCGTTTTATTTGTATACAGAATCTTTTTAAATGATTATATAAAGTTACTGTTTTATTATTTAAAGGAATCCATTTATAAACTTTTAAGAGGGATTACACTTCAGAATTCCATTTAGAACTAAAAATCTAATTTTGAACAAAAAAATCCCACGAATCATTTTATGAAATACGAAAGTTATTTCTCAATTTGGAGGATATTTTTCCCTTTATGGATATCATGAAGATGGTCATTTGTGCTATGGCGACGGATAAATAAAGAATGGGGTTTAGAGTGACTCTCGTGAATTTGAATGTCAAAAATACAGTCGGTGCGGCCATGAATTGCATCGGATATATTCACGGATAGTTATTAAAACTCTCCAATTTAAATCGACAGTGATTTAGATATTCAAAACTTTTGAATACTGCTTAAAGTGAATTAAATCCCCCCTAAAACGTAACTGAAAATGATTGGTATTTGCGAATGTTGATTTCAGAGTCGTCCGGTACAAATAAATAGAAATGGAGGTTTTAAAATATTCCTCGTACTCATCAGCTGTAGTTTCCAACTGGTGCACCGCGGAACGCTAAAATAAAACAGTTTTAGTATTAAAACATCCATCCTTTCATATTCTCCATGGTTAATAGATATATGATTAGAACGCATCCATGATGTATGTGCAATTTCATAAGGAAACACTTTCCGAGGTCAATACGGAAGTCATGATTATGCAGGAATTGTCAATAAATATAGACTCGATGGATGTAACTTTGAAAAAATCGTTATCATTTGAAGATATTAAAAATGACTCTTCTTAACGACCTATTCGGAAGGTATGACTGCACAAATGGGGTGACAATTGCGATACACCGAGCTATTGTAGCAATTGGTAGGAAATCATTGTTTAAAGAAAAGTATTTCTTCTTTACCAGACCATCGATGGAGAATCATTATTCTTAGAAATCATGGATATAATAAACAGCTACTGATATTGTATTTGTCATGAAATTTAACAATTTATTGGCAGAGAAAATAAAATGTTTAAAGAAGCCAATAATACGGCCTTAACTTGATGGTAGTTATCCATAATGAAAATAATAATAGAAAAAACCTTGTACACTTTACCACAAGGTTGTTCGCCGCATCACCCATCCCACAAGCTTGCCCCCTTCCAATCCCTCATACACAGACTTTTTCAAGTACCCATGCCCGCAGAAGAATTTAAAAAGGAGGTTTCCATTATAAAAGACATAGCAACGGCCAACGGTTTCCCTACGGAAACAGTAGACCGTCTAATCTACAGGCACAACAAAAAGAAGAGTTGCGACCGCATATACAAGACGAAGGACAAAGAGACTCCCCCGCGGCGCTGTTCCAACAGGTATCTTGGGAAGATGTCCACACAGGTAGCGCGGAAACTCCGCAAGGAAGGACTGCGAGTTACCTACCGACCCCCCATAAAGCTAGGGGAACTTCTTAGGAATGGGAAGGACGAGTTGGACCCGGCCCAGAGAAGCGGCGTCTACCGATTAAGCTGCGAGTTCTGCCCAGGGGTCTACATGGACAGTGCGGGAGGCGCTTCTCAAAAAGAAGGAAGGAACACGAAGCAGCCTTCCGAAACATTCAGCCGAAAGTGTCGCAGATGGCTAATCACCTGCTCGAGCATTACCAGCATTGCTCTTGGCAAATGGAATACCTCCATTTCCAAAAGAAGGGCCACAAAATGGATTCGTATGAACAATTAGAAATCTCTAGCACGCCCTGATGTCGTTACCATTAATGACCATCGCTTCCTAACCCCTTCCCCGATCCTATCCACGACGGTTATAAACCCTTGCTCCCATTTCCTAACCTTCCCCCCCCCTCCCTCTCCTCACACTCCCACCCCTTACCAACCTCAGTATATATATATTACTCTGCACTGGATGTATATTCACCTGAGGATGACCCAACGGGTCGAAACCATGGTCGTGTAATAAACAACCTTGTGGTAATGTATACAAGTGTTTTCCTATTATTATTTTCAAAATGTTTAAAGATCTTTTCTTTTCGTCTGCAACTCATCCCTTCCAATGACACTTATTTGAGAGGTATTCTTCAGGTGATGTAAGTTTAAGCATTTATTTATGAAAAAGGAACAGAATTATTGGAAAACATTGGGAGTTCTCGGCCCTGAGAAAAAAAGCAGTCGTTGAGAAAAGAATCGAAAAAATACGAAAAACAGAGAAATTCAAAACGTGATTAAAACCAAAACCTTAAATTAGAAGCAGCAAAACATATTCCAATTAGGAGCCACCAGAAACGTCAATTGATCTTAAACTGGGAATCGAGACGTCTGAAAAAAATAAATAACAGTATTTATAGGTATGAGAATCAAACTTTTCTCATCTTAACCTCTTCGCATGGAAACTGTCTGCTTATTTCCTCACGTCACATAAAATTAGCTCTTTTACTGATATTGTAAATTTGAAAAACTGCGCAATACTCTCAGTAAGATGAAACTTTCTGTTCAGTGTATTCTCAATTAACGTCTTTGATTAGAGTTGAAGTACCTTTTTAATTCTTGTACGTATTTATATATATTTTCAGTACAGTTTGTTTTAAATCGTAGAAAATGTTCTTCACATATACTGTGCATACATGGTTTTTCCCTTCGGCGGACGAGAAGGAAACGCCAAAGACTGCCTTAACCGAGGGAGATTTTATTGCACTAACCCTCTTTACATCTGNAGGAAAATTTGAAGTTTTTGCTGCTTTAATTAGAAAAAGAAGAGATTCTTATGAAATATTTCATTCAAGTGCGATTTAGAATTAGTGAAAGGATAAATATATTTAAAATTTGTTTGGTTATTATTTCTTGCAATCCAAGGATAACGGATTTGGTTAAACAACTGTAGAATTTAAGAATTACTTGGATTATTTTACTTAGATTACTGACTAATATGCAAAATGGCCATTTTTCATTTTTATTTTTACATTTTATTCACTTTCCGATGTATTTTATGCCATTAAATAATGTTCACATAATTTCCAATTCCTCCTCTTTATCTCTCATAACATGGATTTGGATATGAATATATTTTAACCATTTAAAGTTGTTAATGAAGTTTATTTACCTATACGAAGCATCTCTCTTTACTCCTACATTTACATTATTTGTCTATTTTTCTCCACCCTTATGCTCCTTTCTGTTCCGCTAGTGCATATTTCTGATTTATGTTTAAAAAAGATTAAAACACGACATAACTTACTGCTTTATACACGCAATAGAAATAACGGCCAATTATAATGTGAGCCATTGCGAGAATTGAACCTTTTTTTCTGTGAACCTTTTCCCGAGATATTATTCTCAACCGCCATCAATTATTCTGACAGATTTTCTTGCTACATTTTTTCCTATTTAAAATTGTAACAATTTTTCCTCTGACATTATTACAATCAGAGGT
Source organism: Ladona fulva (assembly GCA_000376725.2). Classification (NCBI taxonomy): domain Eukaryota; kingdom Metazoa; phylum Arthropoda; class Insecta; order Odonata; family Libellulidae; genus Ladona; species Ladona fulva. Next base: position 166,504 of record KZ309155.1, on the reverse strand, counting down.
GGCTGAAAACGAGACGTGCTTAATTTTTCGAAAAACGCTAGAAATATAAATGATAAATTAATTATATAATGTTCATGCAAAATTGCAATGTGGAAGTAGTGTACCATGTGGGTTAAAGATCATTAAGTTCATGGAAAAAGAATTTCTGTAACCTACCTTCCGGAGTAATCAGAAACCGACGAAATTTAAACTGAATGCTGCAGACGAAATTTAATAGATTATTAACAAATACTGTTATAGCTACATCTAAATACATAGAACAATATAACTATGACAGCATTTGACAAATTATGCCATCCGTCGGATTGTCAGAAATTGATATGTAACAAAAGGAACCTAGCGTGTAACATGGTTACACGCTAGGTTCCTTTTGTACATTGTGCTTTAATTGTATGACATTGTTATTTTCATGGCATTGTGTGTCATTAAGGAAATGTCTCACTACTGATCATGTATGCCTCACTCCTTAGGTAATGCTAAGAAAAGTGTTACTCGTAGTATAATTGTGATATTTTTGTTTCGAATTGTCCTTCTTAAAGCATTCTAAGTGAGGAAAGCAGTAGATAATCACCTCAATCCTTATCTTGCCCGTAAGCCCCACTTCTTATGCAATGTTACAAAAAGTGTTACTTGTATTACTTATTGTGCTGGATTAACATGAATTTCTTCTAATTAGAGGATTCTGTCTTAGTGAGGATAGCAATGACAACTTACCTCAATCCTCATCTTGCCCTGTAAGCCTCACTCCTAATGCAATGATACATGAAAAGTTACTCGAATAGCCATTGTTTTTCATTTACTTGGAATTGTTCTCCATATTACATTCTGTCTCTGTGATGTAAGCAAAGAAAAACTACCTCACTCCTCATCTTTCCTACACGCCTGAGCCTCCTCTCCAAAGCTCTTCGTTGCTTGCGGATGGAGGGATGAGGTTCATACCAGGCTTCAGGCTGAAGACTGTTCAGACAGACTGTAATTACGTAATTGTTTCGTGATAAAACAATAAATAATATGTCGATAATCCGCGATAATAATTTCGTTGCTGTCGACAGCAGTCTTTCTTATAAAATTCAAACTCAAAAACACGAAAGTATTTTGGCGTTCTAATGAAAGCAGGACTTTTCTTTTCCATGGAGCAGTTGGAGAACGAATTCACAGTCGAGCGATGAAAACTCTAAATGAAACGATAGAAATCAGCCGACTATGTGTGCACATAACAAGAACTTTGCAATAAATAAAAGGGAACGTTTAGATTAACCGTCTTTCCTGATTATCCGCGTACCCTCTCCGCAATGCAGAGCTCGCTGTATGTCTAATTCATATGTATGTATTGTTCGTATCTAATTAATGTTTTATTTTCTTTTTCAGGCGAAGAATTGCTGAATTTCGTTTCGGGAGACGACGAAGGATACGAGGAGAAAATCGTCCGGGAAAACAGAACACAAGTGGCAGATTTACTAATTGTAGATGGAAATTATTACGTCGATGATGCCGAAGAAATACTTAAAATAAACCCTTTAAAAAAGCAGAGGTGTAACTTTTGGATATCAGACGAAGGAAAGCTGTTCGAAGGCATAGGGTGGAATCATTTCAATCATTTATTTAATGGAGGTTTAGGACCAAAGTCCTTCATTATTGGGTTCATAAAGAAGAATAGAGACACTTCGCCATCCGCCGCAGCAATTAAAACATTCAAGGAATTGGTGAGAACAGCAATTTGCTCGAATGTGTTGTCTCCACACTATTCCCTTATACCGTTCTACTTGATAGCTGACTTGCATTCAATTAGTAGTGAAAGTTTCGAGAGGAATGAAATGAGTAAATGGGTGGGCTATAGAGACAATGTTGAATTTCTGTTTACTTCTGATGGCCACGAAAAGGGGACTCAGCCAATCGTGTCCAGATTAGAGTGGACAGACGAAACACTGAGTGACGATCTTATGTCCATTTCACCTCCTATTGAATACTTAGTAGTCGTGAATTTTGGAGCAAGATGTTTCTTCAACTGTGGGAATTATCTTAAACAAATGGGGGACGTATTTAAATTTCATAATGTATCTACTCCTTTTAATTTCTGGTTAGCTGCAGATGGCAGAGCGTACGAAGCCGCGGGTTGGGAGAAGACGATTGATAGAGTCTATCAGGAAAAGAAAGCTGTTATTGTCGCTTTTATGGGAGTTTTTAATAGTTACAGTCCCAATAAAAGAATATTTGACACATTTGATGGTCTAATTGAAGAGGGATTGCGTATAGGAAAGCTGTCCCCAAATTACAAAATTGTGACCATTGGAAAGGCCGATCCAGAATATTCAATTTCGATGGGAAAATTTCTGGAGGAAGAAATCCGCGAACATCGGAGATTCTCCGACACCTTTTAATGTTTGCGGATTCATTGATCAGAGCGAGAATTCTTGTTCGATTTTCGATCGATTCTGACCGAAATCTGTTCTCAAGAACAGGCCATTTATCGTTCGGGCGTCCCTCATTGTTGGTTTCTTTTTTTTTCGTAAACAGTAGTCAAAGGTAGTTTTTGTGTAAATTGGGTTCCCTATATAATAATAGTCAGTAAGGTTTTGGAAAGTTTAAGGAATACTGATACAGCTTATATTGTTTACCAATCATTGTAGGTTTTGAATTTTTATCAATTTTGTTAATTTAATACATGTCTTTAAGTATTTAGTATAATTAATGTTACTTTGCATATGAAATCTACGGATATTTCTCTTTAAATTGTCTCCTATAATATATAGACCTATGGTTAATTGTAGTTATCATAAATAAATTGCTGAAACATTAAACATTAAAGAAAAAAGTATACTTAGTCTTTTATTAAAAAATCAATTGATATTATGCCCTTATGTTCTGAACAATAGTTCTGGATCTGGAATGAAGGTTTTCGCTGCACGAAGAATCCATAATGAAGGTTTTCGGGAACGCACCGTTGGTCATTTTGGGTAACGACGTTTCGCCGTTCCTGAGGAAGTCAACAATATCGTTGGCAAAACGTCGTCACCCAAAGTGTCCAACGGTGAGTTCCCGAAAAGCTTTAGCATAAACAATTGTTTGGGTTCGTTTTATTTGTATACAGAATCTTTTTAAATGATTATATAAAGTTACTGTTTTATTATTTAAAGGAATCCATTTATAAACTTTTAAGAGGGATTACACTTCAGAATTCCATTTAGAACTAAAAATCTAATTTTGAACAAAAAAATCCCACGAATCATTTTATGAAATACGAAAGTTATTTCTCAATTTGGAGGATATTTTTCCCTTTATGGATATCATGAAGATGGTCATTTGTGCTATGGCGACGGATAAATAAAGAATGGGGTTTAGAGTGACTCTCGTGAATTTGAATGTCAAAAATACAGTCGGTGCGGCCATGAATTGCATCGGATATATTCACGGATAGTTATTAAAACTCTCCAATTTAAATCGACAGTGATTTAGATATTCAAAACTTTTGAATACTGCTTAAAGTGAATTAAATCCCCCCTAAAACGTAACTGAAAATGATTGGTATTTGCGAATGTTGATTTCAGAGTCGTCCGGTACAAATAAATAGAAATGGAGGTTTTAAAATATTCCTCGTACTCATCAGCTGTAGTTTCCAACTGGTGCACCGCGGAACGCTAAAATAAAACAGTTTTAGTATTAAAACATCCATCCTTTCATATTCTCCATGGTTAATAGATATATGATTAGAACGCATCCATGATGTATGTGCAATTTCATAAGGAAACACTTTCCGAGGTCAATACGGAAGTCATGATTATGCAGGAATTGTCAATAAATATAGACTCGATGGATGTAACTTTGAAAAAATCGTTATCATTTGAAGATATTAAAAATGACTCTTCTTAACGACCTATTCGTAAGGTATGACTGCACAAATGGGGTGACAATTGCGATACACCGAGCTATTGTAGCAATTGGTAGGAAATCATTGTTTAAAGAAAAGTATTTCTTCTTTACCAGACCATCGATGGAGAATCATTATTCTTAGAAATCATGGATATAATAAACAGCTACTGATATTGTATTTGTCATGAAATTTAACAATTTATTGGCAGAGAAAATAAAATGTTTAAAGAAGCCAATAATACGGCCTTAACTTGATGGTAGTTATCCATAATGAAAATAATAATAGAAAAAACCTTGTACACTTTACCACAAGGTTGTTCGCCGCATCACCCATCCCACAAGCTTGCCCCCTTCCAATCCCTCATACACAGACTTTTTCAAGTACTCATGCCCGCAGAAGAATTTAAAAAGGAGGTTTCCATTATAAAAGACATAGCAACGGCCAACGGTTTCCCTACGGAAACAGTAGACCGTCTAATCTACAGGCACAACAAAAAGAAGAGTTGCGACCGCATATACAAGACGAAGGACAAAGAGACTCCCCCGCGGCGCTGTTCCAACAGGTATCTTGGGAAGATGTCCACACAGGTAGCGCGGAAACTCCGCAAGGAAGGACTGCGAGTTACCTACCGACCCCCCATAAAGCTAGGGGAACTTCTTAGGAATGGGAAGGACGAGTTGGACCCGGCCCAGAGAAGCGGCGTCTACCGATTAAGCTGCGAGTTCTGCCCAGGGGTCTACATGGACAGTGCGGGAGGCGCTTCTCAAAAAGAAGGAAGGAACACGAAGCAGCCTTCCGAAACATTCAGCCGAAAGTGTCGCAGATGGCTAATCACCTGCTCGAGCATTACCAGCATTGCTCTTGGCAAATGGAATACCTCCATTTCCAAAAGAAGGGCCACAAAATGGATTCATATGAACAATTAGAAATCTCTAGCACGCCCTGATGTCGTTACCATTAATGACCATCGCTTCCTAACCCCTTCCCCGATCCTATCCACGACGGTTATAAACCCTTGCTCCCATTTCCTAACCTTCCCCCCCCCTCCCTCTCCTCACACTCCCACCCCTTACCAACCTCAGTATATATATATTACTCTGCACTGGATGTATATTCACCTGAGGATGACCCAACGGGTCGAAACCATGGTCGTGTAATAAACAACCTTGTGGTAATGTATACAAGTGTTTTCCTATTATTATTTTCAAAATGTTTAAAGATCTTTTCTTTTCGTCTGCAACTCATCCCTTCCAATGACACTTATTTGAGAGGTATTCTTCAGGTGATGTAAGTTTAAGCATTTATTTATGAAAAAGGAACAGAATTATTGGAAAACATTGGGAGTTCTCGGCCCTGAGAAAAAAAGCAGTCGTTGAGAAAAGAATCGAAAAAATACGAAAAACAGAGAAATTCAAAACGTGATTAAAACCAAAACCTTAAATTAGAAGCAGCAAAACATATTCCAATTAGGAGCCACCAGAAACGTCAATTGATCTTAAACTGGGAATCGAGACGTCTGAAAAAAATAAATAACAGTATTTATAGGTATGAGAATCAAACTTTTCTCATCTTAACCTCTTCGCATGGAAATTGTCTGCTTATTTCCTCACGTCAAATAAAATTAGCTCTTTTACTGGTATTGTAAATTTGAAAAACTGCGCAACTTTTTTATCACAAAATCACTGTAAGAACGAGGTCGAAATCACAGGATTAATGTCAAAATATCAAAGAAAATGCCTCGGAAATGTCACTTTTTATCAATAAATCACAGTAAAAACGAGGTCGAAATCACACAATTAATGTCAAAATATCAGAGAAAATGCCTCGGAAATGTCACTTTTAATCAATAAATCACAGTAAAAACGNTTCTTCTTGACTGGGGAGTTCTTCTTGACTAGGGGTATTTCACGTTGTTATGGGATAACTCACTAAATCAACATTCCACAATTGCCTTGGTCGTCAAAGGGATGGGTTGTTTATTTCCCAAAAATTTTAGGAATTTTCCGTCTATTTTATCAAAATTCTCTCAAATTCGATATTATATGAATGGTTCACGACTAAAATAAGATTCTATGATCATTTTCCTTTCTTTAGACACTTGTCTCAACTTCGTAGGACCATTATTTCTAATTTAATTCTGTAAAAGAAACTACCTCTGCAAGTCATGAAAACGTACTTTACGTTCATCTCTTATGGAAACGTATTTCGTGCTTCTGGGTTCGAAACAGGGCCTTTACAGAGATGAGAATAGTTTCCCTAGGGATTTCAGAATCGTAGAAACACAATGCAGTTTGTTTCACTTCTCTAAGTCAAGCCGTTTCTGAGATAAATAGGGGGACGGACGGACATTTGCTTTATATATATGATTATTCCCCGGTATATTTTACTTTCATCTACTCTTCATGTTCACACTTATTGTTGGCTTACAGTAAAAGCTGTTATCATTCTCATGTCTCACTATATGTCGAGATATTCACATTCTGTTAAGGAGATTTTATTGCTCTAATGATTAACTCAAGGAGTCCTAAAACACATCTCTGCAGCCCTATTTATGGGCATTCTTGAAGATTCCAATCAGAGCCACGCCCGACCTTTGTGCCGCCCTGGCGCAGACATAATTTGCCGGCCCTTAAATCGAATACCAAAACCACACATTTTTTCATTTACAGGTGAGAATTAGTTTGAAATACTTTGAGATATCAGTGTTTTATGACTTTATTTCCCAACTTTCATTGGTCACAAAACATCAGTAACAATAAATTATGCATATTCCGTATGCTGAAATACTAATTAGTCAGCAAACGGAATAGTAAATAGTTGATAGTTCACATGACTTTCGAGCAACATTATCATCGCAATGCGGGTAGCTAATATGATAAGATTTGTTTGAAATCTATTACTCGAAACTATTAATTTGAATGTTTCTAATAATTTTTGCATTGCAAAATAAATAACTTCGATCAAACATCACAAATATTCCCTTCTCGTCTCGACTTATCCGTAATTCTTTACTCTAAATGTTTGCCAATGTTTAGTTTCTATCACAATCTAGATAAGTCGCGTGTATCACATGTAGGTTTTCAAATTAAATCCACCATTTTGCAAATAGAATTCACCCTTTTGCAAATTAAATTCTCCATTTTACAAATTAAACTCATCCTTCTGCAAAAACACATTACAGTTAATCCCTCCATCGAATAAGTTACATAAATAGTCCAATGTTTTCCTGATTGTCGATAAAGTCGCAATTAGTATTGCATTTACAAAATTCTCCGTTAGTTCATAAAAATGTTATAAATTCGAATGATCACTTTGGCTGGTAGAAGTGCCGATTTACTGGATAAACGATGTATCCTTTGCTTAGGCAACTGTTTTTACAATTAAGCATCCCCAGTGGCCTATTTGCCAGGATACTGATATACTTAGATCCTTCAAAATGCTCCAGAAAAGGGAAATCCCGAGATTTTACTGGAGTCAGGTCCAGGAAGGCATCCAGCACTATTATAACCTGGTCACGTGTCCGTCGGAATTGTATGGGTCCTGCAAAGCAGCCGGTGAAGGAGAGCGTTCTATATTCATAACCGCAGCATCTGTCTGTGGTGCAGAAATTACTACAGACGAATTACGTAATCAATTATTCTAATTGTAATAATTTAGCTACGGAAGTAGGAAAGTATGAATGAGATATCATATCCGGTAGGTTAGAAAAAATGAAGTTTTGTTAGGAAATAAATACCATTAGCATTTGTATTAGAAATGAAAGTGAGTGAATAAGTGAAATTGCCATTAAACGCAACCTAATTGAGATTAAAAAGAACACTCTACATAATGATAGATATGTGCTAATTACTGAGTTTTAGTGACAAATCAGACATTTCAATATTTAGGACTCAAAAAATATCCTTCTTCGGTGAATAATTTCAAATTTAACTATGAAATGATTAAATATAAGCACTCTTTTTTAAATAAATACAATTTATACATTATATTGGTATTTGTTGTTAAATATGAGCCAGAAAAGNAAAGAAAGCTGTTATTGTCGCTTTTATGGGAGTTTTTAATAGTTACAGTCCCAATAAAAGAATATTTGACACATTTGATGGTCTAATTGAAGAGGGATTGCGTATAGGAAAGCTGTCCCCAAATTACAAAATTGTGACCATTGGAAAGGCCGATCCAGAATATTCAATTTCGATGGGAAAATTTCTGGAGGAAGAAATCCGCGAACATCGGAGATTCTCCGACACCTTTTAATGTTTGCGGATTCATTGATCAGAGCGAGAATTCTTGTTCGATTTTCGATCGATTCTGACCGAAATCTGTTCTCAAGAACAGGCCATTTATCGTTCGGGCGTCCCTCATTGTTGGTTTCTTTTTTTTTTCGTAAACAGTAGTCAAAGGTAGTTTTTGTGTAAATTGGGTTCCCTATATAATAATAGTCAGTAAGGTTTTGGAAAGTTTAAGGAATACTGATACAGCTTATATTGTTTACCAATCATTGTAGGTTTTGAATTTTTATCAATTTTGTTAATTTAATACATGTCTTTAAGTATTTAGTATAATTAATGTTACTTTGCACATGAAATCTACGGATATTTCTCTTTAAATTGTCTCCTATAATATATAGACCTATGGTTAATTGTAGTTATCATAAATAAATTGCTGAAACATTAAACATTAAAGAAAAAAGTATACTTAGTCTTTTATTAAAAAATCAACTGATATTATGCCCTTATGTTCTGAACAATAGTTCTGGATCTGGAATGAAGGTTTTCGCTGCACGAAGAATCCATAATGAAGGTTTTCGGGAACGCACCGTTGGTCATTTTGGGTAACGACGTTTCGCCGTTCCTGAGGAAGTCAACAATATCGTTGGCAAAACGTCGTCACCCAAAGTGTCCAACGGTGAGTTCCCGAAAAGCTTTAGCATAAACAATTGTTTGGGTTCGTTTTATTTGTATACAGAATCTTTTTAAATGATTATATAAAGTTACTGTTTTATTATTTAAAGGAATCCATTTATAAACTTTTAAGAGGGATTACACTTCAGAATTCCATTTAGAACTAAAAATCTAATTTTGAACAAAAAAATCCCACGAATCATTTTAAAAACGCTAGAAATATAAATGATAAATTAATTATATAATGTTCATGCAAAATTGCAATGTGGAAGTAGTGTACCATGTGGGTTAAAGATCATTAAGTTCATGGAAAAAGAATTTCTGTAACCTACCTTCCGGAGTAATCAGAAACCGACGAAATTTAAACTGAATGCTGCAGACGAAATTTAATAGATTATTAACAAATACTGTTATAGCTACATCTAAATACATAGAACAATATAACTATGACAGCATTTGACAAATTATGCCATCCGTCGGATTGTCAGAAATTGATATGTAACAAAAGGAACCTAGCGTGTAACATGGTTACACGCTAGGTTCCTTTTGTACATTGTGCTTTAATTGTATGACATTGTTATTTTCATGGCATTGTGTGTCATTAAGGAAATGTCTCACTACTGATCATGTATGCCTCACTCCTTAGGTAATGCTAAGAAAAGTGTTACTCGTAGTATAATTGTGATATTTTTGTTTCGAATTGTCCTTCTTAAAGCATTCTAAGTGAGGAAAGCAGTAGATAATCACCTCAATCCTTATCTTGCCCGTAAGCCCCACTTCTTATGCAATGTTACAAAAAGTGTTACTTGTATTACTTATTGTGCTGGATTAACATGAATTTCTTCTAATTAGAGGATTCTGTCTTAGTGAGGATAGCAATGACAACTTACCTCAATCCTCATCTTGCCCTGTAAGCCTCACTCCTAATGCAATGATACATGAAAAGTTACTCGAATAGCCATTGTTTTTCATTTACTTGGAATTGTTCTCCATATTACATTCTGTCTCTGTGATGTAAGCAAAGAAAAACTACCTCACTCCTCATCTTTCCTACACGCCTGAGCCTCCTCTCCAAAGCTCTTCGTTGCTTGCGGATGGAGGGATGAGGTTCATACCAGGCTTCAGGCTGAAGACTGTTCAGACAGACTGTAATTACGTAATTGTTTCGTGATAAAACAATAAATAATATGTCGATAATCCGCGATAATAATTTCGTTGCTGTCGACAGCAGTCTTTCTTATAAAATTCAAACTCAAAAACACGAAAGTATTTTGGCGTTCTAATGAAAGCAGGACTTTTCTTTTCCATGGAGCAGTTGGAGAACGAATTCACAGTCGAGCGATGAAAACTCTAAATGAAACGATAGAAATCAGCCGACTATGTGTGCACATAACAAGAACTTTGCAATAAATAAAAGGGAACGTTTAGATTAACCGTCTTTCCTGATTATCCGCGTACCCTCTCCGCAATGCAGAGCTCGCTGTATGTCTAATTCATATGTATGTATCGTTCGTATCTAATTAATGTTTTATTTTCTTTTTCAGGCGAAGAATTGCTGAATTTCGTTTCGGGAGACGACGAAGGATACGAGGAGAAAATCGTCCGGGAAAACAGAACACAAGTGGCAGATTTACTAATTGTAGATGGAAATTATTACGTCGCTGATGCCGAAGAAATACTTAAAATAAACCCTTTAAAAAAGCAGAGGTGTAACTTTTGGATATCAGACGAAGGAAAGCTGTTCGAAGGCATAGGGTGGAATCATTTCAATCATTTATTTAATGGAGGTTTAGGACCAAAGTCCTTCATTATTGGGTTCATAAAGAAGAATAGAGACACTTCGCCATCCGCCGCAGCAATTAAAACATTCAAGGAATTGGTGAGAACAGCAATTTGCTCGAATGTGTTGTCTCCACACTATTCCCTTATACCGTTCTACTTGATAGCTGACTTGCATTCAATTAGTAGTGAAAGTTTCGAGAGGAATGAAATGAGTAAATGGGTGGGCTATAGAGACAATGTTGAATTTCTGTTTACTTCTGATGGCCACGAAAAGGGGACTCAGCCAATCGTGTCCAGATTAGAGTGGACAGACGAAACACTGAGTGACGATCTTATGTCCATTTCACCTCCTATTGAATACTTAGTAGTCGTGAATTTTGGAGCAAGATGTTTCTTCAACTGTGGGAATTATCTTAAACAAATGGGGGACGTATTTAAATTTCATAATGTATCTACTCCTTTTAATTTCTGGTTAGCTGCAGATGGCAGAGCGTACGAAGCCGCGGGTTGGGAGAAGACGATTGATAGAGTCTATCAGGAAAAGAAAGCTGTTATTGTCGCTTTTATGGGAGTTTTTAATAGTTACAGTCCCAATAAAAGAATATTTGACACATTTGATGGTCTAATTGAAGAGGGATTGCGTATAGGAAAGCTGTCCCCAAATTACAAAATTGTGACCATTGGAAAGGCCGATCCAGAATATTCAATTTCGATGGGAAAATTTCTGGAGGAAGAAATCCGCGAACATCGGAGATTCTCCGACACCTTTTAATGTTTGCGGATTCATTGATCAGAGCGAGAATTCTTGTTCGATTTTCGATCGATTCTGACCGAAATCTGTTCTCAAGAACAGGCCATTTATCGTTCGGGCGTCCCTCATTGTTGGTTTCTTTTTTTTT
>KZ309155.1:128938-143440 GCA_000376725.2 Ladona fulva | reverse complement strand
TCAATTAGGTATGGACAGCGCTGTTAACTTACAAATAAAGGTACAAAATATATCAATTCGTTTAAAAATGTACATAAAACTACGTTATAAACCTACAGCAAGAAATCAATGTAAGTTATATACTACAAATTCAATGTGGCAGCTATATAAAAGGATATAAATTAGAAATATGCGTATACATATTTTCATACATAAATGCTACATGTATGTATAACCTACCATTTCCTTCCAAAATAATAAAAATGTCGACAAGAATACGTAAATATCACATGTAAACGATGATAAACACTTTCACAAACCTCAATATTCAATATACGACAGAAAAATCAACCAACGATCAAATTAACATTAAACATTGTTTAACATGAACATTAATTTAACTCTAAAAGGATGAATATCGGATAAATACACAACATAACATTGTTTAATCATGTTGAAATCGATAAAATTCATGCGAAATAAATGCAAACACAGATACTGTTAAATATTGATATTGCATCCCTCAGATTTATTGACAAAATCCTTGGTTCACAAAGTTTGACGTATTTTTGAAACAATTCAGGCATCTTGGAGATATTTCATCGGTTTTCTCATTCTATTCATCGGAAAACTGAACATATAAACAAGTTCTCCATTTTGGTTGCTATGAACACCGTAAACAAATCAAGTAGGATTTAGTCGTCAACAAAATTATTACCGATACAACATAAATAGAACTGCTAGATTAATTTCGATGATTGTATGATAAATATCGATATTATTATATGCTTAAATATTACATTAACTGTTTTAGAAATTATATTTTCTTCTGAATAAGGCACCTATAAGAGTTTAACTGTTTATTCATCTTATTTATAGCGACGAGTGGGTCATTGTTGATTTGTTGACAGTGCAAAGATACGAATTTAAGCATCCATACGGAGATTTGTAGATTAATTATATGTATATATGCCAGAATAGAGCGAAAAACTAAAGAAAATTCAGTTTTTACTCACGTTCTCTCCCAGGAAATGCATAAACATATCTGCTATCGTCATTTTGCTGGTTATGGACGTTTCGAATACATTCAAACAGGTAGGTCTTCTCGAGAAGCAAATCCTGCATAACTGTTTCTCTCGATCAGCTATAACAGCACTTTCTGGACGTAACATATTTCCCCGACGGCACTCAGAACATTATTTGCGAATTACAACAACATAACTGCCATCAACTTGAGTAATTGGACGAATGAGCAGCGAGAAGGTTCAGAACTTCCTGCAGTTGCATTCTTAATTGCACATCTAGTGTTTTAGAGAAGTACTGTTTGAATTATAATTCCGTTTCGTGTCACGCGAACATCCTATGGCCAAAAAACCCAAAAAATGATGTTTTGTTTACGTGATTACCAATCGTGGTTCAAAAACTCTCGAAGCGCTACTACAAGGTGATCGGTCGCTCTTCGACTTCGATGTCACACACACTTCGATAGAAATGGACGCAGTTTGTGTTATGAATTGCCGAGGATTTTTAAGTGCTGAATTTCGTGAGGTTGTGTGCGAAATCGTAGAGTGAATTGGAAATTTTGGAAGGGTATAGTATCAGTTGACTTTGTTTATTAGATGGCGGAGGTTTGACGGACATTTTTGAAGCAAATCCCGCCGATGGTTGGCCTGTAGCGCATTTAATACAGGACCTTGTACAGTTGCAGGTGAGTGGTTGATGTTATTTGCCCCTCAGAAAAGAAACGGTGCTTGAATAGACCCTAGAGTTAGAGTCAATGCTAGTTTATCTATCTAACGTAGTAACGTTATGTACTTGGTCCACCCTGCCGGAATTTTCCACCTACAATCGACGTATTTATGCAAGTTAGTGTGACGATCAAGGTGCAAGACTGCTTTTCATGCTTTGATGTTGGAGTAAATGAACGAAATGATCCACGGAGTGACCCTGATGATTGAAAGAAGCGATATATTGTGTGTATTCGTGTTGTTTCGACATTTGAAGACAAACTGTGCATTGCCTAGTGTCAGAAGGGTGACATATTTGTCATTTGTTAGTCCGCAGGCGATCTTTTGACTTGAAGAACCGAGTATGGACATGAACTTGAAGTTTTAACTATTTTAGTATTACTAGAGAAGTATTTAGTTATTCGCAAGCCAGATGCGTTAAACTTCTCGCGAGACAGCGATGGCTATCATTGGTCAATTTTCCTATTGTTTAAGGCGCGTAAACAACTGGTTATTTACCAAGCTCCGTAAAAGCCACATTGCGGCTAGCGGCGTTTTAGTGTAAGTATTAATGTGTTATCTATAGTGAGCTAAATCTAGTATCGACCAATGCAGGGGAGAGTTAAACATAAAATTAATGTGCAGAATACCATACGATCATGTCTAATAGACGTTATTCGATTTGTAGCTCATCGAGAGGTTGTATGACTTATATTACACGAAATTTTGGTTAAATTATCCAACTTATAGATAAAACTGTGTGATTATAACTGTCTTAGCCTATATTAGCGAACAAAACGTTCGCATTTCATGATTCTAATTAATCTTAGGGAATTAGCTTAGGATTTTGTAAAAACCTGGAGAGGACTCAAAAACGAAAAATGGTAAATATTTGATAGAGGTACACCAGCTTTTATTTTTTTTCACCCACTAAAAATGCTTGCATTTTCACAATATTAGTGTTAGTGGAATTTCGTCTGATTAACTTTCTGTTTCAATGATATGCTGTCATTTTTCGAATGATTGCTGTTTATTCAGCCTTTATGTACATTCTCGCTGGTAAATTACGCCCTCTTTTCATCTATAACCCTTAAATACAGAAATCGCTGATTTTTCACATAGAGGTGCAAATTCGCTGAAATGCCTTCTCGTGTATCTTTTCTTTAGGTTTCCAGGGACGATGGCTACCCGAATCTCATCTGCAGCAATTGCATGTCCAAGCTGAGGGCTTTCAAGGCCTTCAAGAAGCAATGCCACACTTCCAAGATAACGTTTGACAACGTCTACACATCCATCAAGGAGACATCGAAATGTAAACCTCCAGAAAAGGTAAACTCGTGGATATTTTTACATTTTAAGCCTTGTGCAGAAATAATGATATTGGAGGAATTGACGGCTGAAGTGATACCATTTGCGAATTATTTTTTGTTTTAGAAGACTGTGATTTCTTATCCTTGAGCTGAAGGTATTTTAGAAATATATCTGTTATTGTATATTGTATATCTGGTCTTCCTAAGCCAGAAAACGTTAGTTATTGGTGATTAATGATTTAATTATCATCGGTGGATGGTTTGATTGATAAATATGCCATAAAATTGCCCTTAATTAAATATATGAAGGAATATTTTGTCAACTGCCACATACTTCGAACTTAAGCCCAGAAATTTGTAAGAAAAAATGCTAATATCAAACCGGTGTCAAGTGAGTAATAAAAGGTGCCTTTTCTCTGAATATTCCTTTTTATTTTTCTCTTTCTAAGAGCTCTGGGAATAGCAGATTGGCCAATAGTGCAAATAATGACACCGCCAGCCAGGAAAGCAGTTCGAGACACAACAGGTCAGTGTTTTGCTCATCTCGCAGTGGTGGTGCTCTTCGACCTCCAGGTAAAGGTTGCCAACCATGGTAAATGACTGATGTGGGGTATAAATTACCCCAGACTGGTGTAAATGGGCAATGTGGGGTATAGATGATCACAGGCAGGGTGTAAATGACACCAGGCAGGGGTAAAAATGGTCTCTGTCTGTTGTAAATGACCGATGTGGGGTATAAATGACCCCAGTAAAGTGTAAATGGGCAATTATTATTAACTTGGTAATTTCTTTTGGGCTCAGGCATTGGGATGAGTTTTCGTCAACNGGAGGGTTAGGGGGTTCCTTATTCGTGGAAGAGGATTTTGGAGGGGAGAGGAGTTAGGGAAGGTGTAGTTATTTGTTATGTTATATTTGTGGCATAGGATTTCTGTCTCTACAGAATCCATTTTTCTTCCTTTTAGGACGCGATGGTGCAATTTTCTGTTGAAGGAGCTGGAATGGCCCGTCTCCCGTTCTGTGAAGCCTAAGATCCCCAAACGGAAGCTCCGTTGGTGTTCCGTGATCCTCATCATCACAGCGTGACCACTTTGTGTTGCTGGGCAACTGTCACAAATGAGCTGGTATACTCTGGAGAGCTGCGATTCTTCCTGGCGTCCTTGACTTGGGGAAAGATCTTCCGAGGGTGGTTGGCATATAAAAGGCTGCTTTTAGATTTGGTGGTAGAAGTCTTTAAATACGCTGTGAATTCTATATAATGTACCTGATGATGGCCAGATTAGGTCGAAACCGGTAGTGAAAATAAACCAAACTGTGGAACATACAAAGTTTTATTTTACTTCACTGATGTCATGGCGTTTCACCAAGTACAGCCTTTACATATTAATTTTTTTATGCTACATAAATATATAGCCTACCAATTCCTATCAATAATAATACGTAAATATCACATGTAAAAGATATCGGAAACTTTTACAAACCTCAATCCTTAATACACGACAGAAAAACCAACTAACGATCAAATTAATATTAACTAAACGCTAATTTAACTCTAAAAGGATGAATACCAGATAAATACACAACAGACCATTGTTTAATCACGTTAAAATCGATCAAATTTATCCGAAAGTTATAAATGCATTCTGCTAAATATACATTGTATCCCTCAGATTTGTTGACCAAATCTTTGTTTCACATAGTTTAACGTATTTGTGAAACAATTCAGGCATCTCGGAGGTGTATTATCGGTTTTCAGCAATATTTTCATCGGAAAATTGAACATATAAACAAGCTCTCCATTTTGGTTGCTATACATACAAATCAAGTAGGTTGTGGTCGTCAACAAAATTATTGCCAATACAGCCTAAATAGAACTATTTGATTAATTTCGATGTTCACATAATAAATATCGATATTATTATATGATAAATATTATATTTACTGTTAGAAATTATATTTTGTCCAGAATTAGACACCTATAAGAGAATAACTGTTTATCCATCTTGTTTATAGCGACGCGTCGGTCATTGTTGATTTCTTGACAGTGCAACGATACTTATCTTCAAATGATACGAATTTAAACATTCATACGGACATTTGTGGATTAACTTTACGTATATATGCCAGGATAGAGCGACAATTTTAAGAAAATTCAGTTTTTACTCACGTTCTCTCCCAGGAAATGCATAAACATATCTGCTATCGTCATTTTGCTGGTTACGGACGTTTCGAATACATTCAAACAGGAAGGTCTTCTCGAGAAGCAAATCCTGCATAACTGTTTCTCTCGATCAGCTATAACAGCACTTTCTGGACGTAACATATTTCCCCGACGGCACTCAGAACATTATTTGCGAATTACAACAACATAACTGCCATCAACTTGAGTAATTGGACGAATGAGCGGCGAGAAGGTTCAGAACTTCCTGCAGTTGCATTCTTAATTGCACATCTAGTGTTTTAGAGAAGTACTGTTTGAATTATAATTCCGTTTCGTGTCACGCGAACATCCTATGGCCAAAAAACCCAAAAAATGATGTTTTGTTTACGTGATTACCAATCGTGGTTCAAAAACTCTCGAAGCGCTACTACAAGGTGATCGGTCGCTCTTCGACTTCGATGTCACACACACTTCGATAGAAATGGACGCAGTTTGTGTTATGAATTGCCGAGGATTTTTAAGTGCTGAATTTCGTGAGGTTGTGTGCGAAATCGTAGAGTGAATTGGAAATTTTGGAAGGGTATAGTATCAGTTGACTTTGTTTATTAGATGGCGGAGGTTTGACGGACATTTTTGAAGCAAATCCCGCCGATGGTTGGCCTGTAGCGCATTTAATACAGGACCTTGTACAGTTGCAGGTGAGTGGTTGGTGTTATTTGCCCCTCAGAAAAGAATCGGTGCTTGAATAGACCCTAGAGTTAGAGTCATTGCTAGTTTATATATGTAACGTAGTAACGTTATGTACTTGGTCCACCCTGCCGGAATTTTCCACCTATAATCGACGTATTTATGCAAGTTGGTGTGACGATCAAGGTGCAAGACTGCTTTTCATGCTTTGACGTTGGAGTAAATGAACGAAATGATCCACGGAGTGACCCTGATGATTGAAAGAAGCAATATATGTGTGTATTCGTGTTGTTTCGACATTTGAAGACAAACTGTCAATTGCCTAATGTCAAAAAGGTGACATTTGTCATTTGTTGGTCCGCTGGCGATCTTTTTTGAGTTTTCAAAGTTTTATCTAGTTTAGATTACTAGTGAAGTATTTAGTTGGTTATTCACAAGTCAGACGTGTTAAAATTCTTGCGAGACAGCGATGGCTAACATTGGTCAATTTTCCTATTGTTTAAGGCGCGTAAACAACTGGTTAGTTACTAAGCTCCGTAAAAGCCATATTGCGGCTAGCGGCGTTTTAGTGTAAGTATTAATGTGTTATCTATAGTGAGATAAATCTAGTATCGACTAATGCAGGAGAGAGTTAAAGATAAAATTAATGTGCAGAATACCATACGATCATGTCTAATAAACGTTATTCGATTTGTAGCTCGTCATGAGGTTGTATGACTTATATTACACGAAATTTTGGTTAAATTATCCAACTTAAAGATAAAACTGTGTGATTTTAACTGTCTTAACGTATATTAGCGAAAAAAACGTTCGCATTTCATGATTCTAATCAATCTTAGGGAATTAGCTTAGGATTTTGTAAAAACCTGGAGAGGACTCAATCCAAAAACGAAAAATGGTAAATATTTGATAGAGGTACACCAGCTTTTATTTATTTTTTTCACCCACTAAAAATGCTTGCATTTTCACAATATTACCGTTAGTGGAATTTCGTCTGAATAACGTTCTATTTCAACGAAATGCTGTCATTTTTCGAATGATTGCTGTTTATTCAGCCTTTATGTACATTCTCGCGTGTATATTACGCTCTCTTTTCATCTATAACCCTTAAATACAGAAATCGCTGATTTTTCACATAGAGGTGCAANACGGTATGCTGTCATTCGAATGATTGCCGTTTATTCAGCCTTTATGTACATTCTCGCGTGTATATTACGCTCTCTTTTCATCTATAACCCTTAAATACAGAAATCGCTGATTTTTCACATAGAGGTGCAAATTCGCTGAAATGCCTTCTCTTTTCTTTAGGTTTCCAGGGACGATGGCTACCCGAATCTCATCTGCAGCAATTGCATGTCCAAGCTGATGGCTTTCAAGGCCTTCAAGAAGCAATGCACACTTCCAAGATAACGTTTGACAACGTCTACACATCCATCAAGGAGAGATCGAAATGTAAACCTCCATAAAAGGTAAATTCGTGGATATTTTTACATTTTAAGCCTTGTGCAGAAATAATGATATTGGAGGAATTGACGGCTGAAGTGATACCATTTGTGAATTATTTTCTGTTTTAGAAGACTGTGATTTCTTAGCCTTGAGCTGAAGGTATTTTAGAAATATATCTGTTATTGTAGACTTCTGGTCTTTCTAAGCCAGAAAATGGTGATTAATGATTTAATTATCATCGGTGGATGGTTTGATTGATAAATTTGCCATAAAATTGCCCTTAATTAAATATATGAAGGAATATTTTGTCAACTGCCGCATACTTCGAATTTAAGCCCAGAAATTTGTAAGAAAAAATGCTAATATCAAAATCGGTGTCAAGTGAGTAATAAAAGGTGCCTTTTCTCTGAATATTCCTTTTTATTTTTCCCTTTCTAAGAGTTCCAGCAATAGCAGATCGGCCAAAAGTGCAAATAATGACACCGCCAGCCAGGAAAGCGGTTCGAGACACAACAGTACGGTTTGTACACACAGGTCAGTGTTTTGCTCATCTCGCAGTGGTGGTGCTCTTCGACCTCCAGGTAAAGGTTGCCAACCATGGTAAATGACTGATGTGGGGTATAAATTACCCCAGGCTGGTGTAAATTGGCAATGTGGGGTATAGATGATCCCAGGCAGGGTGTAAATGACACCAGGCAGGGGTACAAATGGTCTCTGGCTGTTGTAAATGACCGATGTGGGGTATAAATGACCCCAGTAAAGTGTAAATGGGCAATTATTATTAACTTGGTAATTTCTTTTGGGCTCAGGCATTGGGATGAGTTTTCGTCAACCAGGATCAACAGCGGATATGTTTGAGTAACATTTATGAACTCTTTTATAGGCTGTGGTTGATGCAGGTGGCTAGACTGTTAAGTAATCACTTCACTTTCCTAATCAACTGACCATCTGTCTGTCTGACTGTCTGCCTGACAAGGGAACCTTTACCAGTGTGTCAAAGGAATTTGGCAAAAAATAAGGACCAATTATGTTCCAGTTTTACTACTTTTTTCCTAGTTTCTCGGTGAAACGAGATCGAAAATCAGCCAAAGATAAATCAATTTTGAACGTAGAATAGCTTAATTGCAATATTCTCAGTAAACACTGAGTTGTGTTGCTTTGCGATTATTATTATTGTATTATTTGCTTTTCGTCTAAAGTGGTGAAGATATTATACAACAGTTCAAAACCAATGCGATTGTTCTTTATTTACAATTTTTTCCCCAGGAAATTTGTCTCCTTATCATGAATATATCGTTAGTTTTAATATTGAGTTCAGGAAATACTCTAAGCTGTTTCTACACTTGGTATATTTAAAAAAAATTGTACCATTAGCCAAGGTTGCTTGAAAGGTGGCATTACCATCCATAACATTCAGATTTTGCTAACTTGGTGGCATTTTCTGAGGTGGAAAGATGCCTTATTCATTCATTTGGTATAGAAGCTAAAACTTTGACTCCAAACCCTTAAAAATTGGTAAATTGGCATTAGTTTTTTGTGTAATTGCATATTTCCATATTGGTGAAACCTTACACAGGTCGTGTTCATCAAAACGGAAGATGTCTCTGGCAGTGAAGTAATTCTGGATTTGAGTATAGTACTAAATACTGCCGATTGTTTTATTGTTCATCCTCTACAAGTTGTGCAAAGGTTCTCAAATGTATGATTATCGGCTACAAAGATATGGGAAAAATATAAAGATTTAGTTAACCTTTAAAAACAGAATATTTCTCTATGGTGTCTCAGTTAGTACAGAATCACCTGGAAAATTCTGCTACATAATGAAAAATTCTACAGCATTTACCAACATTCTTGAACATTCCAGAACATTCTTTAACATTCTACAGCATCTAGTTATAAGTACTGGGAAAATTTTCACAGTATTACCACTTATATTATCAAAATTCTTGCAATATTGAATGCAAGATTTCATGATGAGAATAAGAATCTTCATTGAATTTCCCTTCTTTTGACACTTGTCTTGACTTTCTAGGTCAATTATTTCCAATTTAAATGAATAAAAAAAACTAACCCTGCAATTGACAAAAGTGTACTTAACGTGTATTTCTTGTGGAGACGCTTACATTTGTTGGTCATCAAGGCGATGGGTTGTTTACAACACCATAATATCACTATATTTCAATAGTATTTCATCCAAATTCTCGCAATTTAGAATCTTAAACAATATTCCATGACCAGAATAAGAATCTTCATTTAATTTCCCATCTTTTGACACTTGTCTCGACTTTCTAGGACAATTATTTCCAATTTAAATCAATAAAAGAAACAAACCCTGCAAGCAATTAGTTGATTGCGGTCAAGTTTTTTTTTGTTAGTGTAAAATTATTATAATTTGAAGCCAATTATTGCCAATTTGATCATTTTTTCATGAGTCTAAGATTTAATTATAATGTCATATTAAATTTAAATTAATAATTGCTCTTCATTGATACTCCTCGTTTCTTGCACCAGATGTAGTTGAAAATAGACAAGGAGGAGCCGCCGGGTGGATTCACGGAAGAGGCAGAGGGACAGATAACATCAGACGAGCAACAGGTATTTAATTTCTGCAATTTTTACCGTTTTTGTCATTTGGAAAAGTGTAAAAGGCAGATTTGCACATAAAGCTGTAAATATACTCATTTATAGAGCGAATCTCGGAACTTTTAACTTTAAATTTGCCATTTTTTATGTTTTTTAAGGCATTAATGTTAATTAAATGGTGTGGACTTTTAAAAAAGTATATTTTGCTGTACTTTTTCTAATTATAGAGTTCAACACTAAGTTATCGCACCCTAGCATTGAACCAAGGACCAATTCAGGAGTTCTTTGGCTTAAATATGAACTAAACCCATTAATTGTACTAGTTTTTGCAATTTTAAGCTATTTTACTTATCGGAAAGTGCCCAGGAAAAAGATTTTAAATAGCCACCCCATGTATTTTAAATGGGAGAAGTTTGAACCATCCTAGCATCCAACACAGCACCATTGCGTTAAATGTACATTAGTTTTATGCTAGAAAATACAAATTATAAATCATGACAGTCATCATCATTCAAGACAATAAATGGGGTATAATCTTCATTTATAGAGTTAATCAGGAAGGATTAATATTTGACAAAGCAATAACTCTTCAGTCGAAATCGTCAAATCACTATTCCAGAAAAAATAGCCAAGTAAATAGAATTAGTAATAATGACTTGGGGAGATTAACATTATTGTAATAATTGTAATATGCATAACACAGTTATTACTAGAAACAATGAAACCCAACTTGGAAAACTTTCGACAGAATCCCTCTTTAAAAATTAAAATCTGCTGGAATTAACAAGGAAGTATTTGACTGGGGCAATGCTTTCATATAGTCATGTATAGTTAATATACAAAGCTGGTGCTAAAAATGAGAATATATATAAATGGCAACTATAAATGAATCTCAGTAAATGCTCTGTAGGTAATTTCTTTGAAAGAAAATTATTGTGTCAGAATGACCTGTAAAATGTCAATGTTTTGAATATAAATGTAGTGGAGTCGGTTGAATATCTCGGAATCACCCTTATGCTTAAACTTGAGCTCACAGGTCCAAAAAATGTGCGGTATCTACTATATATATATAAATGGATGTATTTTGTTGTTTTTATTGACATTATACAAGGTAATTTATACACAATTCAGCACAGTGGTGACCTAAAAGTAGTTAGCATTTATGGATAAAACTATATTGTTTTGCACAGCTAGAATCACAGTCCAAGTTATTGTTCTGCTTATATCACAGGCTGGAACACAGAGTAGAATATCGCAGAATAGATCCTGCTGCTCCTCTTCTATTTCCCCAAATATTGCCCCTCCTCTGGAACTTCTCTGGAACTCCACCTGTGCAGACTGCAAATTTGTCCTCAATGAACACAACATCACCTCCATGGGTCAGCTTAGTAGGATTATAAACAGCCTATGCCCATTTAATTGTTTGTTGTATCCATCTTCTTTGCCTTTGGATCCAACTTCTTTCTTAATTCCTTGTGCACGTAAGCCTCACACCATATCTTCTATTTTTCAAATGTAGTGTGTTTAACCAAATGATAATGCACACAAAAATCCAAGATCACAAATACTTTAAGCTGTTAGAAGTTAACAAATTAATTGTCTAAAAGTAAGTTAATTTATACATTGTGATCCTTTCAAGTGTGGTTGTGATTTATTGCAGTTTGAATGAGTCTTCAGTTGGACAATTCCAAGTCATCGGAGATGAGATTGCCTCTGTGTTTGGAACTGCCCCTTTAACCTTTTATTGGAAAAGGTGAGAATTCGATATTTTTATTCTCTTTAATTCATTGGAGTCTGCATTTGAAGACATATTTTAAGTAAAATATGTCCCATCTGTGCCTTGCATATTAAAATATGCAGAATCCTATGGAATCATAACACTTTTCCTCGAATATTAGTCATTTTAAAGGTATTGATTCTCTTCATGAGATTAATTATTGGATTTGGGCAAAGAAGAAACTGTTTTTGTAAGAATAATACATTGAATGCATTTTGCATAACAACATATAACCCATCATGCAGACGTTGTTGTTTTGTGTTTCTATAAAAACTTGGAATCCTGATTTGTTGTCCTGAAAAGTGGGAGACCTGGGTCCAGTCACGTCACTATTTTTCACACTTGTTATTCGTTTGGGATCAGCCGTACAACTCAATCGTGCAAAGTATTACACCTTTCTTAAATCCTTCCAATATGAATTGGTCATTTTCTCATTTACAAGATTACAGATTCTAATAAAATTATGCCACTTGTAGAAGAGATCTTATTTGCCATGAATATAATCTCCAAACTCAGTTGCATTTGGTCAATTGATGATAATAATGAAACACTTCTCTTAGTTCATTCTTTATTTCTTCCTTTTGGCTTCCACTTCCATGTCCTATTCCTGTGATTGGATTCTCTATTTTCCTCTTCCTCTTCAAAGCGCATCTTGTCTTGTGTATATCAGGTGGACTTTTCCAAAATATAGGAAATTAATGCAATGCTCAGAAAATAAGGAAAGTCTATTAAAATCATTTATTGTGAGTTTTTTCCTGAAATTGGAAAATAGCTGCATTAATCCCAAATACTTATTCAAAAAACTGTCTAAAACTTTATGCTCATGATTAAATATTCACTATTCTATGGAAAACTTTACTTTAAGGTTAAATTGTTTCATTGCCAAGAAGAGAGAAATGTCAGCAAAGTGATGAGCCAAGAACGTAGAGCAATATATAGTTTTCTCATAAGTGTTCATCATCAATGGGTATTTTGTGTATAGAAAGTTTGTTGGTGTTCTTATAGTATCTACATTTACATTTAAGCCCTGCAAACCGCCAATGGCACATGGCAGGGGGTGTAAAACACTAATATCCCTAACTAACTTATCTATCTCCATTTCACCTCCCTGCATTTTGATTTTTCTTTTCCTGATACACATTTTGCTTTGTCAAGAAGTATTGCTCTTCTTCCTTAACCTCTTTCCATCACTGCTTTTACTGCCTTTCAATATTTTCTCTTCCTCAGAAAGTGTGCAATCCTTTTTCTTTGCCATTTTACGATGATATCTATCTATCAATAGCCCTCTTCTTACAAACAGTGGAAAATCTCCTAATCTCTCCCTTCAATGTATTTCTTTCTCATACATTCTCTCAGTCAGTTTTCCTAATCTTCTACAATTCTGATTCATAGAAAAACACACTAAACATTACGTTTCATCAACCACTTTCTTATCTCAACGTCCATCTTGCTATTCAACATTGTTTACATTCTGCTGAATGCCATCTTCAACATTCCCTTTCTTTGATTGATTTCCAGCTCACGTTTCTTATTGCTATACTTCACATTGTCGAGATACAATTGTCGGATTGGAAATAATATAGACCTGCACTTTGAAGTGTTCCCCTTTGATGATCTGCCGTTATAATGGAACATGTTATACATTGTTTGAAAGAGCAACTCTTTGCCTTTAGAATTATATACATTAACGGTTAATGCCAATCTCCTGTTTAATCTGAATAAACTTAAACCAAATCAAAGTACAGTAAATTTGCAAAATTTCATGATTGGGTAATTTTTCTGTCATCAATTTCAATGATTACCATGCTTTCTTGTTTGGGGGAGATGACGTTTTTCCAGGAGGAGGTTGTCATTATAGGCCCCCTCATATCTCCTTCCCCAATGCATTTAGGAATAATTGCCCTTGCTTTTTTTTTCTAGATCTATCAAATAGTGTTCAGTAAAAATTTCAGCTGCATAGGATCAAATTTGTAGGAGGAGATTGATTTTTAATTCAGACACTCATCAAGGATTAATGAATCACGATTGGATCTCAGAAATGCAGATTCTGCTTTAAGACTATATACCACATTTCTGTTGAAAATTTGGTTTTCCTGTGACTCCTTGTCGTTATTCTACAAAGGTGCAACTTCATTTCCTAGTTGAGAATCAAAGGATAATTCATCTAGTAGTGAAAAAGCTCGGTTTTATATCCTCCATTGTAGGTAAATGTGATGATAAGGCTGGAGAGTGATGTTATTTCCTCTTATGAGGGAATTTATCAACCCTCAAGAATATGTTCCTTGGGAGAGGACCAATACGTTTCAGTTTTTCTTATCTCTTTATTAGTTTCTAAATAATAATAATTTCTAAAACTATTGTTAATCGTCAACTGTAATTGGTTTCTTGCTGTATGTTGATGTTTTTATGAATAAATAAATAAATGAAATGGATTCAAAGGTCAGGGAAATTAAATTAAATTTAGTTATTAAATAAAACTGATCAAAGTTTTTTCATTGGAATATTCACAGATTTTCCTGTAGGAAAACAGGTCGGTGGAAGAATAGAAGATGAAGAAAATCCTTCATTGTCTGCAGAAATATCTGACAGGAGAGATTCGAGGAAGCGACCATTGGAAGATGAGGAGGAACTGTCTGCAGGAAGATGTGGAAAATGTCCGAGAGGATCTCTGGTGAGAGAAATACTGTCTCTTCTGGTTTTCAATCCCTCAGGATTGGTTGGCGACAGTCTTCCACCCTTCTCTGTCCTCCGCCATCCTCTTCAATTCCAAATAGTTTTTACATTCCATGTCCTCCATTATCTGTTTCATATACTCTAATCTTGGCCTTCCTCTAT
>KZ309155.1:82409-97372 GCA_000376725.2 Ladona fulva | reverse complement strand
ACTAAGCATATTCAGCATCTACTAAGCATATTCAGCATCTACTAAGCATATTCAGCATCTACTAAGCATATTCAACATCAACTAAGCATATTCAGCATCTATTCAACATCAACTAAGCATATTCAGCATCAACTAAGCATATTCAACAACTTTTCGACTAATTTTTCCGCTTAAAGCAAGAGTTTAAGCGGAAAAATTAGTCGAAAATTTGTGAATACTCGACAACTATTTCCATAGTTTATATCGCAGAAACAATCCTAAACTTCCCGTTACATTCAAAATTATGCATTTGAATGATATGTAACAATTTTGTTTAGATTAATTTGGTGAATTTCGCAAAATATAATTCCAAATTTCTTTGTTCAAAGAGAATGGTCACTTGTTTTGTTCCATTTTGATGAAATACTAACCGGATTAAAGCTAAATATTTCCTTTATATGGTCAAAACAGGAATAATATCTTTGATGAAAATCTTGTTTCTGATTAAGTTTTTTCCACCCTTCAAACATGAGAATCAATAAGAAAACCTAGCCGTAATTCAAACCACAACTCAAGAAAAATAACGTAAACTACCAATGGAATTGACGCTAATATTTTTGACAGCTGGTAAAAATAAAGATAAATAAACTAAATTGCATTATTTAAGTATCGGAAATAAATTAATACAAATTTTTAAAAAATAAATAAAAAACATGGTAGTATATCACCCTGTTGCATACAAATTTTTCATTGAATCTTTCTCCTGAATGTCATTTCGTTAATTCATATTTTCATGGGATTTAAGAATTTTCAATACAAATTACAAAGGTTTACTTTAAGACAGCTGTTGCACTCGCCAAAAATAGTTCCTTCAACCCTTTTTTATTTTCAGCTTTTAATGCACTAAAAATAATTGCAAGATTATGCATTTTCCTGCCATTTTTAAGTGAAAATATTTTAAAATTCCATCGTCTTGTTTTAGTTCAACATAAAGTTACCATATTCCTTCAAAATATGCTTGAAATCATGAAAATTACGAATCATATTTTGTGATATCAACACATTGATACAATACAAAATACCATAGGAATATCTCGGCCAATATCTTGGAAATATACTCCAAAACGCTTTTCTAATTTATCCAAATTGTAACCAGTCATGCAAACATATTTTGAGTTAAGATATTCCCTTGACTACAACAGATTTACACTACATATGTACCAACACTAGTAAATACCTAGATTCTGCATACTGATGAATGTTAGAAAGATCTTAAGATGAACCCAATTGTCTGTGGAAATTTGGAAAGGGAAAAAACATGTTAGATTCATGTAAATACAAGGAAGTCATGTTATTATAATTATTACCAGTTAAGATCAACTAACTACATATTCCAGAGAGATTTCCTTATAATAAGTTACGCAAATTATGGGAGAATCCTTCAATCGGGCCAGATTTTTGAAACTTCCATCAATAGTGTGCTCTCTTACAGAATTAACAGCTAAATTTCGCAGTTTTCTTACTTATTCTGTGGAAATGTTTGCAATTTCCTATCAAAAGAAGTATTTTACAACATAAATAAGAATCTAACATTATTTTCCTTTCTTTTGACACTCGTCTAGACTTTGTAGAACAATTATTTCTAATTTAAATCAATAAAAGAAACAAACCCTGCAATTGACAAAAGTGAACTCTACATGTATTTCTTATGGAGACACTTTTAGTCGCATTGGTCGTCAAGGGGATGGGTTGTGAATTATTATATTGAATCTTTTTCCTGAGTGTCATTTTGTTAATTCATCATAGGATTTTAGAATTTTCAATACGAAATCCATAGGTTTTGTTTAAGGCAGTTGTAGCACTTGCCAAAGATGGCTTATTCAACCCTTTTTTATTTTCAGCTTACGAGACGCTGAAAATCATTCCAAAATGTCGCATTTTCCTGCATTTTGTAAGTGAAAGTATTAAAAAATTGCATTCTCTTGTTATAGCGCAAGGGAAAGCTACTAAATTCCTTCAAAATACATTGAAATCATGAAAAATTATGTAGCATATTCCGTGATATCATCGCAATGTTTAAGCATATTTTATTTTTTCGACTTCAGCAAATTTAGTGCAGGTGTAAAAAGAAAGGATAGGGTTAGAGTCTGTAAGAATAAAGAAAGATCACTTATTCTGCTTAAAACATCTTTTATATACACACAAGTTATGCAAACTTTTTACTCTATACAGATATATAATATGTTTCGGAATTTCACATAACTGTTTCAATTACATCGTCACATAATCGTTTACCATGTGTTTATATACATACATACACATATATACTGATACCTCGCATCATGAATATCTCTGTACACAAACACCATTTGCGATCAAAATTTGCTTCGTTATTAGTCTGCAATTTATGTTAATCCTAACAAAACGTCCTAGAAATTTCATCACTGACATGTTATGGTTTTATGTGTCAATACAGTACTTGTTTGTATTGACGGTAATACGTTTAGGATTCTTAACACCATCTCCACTTTTTCAGAAGCCATAAGGATGAATTTAATTATAAAATAAATGTTTCTCACTCATAACAGTAACCAACAGTAAGGAATTATTGTCAACAGAGCCAAAAGTATATCAGATTTAGAGAGAATTTGCAGCAGGAACACCTATGCCGAACCTTCCGAGAGAATGGCTACAAGTGGAAATATATTGTTGCAGCCCTAGATAAGGCATATGAGATGTCGGCTACAGACTTAGCTAAGCATAGGATACTGTTATAAGAGAAAAGTTCAATCAATAAGCAACCAATCGCAAAGAAGGCCCTTGCCAACTATATTTACTGACCCTAAATTGTTATTACAACACCTCAACCATGAGGAAGACACAGTTAGTCATCAAAACGTTGGCAATTGCGTCACCGGAACTAACCTGGGTGGAAACGCAAGAATCTTTTCTTCAAATAATTCACCAAAGCTTAAAATCCTTGCATTAAAACTTGCGTCGGTTCACAAACGTGCTTGGAGCGCACAAAAAATGATGCGCACAGCTACAAACCTAGCAGAATCTCATCAACAACTGTCGATATTTTACTTTTCCTTTATTTAATTAAATTTATCCCTAATTAAGGCTCCTGAAAAAGGGGGGTGGTGGTATGAACCTTAAATGTATTACCGTTGATACAAAAAGGTGTTGTATTGATAAAAAATACAAAAAATGTATCGGTTGGATTTACATTGGTTGTAATGGGAAAAATTGATTAGAATCGGAAACTTTTCGGTTCACAAATAGGGTCAAGGAACGGATTAGGTCCTGAACCGAGGTATCACTGAATATCACATCAATTTATACCACAGCTGTACCAAATTCACAGGAAATTCGTTTCGTTGGTTCCTTGCGTATTTAGGAAATTTAAGATTTGATTCAGAATCAAGCACAGCACTGAATCTATGCCGTAAACTATATGGTTTATGAACAGTGTTGAGGAGCATATTTTGTCCATGAACCGTGGTATATCTCATCATCGCATCTTATACCACGGTGCCACAAAATTCATGCAAAATTTGTTTGCTCAAATCCTCGCTTATTTAGGAATATCAAGCTTTGATTCCGAATCAAGCACAATACTGAAACTATAAGAACATTTCATTTGAAGTTTCTGAGGTACATGTTTGACAAAATGCATTTTTAACCTTTAACTTCTCGTACAGCTAGAATTACATTTGTTCTCTCATGTTTACGCACATGAACATTCAGAGTTCCATGATACATCGCACTATATTCACAATAATTACATTTATATAGACTTTCGTATATATGTTCTCAATTAAAGTTTCTCCACTACATGGTTATCAACACAATTTAATCTTGATCTTCCTGTAACGCTGGAATTACATTTGATTTCTCATATATACACACATATACATTCACAGTTCTTCGATACATCACACAGTAATTACGTTTACACATTCTTTCGTCCGTATGCTCTCAATTGAACAGTTTCTCAGCTACCTGTTTACCAATACAGGATGTCAACTATCCATTAAGAAATTCCCTAAGTTTTGCAGGGAAATATTTTCAGTCATCAAGGGTGTTCCAGACCCCAAAATACATATAGTTTTCTCCAAATTTACACAAGTAGTGATTATTAGCCAATTCAGATAGCAAAAATGGCAAGAAACTGTTCATAGGAACATTATGACATTGTTTAGATATTAGGGCTGGCTCTAGACATGGTCAAGCAGGAAGGTTGCCCACAGATTTGCACAGAGGTTCACAGAGTTTTGAGATCAAATAACATTAGGATTCAATTATCATTAATAATATACATAATTTCAGTTGCGTTAACACTATTGATCACAGGAAAGCTTTAAAATACATCACAAACACAGGTCATTTCTCAAAGTTAGTGGGCAGAGGGGAAAAAATATAGTTCCTCTACGTTGTGAAACGTAAATTAGATACCCCTTGTGACAACTGTGACTCCATACAATTGCATATTCAATGCATTGTAAAGTAAGTTCATATACACATCTTATAAGATTAAAATTAGTCGTGAAAAGAGTCATCAAACGTTTCTTCCTCTCAGGGAATTTTTGCGGAACTAAACTGCAACCCAAAACAAAATCCATGGAACGATTGTTTGTAAGGGTGTGAACCATAGACTTCCAACCGCCTAATTCCCAGAGATTTCCCTGAGTTATCCAAGATTTCCAGGTTAGCCGGCACTCTGCATTAAGAAGTTTTAACGTTTAGCTTCCTGCCCTGCTGCAATTTCCCTATCCCTCTCATGTCTGCATAGGTTGGGTGTGAACCATAGACTTAGAGTATGAAACATAGACTTTTAACCGCAGATTTCCCTGAGTTATCCAAGATTTCCAGCTTAGCCGGCACCCTGCAATAAGAAGTTTTAACGTTTAGCTTCCTGCCCTGCTGCAATTTCCCTATCCCTCTCATGTCTGCATAGGTTGGGTGTGAACCATAGACTTAGAGTATGAAACATAGACTTTTAACCGCAGATTTCCCTGAGTTATCCAAGATTTCCAGCTTAGCCGGCACCCTGCAATAAGAAGTTTTAACGTTTAGCTTCCTGCCCTGCTGCAATTTCCCTATCCCTCTCATGTCTGCATAGGTTGGGTGTGAACCATAGACTTAGAGTATGAAACATAGACTTTTAACCGCAGATTTCCCTGAGTTATCCAAGATTTCCAGCTTAGCCGGCACCCTGCAATAAGAAGTTTTAACGTTTAGCTTCCTGCCCTGCTGCAATTTCCCTATCCCTCTCATGTCTGCATAGGTTGGGTGTGAACCATAGACTTAGAGTATGAAACATAGACTTTTAACCGCAGATTTCCCTGAGTTATCCAAGATTTCCAGCTTAGCCGGCACCCTGCAATAAGAAGTTTTAACGTTTAGCTTCCTGCCCTGCTGCAATTTCCCTATCCCTCTCATGTCTGCATAGGTTGGGTGTGAACCATAGACTTAGAGTATGAAACATAGACTTTTAACCGCAGATTTCCCTGAGTTATCCAAGATTTCCAGCTTAGCCGGCACCCTGCAATAAGAAGTTTTAACGTTTAGCTTCCTGCCCTGCTGCAATTTCCCTATCCCTCTCATGTCTGCATAGGTTGGGTGTGAACCATAGACTTAGAGTATGAAACATAGACTTTTAACCGCAGATTTCCCTGAGTTATCCAAGATTTCCAGCTTAGCCGGCACCCTGCAATAAGAAGTTTTAACGTTTAGCTTCCTGCCCTGCTGCAATTTCCCTATCCCTCTCATGTCTGCATAGGTTGGGTGTGAACCATAGACTTAGAGTATGAAACATAGACTTTTAACCGCAGATTTCCCTGAGTTATCCAAGATTTCCAGCTTAGCCGGCACCCTGCAATAAGAAGTTTTAACGTTTAGCTTCCTGCCCTGCTGCAATTTCCCTATCCCTCTCATGTCTGCATAGGTTGGGTGTGAACCATAGACTTAGAGTATGAAACATAGACTTTTAACCGCAGATTTCCCTGAGTTATCCAAGATTTCCAGCTTAGCCGGCACCCTGCAATAAGAAGTTTTAACGTTTAGCTTCCTGCCCTGCTGCAATTTCCCTATCCCTCTCATGTCTGCATAGGTTGGGTGTGAACCATAGACTTAGAGTATGAAACATAGACTTTTAACCGCAGATTTCCCTGAGTTATCCAAGATTTCCAGCTTAGCCGGCACCCTGCAATAAGAAGTTTTAACGTTTAGCTTCCTGCCCTGCTGCAATTTCCCTATCCCTCTCATGTCTGCATAGGTTGGGTGTGAACCATAGACTTAGAGTATGAAACATAGACTTTTAACCGCAGATTTCCCTGAGTTATCCAAGATTTCCAGCTTAGCCGGCACCCTGCAATAAGAAGTTTTAACGTTTAGCTTCCTGCCCTGCTGCAATTTCCCTATCCCTCTCATGTCTGCATAGGTTGGGTGTGAACCATAGACTTAGAGTATGAAACATAGACTTTTAACCGCAGATTTCCCTGAGTTATCCAAGATTTCCAGCTTAGCCGGCACCCTGCAATAAGAAGTTTTAACGTTTAGCTTCCTGCCCTGCTGCAATTTCCCTATCCCTCTCATGTCTGCATAGGTTGGGTGTGAACCATAGACTTAGAGTATGAAACATAGACTTTTAACCGCAGATTTCCCTGAGTTATCCAAGATTTCCAGCTTAGCCGGCACCCTGCAATAAGAAGTTTTAACGTTTAGCTTCCTGCCCTGCTGCAATTTCCCTATCCCTCTCATGTCTGCATAGGTTGGGTGTGAACCATAGACGTAGAGTATGAAACATAGACTTTTAACCGCAGATTTCCAGGTTAGCCGACACCCTGCGATAAGAAGTTTTAACGTTTAGCTTCCTGCCCTGCAGCAATTTCCCTATCCCTCTCATGCCTGCGTAGGTGAACATTCAATGTGCCGCGATACATCGCACTGTAGTCGCAAATGTGACATTTATACGGCCTTTCCCCCGTATGCTTGTTAATATGAGCTTTCAGGTGCGTCCTGTCGGCCGTGCTGAAATCGCAGACGTGACATTTAAACGGCCGTTCGCCGGTGTGCTTCCTCATGTGCTGTTTCAAACAAGCCCTGTCCGCGGTACTGTATTCACACAATTCGCACTTGTGCGGCTTTTCTCCCGTGTGCTTCAGGATGTGTACGTTCAGAGCCGTGCTGCTCACCGCGCCGAAGTCGCATATGTGGCACTTGTGCGGTTTCTCGCCCGTGTGCAGGCGCATGTGAACTTTGAAGTTGTAACCGTATACCGTGGAGTAGTTGCAGTCCCCGCACTTGAAAATCTTCTCCCCCGTGTGAACCCTCATGTGAAGCTTCAGATTGTCCTTTTTCACGCAGCTGTAAGCGCACTGCTCGCATTTGTAAGGTTTCTCGGTTGCGCGTTTACAGAAGTGATATTTTAAACTCGTGCCGGGAGCCGCGGTAAACCCGCACACCTGACACTGCAGCGTATCCGCGCCGTTCAACAGAACCTCACCGTTTAATCCGCTGTTCGACGGATCCCAAGTGTTCACCGGAATGGTGCCCGTGTGGGTAACCGCATACTTATCACACACATGCTGCATTGCACTCGTACCAGGAACAGCGGCATATTCGCACGCCATACAATTCAACGGAACGGTACCCGCTTGGGTAACCACGTGATTATTCAAAGGTGCCTCATCCCTCCAGCTAATTTCACCAAATTCGCCTGTGGCTTTACAAACGTGCTCCTTTAAACTCGTGCCGGGAACAGCGGTATAATGGCATGCCTCACACTTCAACGGTTCCCCACCAATCAACGGAACTGTAACTGCATGGCTAGCCATTTGCCTATCCAAAGATACCTCATACCTTGAACCATCTTGGCACAATTCACCTGCGAGTTTACAAACATGTTGATCTAAACTCGTGCCGGGAACAGCGGTATAATGGCATGACTCACACTTCAATGGTTCCCCATCAATCAACGGAACTGTACCTGCATGGCTAACCATTTGCCTATCCAAAGATGCTTCGTCCCTCAAAGTATTTTCACCCAATTCACCTGAGCCTTTACAAACGTGCTGATCTAAACTCGTGCCGGGATCCGCGGTATATTCACACACCTTACACTTCAACGGATCACTAGCAATCATCGGAACAGAAGCTGGTTGGGTAAACATTTGCTTATCCAAAGATACCTTAGCCCTCGAGCTATTTTCCCCCATTTCACCTGCCCGTTTACAAACATGTTGATCTAAACTCGTGCCGGAATCCGCAGTATATTCACACACCTTACACTTCAACGGATCACTACCAATCATCGGAACGGTAGCAGCTTGGGTAACAATATGCTTATCCAAAGATGCCTCATCCCTTGAACCATCTATGCACGATTCATCCGCAGGTTTACAAACGTGCTGCTTTAAACTCGTGCCGGGAGCCACGGCACATCCACACTTCTTACACTTCAACGGATACCTGGCTTTAAAGGGAGCATCGCGAGCATGGGAAGCAATGTGCTTCCTCAAAGACGATCGAGCCTTCGTACGAAACTCACACAGGTTACACTTGAAAGGTTTCTCTCCTGTATGAAGCCTCACGTGGATTTTTAACGAAGCGTTACTCATGTAACCCATCCCGCAAACGTTGCATTTAAACGGTTTCTCTTTCGAGTGCGTGAGAATGTGCGCCTTCAGAGCCGTGCTCTGCCTACAGCTGTACTGGCACAAGCTACATTTATACGGTTTCTCTCCCGTATGGATTCGCATGTGCTGTCTTAGGTGTGTATTACTCGACCCGCTGTAGGTGCAAACTGTGCATTTGTACGGCCTTTCCCCGGTATGCCGCCTGATGTGTTTCCTCAGGCTCAAACTGTCCACCGTGCTAAATTCACACATGGTGCATTTAAACGGTTTCTCCCCAGTGTGTTTACGCACGTGAACCGTCAAGTACGAGTTGCTGTTGGTCCTGTACCCGCAGAATTTGCAAACGAAAGGTTTTTCGCCCGAGTGAATCATGAAATGCGTCACCAAATCACATCTGCTTTTGAAGTCCTTGAGGCACAACGTGCACCTATGTCTACGAACCACCCTGCCGCACAGTTCCCTGATCACTTCGTCCTGGAAGAGTGACGAATGTGAGCTGTAAATGTGTCCCTTGAGATCCTCCTTGGTGAGTTTACTTTCCCCACAATGGTGGCACTTCACCAAATTCGTCTCGTTTACCATTACAGCAGCGATTCTGCCTTCCGGGTTGTTGACGCTGCTTTCTCCAGGGTAAACGCCACTGTTCCCTTCCAGAATCTTCACATCACCGGAAGAATTGTTCCTGTTTTCGCCACTGTTGCTACGGTCACCTGGCCAACATTCCACTGGAAAGGAGAGACATAAGTTGTGAGTAAAAACAAGTGTGATTATATATAAATACGAACTAGAGGTCTTCATATTGTAAAAATGCAAACAACTTTTAAACCATATATACATAAAACGCAAATGTCTGTCCATCAGTCCAAAAGATGCTCTAAATAAATAAAAGCAATGGATACCGGGAAATTCTAGCTGGTCCTGCGCAAATATTTGCGTGAACAATGTCTTTATTGCTTGCAAAAACTTATGCATGTGTGAACGTTTCATATTTTAGGAAAACTGTCTTCGTAAGATAAATTATTTTGTCACATCTGTTTACAATTATAAAAAACGTCAAAAACTAGTAAATCTATGCATTAATTTTCTAGTAAATCAATTATACTATAAATAATATAATAAAGAGTAATTATTTAGTGAATGAATTCGTTTAATCGCATCTTTTCCCAACACAACCAACAATTTTCAATTTTTTATCTCTTCATAGCATTTTAAATGTATCGAATACTCCGTTATGTCTCACAGTCACCAACAGTTCAAATATAGTGAGTTAGTTGAGTTAATCGGGCAGGTAATTATTGAAAGCTGTTCAAGAATGTAACAAGAAGTCATTGTCAACTTCTCTTATAATATAAAAAATGCCCAATTGATAAAATTCTAGTTATTGTTCAGGGTATTTGCAATATTGCATTCATATTCCAGTGATTTTGAACTAATTACGGTGAAAAATACTTTGAAACTGTAATCGTATATATAGACATATAAAGCAAATGTCTCTCCGTCCCCCTATTTATCTCAGAAATTGACTTATATATCTGAAACAAACTGCATTGTGTTTCTAGGATGCTGAAACCCCAGGAACACTATTCTCATCTCCGTAAAGGCCCGGGTTCGAACCCAGGAGAACAAAATACGTTTCCATATAAGATAAACGTAAAGTACATTATCATGACTTGCAGAGGTTGTTTCTTTTACAAAATTAAATTAGAAATAACTGTCCTAGAAAGTCAATACAGGTGTCACAAGAAAGGAAAATGATCATAGAATCTTATTATAGTCGTGAAACATTCGTATAAATTCCAAATTGCGAGAACTTTGATAAAAATACATGGAGAAAAAAAAACTTTGGGAAATAAACATCCCATCCCTTTGACGACCATGGCAATTGTACATTTCATGAATTATCCCATATAAGTACTCAATGATAACCAGTTCTTATATTTTTCCATGATAAATGTATGTAAAGTAGGCTTTCGTGACTTGAAAACAGTAGAATAAATATTATATATAATGTTAATAAAAATATTGAGTTAATATGATCTTAAGACAGAATTGTCTTGTTATATATACACTACAACAGACATATTTTTAGGTTAAATTAAGCTCCACCATGCTTGAAAGGGGCGTTCACTACGAATTGTATATTAACCTTACAAACTGTAGCGCACATGTTCGAAAAATCTGCTGTAAATCAGCAAAAAAGCTTGGTTTCATGAAGTTTGTTATAGGATTACTTATCATATTAGCATAGTGAATGATGAGTTTGCTTAGCGTATGATGAGTTTATAGGATNACCTTAAATGTATTACCGTTGATACAAAAAGGTGTTGTATTGATAAAAAATACAAAAAATGTATCGGTTGGATTTACATTGGTTGTAATGGGAAAAATTGATTAGAATCGGAAACTTTTCGGTTCACAAATAGGGTCAAGGAACGGATTAGGTCCTGAACCGAGGTATCACTGAATATCACATCAATTTATACCACAGCTGTACCAAATTCACAGGAAATTCGTTTCGTTGGTTCCTTGCGTATTTAGGAAATTTAAGATTTGATTCAGAATCAAGCACAGCACTGAATCTATGCCGTAAACTATATGGTTTATGAACAGGGTTGAGGAGCATATTTTGTCCATGAACCGTGGTATATCTCATCATCGCATCTTATACCACGTTGCCACAAAATTCATGCAAAATTTGTTTGCTCAAATCCTCGCTTATTTAGGAATATCAAGCTTTGATTCCGAATCAAGCACAATACTGAAACTATAAGAACATTTCATTTGAAGTTTCTGAGGTACATGTTTGACAAAATGCATTTTTAACCTTTAACTTCTCGTACAGCTAGAATTACATTTGTTCTCTCATGTTTACGCACATGAACATTCAGAGTTCCATGATACACCACACTATATTCACAATAATTACATTTATATAGACTTTCGTATATATGTTCTCAATTAAACAGTTTCTCCACTACATGGTTATCAACACAATTTAATCTTGATCTTCCTGTAACGCTGGAATTACATTTGATTTCTCATATATACACACATATACATTCACAGTTCTTCGATACATCACACAGTAATTACGTTTACACATTCTTTCGTCCGTATGCTCTCAATTGAACAGTTTCTCAGCTACCTGTTTACCAATACAGGATGTCAACTATCCATTAAGAAATTCCCTAAGTTTTGCAGGGAAATATTTTCAGTCATCAAGGGTGTTCCAGACCCCAAAATACATATAGTTTTCTCCAAATTTACACAAGTAGTGATTATTAGCCAATTCAGATAGCAAAAATGGCAAGAAACTGTTCATAGGAACATTATGACATTGTTTAGATATTAGGGCTGGCTCTAGACATGGTCAAGCAGGAAGGTTGCCCACAGATTTGCACAGAAGTTCACAGAGTTTTGAGATCAAATAACATTAGGATTCAATTATCATTAATAATATACATAATTTCAGTTGCGTTAACACTATTGATCACAGGAAAGCTTTAAAATACATCACAAACACAGGTCATTTCTCAAAGTTAGTGGGCAGAGGGGAAAAAATATAGTTCCTCTACGTTGTGAAACGTAAATTAGATACCCCTTGTGACAACTGTGACTCCATACAATTGCATATTCAATGCATTGTAAAGTAAGTTCATATACACATCTTATAAGATTAAAATTAGTCGTGAAAAGAGTCATCAAACGTTTCTTCCTCTCAGGGAATTTTTGCGGAACTAAACTGCAACCCAAAACAAAATCCATGGAACGATTGTTTGTAAGGGTGTGAACCATAGACTTCCAACCGCCTAATTCCCAGAGATTTCCCTGAGTTATCCAAGATTTCCAGGTTAGCCGGCACTCTGCATTAAGAAGTTTTAACGTTTAGCTTCCTGCCCTGCAGCAATTTCCCTATCCCTCTCTTGTCTGCATAGGTTGGGTGTGAACCATAGAGTATGAAACATAGACTTTTAACCGCAGATTTCCCTGAGTTTTCCAAGATTTCCAGGTTAGCCGGCACTCTGCATTAAGAAGTTTTAACGTTTAGCTTCCTGCCCTGCAGCAATTTCCCTATCCCTCTCATGTCTGCATAGGTTGGGTGTGANAGCCAAAAGTATATCAGATTTAGAGAGAATTTGCAGCAGGAACATCTATGCCGAACCTTCCGAGAGAATGGCTACAAGTGGAAATATATTGTTGCAGCCCTAGATAAGGCATATGAGATGTCGGCTACAGACTTAGCTAAGCATAGGATACTGTTATAAGAGAAAAGTTCAATCAATAAGCAACCAATCGCAAAGAAGGCCCTTGCCAACTATATTTACTGACCCTAAATTGTTATTACAACACCTCAACCATGAGAAAGACACAGTTAGTCATCAAAACGTTGGCAATTGCGTCACCGGAACTAACCTGGGTGGAAACGCAAGAATCTTTTCTTCAAATAATTCACCAAAGCTTAAAATCCTTGCATTAAAACTTGCGTCGGTTCACAAACGTGCTTGGAGCGCACAAAAAATGATGCGCACAGCTACAAACCTAGCAGAATCTCATCAACAACTGTCGATATTTTACTTTTCCTTTATTTAATTAAATTTATCCCTAATTAAGGCTCCTGAAAAAGGGGGGTGGTGGTATGAACCTTAAATGTATTACCGTTGATACAAAAAGGTGTTGTATTGATAAAAAATACAAAAAATGTATCGGTTGGATTTACATTGGTTGTAATGGGAAAAATTGATTAGAATCGGAAACTTTTCGGTTCACAAATAGGGTCAAGGAACGGATTAGGTCCTGAACCGAGGTATCACTGAATATCACATCAATTTATACCACAGCTGTACCAAATTCACAGGAAATTCGTTTCGTTGGTTCCTTGCGTATTTAGGAAATTTAAGATTTGATTCAGAATCAAGCACAGCACTGAATCTATGCCGTAAACTATATGGTTTATGAACAGTGTTGAGGAGCATATTTTGTCCATGAACCGTGGTATATCTCATCATCGCATCTTATACCACGTTGCCACAAAATTCATGCAAAATTTGTTTGCTCAAATCCTCGCTTATTTAGGAATATCAAGCTTTGATTCCGAATCAAGCACAATACTGAAACTATAAGAACATTTCATTTGAAGTTTCTGAGGTACATGTTTGACAAAATGCATTTTTAACCTTTAACTTCTCGTACAGCTAGAATTACATTTGTTCTCTCATGTTTACGCACATGAACATTCAGAGTTCCATGATACATCGCACTATATTCACAATAATTACATTTATATAGACTTTCGTATATATGTTCTCAATTAAAGTTTCTCCACTACATGGTTATCAACACAATTTAATCTTGATCTTCCTGTAACGCTGGAATTACATTTGATTTCTCATATATACACACATATACATTCACAGTTCTTCGATACATCACACAGTAATTACGTTTACACATTCTTTCGTCCATATGCTCTCAATTGAACAGTTTCTCAGCTACCCGTTTACCAATACAGGATGCCAACTATCCATTAAGAAATTCCCTAAGTTTTGCAGGGAAATATTTTCAGTCATCAAGGGTGTTCCAGACCCAAAAATGTGTATAATTTTGTCCAAATATTACACAAGTATTGATTATTAGCCAATTAAGTTAGCAAAATGGCAAGAAACTGTTCATAGGTTCATTGTGGCATTGCTTAGATATCAGGGCTGGCTCTAGACATGGTCAAGCAGGAAGGTTGCCCACAGTTTTGCACAGAAGTTCACAGAGTTTTGAGATCAAATAAAATTAGGATTCAATTATCTTTAATGATATACATAATTTCAGTTGTTTTAACACTATTGATCACAGGAAAGCTTTAAAATACATCACAAGCACAGGTCATTTCTCAAAGTTAGTGGGCAGAGGGAAAAAAAATAGTTCCTCTACGTTGTGAAACGTAAATTAGATACCCCTCGTAACTGTGACTCCATACAATTGCATATTCAATGCATTGTAAAGCAAGTGCATATGTACATCTTATAAGATTTAAATTAGTCGTGAAAACAGTCATCGTAACGTTTCTTCCTCTCAGGGAAGTTTTGCGGAACTAAACCGCAATCAAAAACAAAATCCATGGAATGATTGTTTGTAAGGGTGTGAACCATAGACTCAGAGTATGAAACATAGACTTTCAACCGCCTAATTCCCAGAGATTTCCCTGAGTTTTCCAAGATTTCCAGGTTAGCCGGCACCCTGCGATAAGAAGTTTTAACGTTTAGCTTCCTGCCCTGCTGCAATTTCCCTATCCCTCTCATGTCTGCATAGGTTGGGTGTGAACCATAGACTTAGAGTATGAAACATAGACTT
>KZ309155.1:61614-75939 GCA_000376725.2 Ladona fulva | reverse complement strand
GCTAACTTTAAGATGAGTTTGCTAACTTTATGATGAGATTGCTAACTTCAAAATGAGTTTGCTAACTTTATGATGAGATTGCTAACTTTATGATGAGATTGCTAACTTTATGATGAGATTGCTAACTTTAAGATGGGATTGCTAACTTTAAGATGATTTTTCTCACTCTATGATGAGTTACCTAATTTTATGATAACTCTGCTTAGTGAATGACTTAGCTTAGTGTATGATTTTTATTTTAAGGTAGGGCTTGAAAGCAAAGATTTCTTAAAGCGGTTGTGTTTGATTATAAACAGGTTAGACCTGAGATATTTCATATCCAGAATAAGATTATTCATTCAATTTCTCTTCTTTTGACACTCGTCTGGACTTTCTATGACAATTATTTCTAATTTAAATCAATAAAAGAAACAAACCCTGCAATTGACAAAAGTGAACTCTACATGTATTTCTTATGAAGATTCCTACCTACACCTACAATTTTTCTAAAAATTGATGAAATTCCTCCCAAATATGAATCGAAAGCGATATTCAACGACTAGAATAAGAATCTATGATCATTTTCCTATCTTTTGACACTCGTCTCGACTTTCTAGGACAATTACTTCTAATTAAAATCAATAGAAGAAACAAACCCTGCAATTGAAAAATGTGAACTCTATGTGTATATCTTATGTAGATGCTTTTAATTGCATAGGTTGTCAAGGGGTTGTTTATAACAGATAAAGTACACAGTATTTACACTTTATTCATCAAAATGAATGTAATTTTGAATCAACAGGGATATTCCACGACCAGAATAAGAATCTTCATTCATTTTCCATCCTTTTGACACTTTTTTCATCTTCCTAGGACAATTATTACTAATTTAAATCAATAAAAGAAACAAACCCTGCAAGCAATAAAAGTAAACTCTATATGTATTTCTTATGGATTATTTTAGTCACATTGGTTATCAAGGGGTTTTTTAAAACTGAAAATTACACAGAATTTGTACTTTTTCAAATTACTCGCAATTTTTAATCAAAAGCGATATTCTACGACCAGAATGAAAATCTCCATTCAATTTCCCTACTTTTGACACTTGTCTTGACTTTCTAGGACAATTATTACTAATTTAAATCAACAAAAGAAACAAACCCTGCAGGCTATATTTAAAAAAGAACAATATCCGATGACCAATAGAAGAATCTGCTAATGAATGTCATTCCAGAGCAATTGTCCCTTGTTAGTTGCTGTACACTGTACCTTAAAAATGATTTATCTATTCCAGATTTTGTTTTACCTCTTGAATTGTCCATTTGCCATCCTCCCCAGTCCTGCTCTCTCCAATGCGGTGGGTTTTCTCTGAAAAAAGGAAAAATTACCCTCAGCGGAAACTATAAACTAATAAGACATGATTAAGAAATTATTAGTAGTTACAAAATCTTCATGAATCCTTGTAAAATGAAGATCGAGTTCAAATTCAACATCTGCGTTGGTCGTCAAAGGGTTAAGTTGTCTATCATATATATAAAAAGCAAATGTCTTGCCATCCCCTATTTATCTCAGAAACGGTTTGACTTAGAGATCTGAAACAAACTGTATTGTGTTTCTACGATTCTGAAACCCCAGGAAAACTATTCTCATCTCTGTAAAGGCCCGGGTTCGAACCCAGGAGCCCATAATACGTTTCCATATGAGATAAACGTAAAGTACGTTTTCATGACTTGCAGAGGTCATTTCTTTTACAAAATTAAATNAAAACATGTGAACATTTGAATAAGCCCCGATTACGACTTTACTCAAATACGAAATACCCGAACCATAGAGCAAATATACAACGTTTTTGCAATCGTTGACAACAAAATCCTATAATTTCGATACTATTAAATGCAAAGCCAAGCCTATCTGATGCCTGGGTGCAAACAATTTGCCGCCAAAACCATACATTTCCTGATTTGCAGGTGAAAATTATTTTGTACGACCTTGAAATATGATTGTTTTATGACTTCTTTCCCCACCTTACATTGGTCACAAAGCATCAGTAATATTAACTATGCATACTCCGCACGATTACATAGCAAATGTTCATTATGAGTTAATAGTTTAGATTACTTTTGACTATCATTATCCTAGCAGTAACAGTCTCCGGAATTGTCAATAAAACACGCAAAACTATTCGCAAATTAGTGAAGGCTCTAACACATCTCTAGTAAACATATATTCCAAAACCTAAGGAGGATTTTATGTTGGTTCTATAATATCTTACATTGATTCCAATTCTCCAATTAGATCACTGCATAAATATTCCTTTCTCGGCTTGAGTTATCCATAATCATTGCCTCTGAATGTTTGCTAATCTTTTATTCCCCATCAGTTCCATCGTCATACCAATGGTTTCATTNTGATAGCTGTACGCCTCACTGTGACCCTGTAACAAACCAAGACATTCTTAGATTAAGGAATTCAACTTAACAATAAAACTTAACTTCTAAACATTGTATTATGAATAATATTAATCTATCTGTCACCTTGTTTATCTCAGAAATGGTTTCGATTTAGAGACGCAATGAGATGTCTTAGAATTCTATTTAGGATCAGTAGAAACCCTGGGCAAACATGTTCTCATCTCCAAGTCTGACCCTAGAGCTAATATAGCGTTTCTGTAAGATAACATGCTATTTTTTATCCTCGATAGTGCAAGGCTTTCTCTACTCTTTAATTAAAACACCTAAATTTGAATGCATTTCTGTCAAACTTTGTTCATTCGAAGGCTAAATCTCCAAGCAATCTTATTCCAGTCATGTTTCTACATTTTAAACTCGATTTTGATGGTAATTCATGTTTGATTTCAAGATTTATCAGACATTTATCTCATATTCTGCATTTACTACTGTTAAATTTCTCCATCTGACCAAATTACGGCTAAATCTCCAAAAATTCTTATTCAAACCATGTTTCTACATTTTAAACTTGATTTTGATGATAATTCATGTTTGATTTCAAGATTTATTGGAAATTTTCCACTTATTCTGCACTTACTACGGTTAAATTCCTCCTGCAGGTCAAATTACGGACAGTGGGACATTTGTAGCGCAACCCTGGTGTTGATTTCAGTTGATAAAATTAAATCAAAACTACTTCTGAATCTTTTTAGCGGATAAAACAGTTTAATTGCCAAATATTGAAATGTATGTTAATTGAAATCAAATATTTAATGGCTATCACTAGCTACAATAATGATGCCCAAAAGTTTAAATTAAGAACTTTGTACGTCAGGGATCTCCAATCAATATTTACGATTATTAACTCATATATTAACCTCGAGGGTCAAACATGGCATATTTAATTCATGCAAATTCTCCTCCATATGGATTTCTTTGTATACCAGTGTTGTTATTTAATTTACGTGATTAAATTGTAAGCCGCTAAGTACAGAATTCTAATACAATTCCCTACAATCACTAGAGGACTACATACAAGCAAATAGATTTGCAATATATACAAATACGATAGTACAAAATATCAACACCAAGAATATTGTAAAGATGCGAGTTTCTGTAAATCCCAAAACAGCATAATCCTCGTAGAAATAGAGTATTTAATTTAGTAGAATTCTGATACAATTTCCTACAATCATTCAATCAATAGCAAACTTCTTTGACATTTATCCAAATAAACCATCTACCGGTGATAAATATATTGAGTCATTTATGGGATTATGACAGAGATTTTCTGGTTAAAGCATCATTTAATCATATAGTTAATTGACAAAATATTCCAATAATCATTACATTATTAAAGAATTTATTCAAATAAACCATCACCAGTAATCAATATATCAAGTTATTTTTAGGATCGCCGCATTCTGGTTTAGTTGGACCAGATATTTACGATAACAGACACAGTTTAAAATTAAATTAAGTTCCGTCATTCTTGACCCATTAACTAGTACAGTGGTACCTTGGTTAACAATGGTAATCCG
Source organism: Ladona fulva (assembly GCA_000376725.2). NCBI lineage: Eukaryota > Metazoa > Arthropoda > Insecta > Odonata > Libellulidae > Ladona > Ladona fulva. Next base: position 71,972 of record KZ309155.1, on the reverse strand, counting down.
TTCCGTCTTTATCCAAGGCTCAATTCCAGAACCACACTGCATGTCAAATATGCAAATAAAATCAATTAAAAGTCATTACCGTATTTTCTGGTAGATAACCCGCGTGTTATCTATACAAAAAATATAGAAAAATGAAAAAAATAATAGTGATATACTACGGAAAATCTCGTTTCATTGAATACTGAACTCGGAAACAAATGACTAAACAACAAACGTCATATATCGTGGAAGTCACGGAGTATATACTCACGCACTAGGGCAATTTTATTTCAACCAACAAATTGTAAATGTTACTGCAATCAAATAATTCCATTCAAAATACAAGAGTAATTATCATAAATATTACGGTAGAGAAAAAACATTCTCATCAACATAACAACAATTTTGAAATGCGCGTTATCAATGCATTTATCACAGAAGAAATGTTTGAATTGCGTGTTATCTATACAGTATCACAGTGAAGAGATTTTTAAAATGCGTGTTATCTAGTAGGTGCGTGTTGTTGACCAGAAAATACGGCAATACAAAGCACATACGATTTACTCAATTGTATTTGCAACAAAGAATTATCATTGATGAAATGAATAGTCGGAAAAGAAGTTTTTGATGGTCAATCTTCACCAGAAGGCGTCCTAAAGCCTACGTCGTTATCCAAGACATTATTTTTATCACAGCTATTTGTTTTTAACCAAATACGTCGTTAACTAAGGCAGTCATTAACCAAGGTATTACGGCATATCATTAATATCCAAAACCGTGGTAAGGCACCCAAGACTGGTGAAAATATGACAGTAATGAGGTTCTAATAGAAAAATGCACGGATACAGCGAGGGATTTTACGAGGGTAATTCTGAAACTAATGCCTCTCCTATTTTTTTGTGCTGAATGTGTATGTCCAAGCCAGATGTCGTTGGTATAGTGCTAATGCTTGAACTCTTTTATTTGGAGAAGGTTCTGTTGCTCTACGTTAGTAGGCGCCAGCAGAGGAGTGTCCCAAAATGGAATCTGATATGGATGCACATATTAAACAGCGATGTGCGATTGAATTCCTCACTGTTGAAGAAATTGCACCAATTAAAATCCATCAACACTTCCTAAAGGTGTATGGAGACGATACAATAGACGTGAGCAATGTGAGGCAATGGGTACAGCATTTTAAAGGTGGTGAAAATGCATGACAAACCACGACCCGGTCGACCCTGCAAAGCTGTCATCCCTCACAATGAAGAGCGTCTTGATCAACTCATCCATGCTGATCAGCAGATAACGACCTGAAAATTGTGTGCAAACCTGAATGTCAGCTGTAATGCCTTGGAAATAATCTTGGAACATCTTGGTTATTGCAAAGTCTACATCTACATAAATACCCTGCAAGCCGCCTTACAGCGTGTGGCAGGGGGTGAAAACACCGGGCGTTCGGACTATTTTTTTAGCCTATTATTATCATGTATAGTTCGCGGAAAGAATGAATTCTTAAAACGACTCGTCCTGGCATCTATTTCTCTTATTTTGCGCTCTTTGTCGGATCATCCAAGGTAGCAGGGGGGTCTCATAATATCTACTATATCTTCCGCAAATGTACTTTCCCTAAATTTATCAAGCAATCGCAATCTAGCTTCTAGTCTCCTACCTTTTAAGGATTCCCAACCTGCATCTGACAGCATTTTGGAAGCGCTTGCTTTTTTATCGTAGCACTTCCTAACAAAACGTATCGCTTTCCGTTGCACTTTCTCGAGTTCAGGGATGCATGTTTCGTCTGCCGGATCCCATATACTTGATGCATATTCAAGATGAGGCCTAACCAACGCAAAATAACATAGTTCTCTAACTTTTTCATCACATTTACCGACAATATGCCTAATAAACCGAGTTTTCTAGTTGCTTTAGCACAAATGTTACGGATATGCGTGCTCCAGTTCATGTTATTCATAAGAGTGATTCCGAGATATTTTACCGAGGCCAGTACTTTAATTACCGTTCCGCTAATACTGTACGATTTCTTCTGTCGCAACTGTTTTCTTTTGAAAAAATTTACTACGGAGCATTTGCTTGTGAAAGTCTGCGCAAGATGGGTCCAGTGGATGCTTACAGAAGAACAAAAAACTCACCACGCAACTCATTGCAAAGTTTGGCTGTCTTACCACATCCACCATACAGTTCCGATTTAGCGCCTTCAGACTCCCATCTCTTTGGGGCTTTAAAAGATGTCAGAGTTAGATAAAAGCTCCAAATAGCCGTTGTTTGCGAAGAAACTAACCGTTGGAGAATTCCCACCAGTCTGATTTTTCATTTGTCTGGTGGGAATTCTCCAACGGTTAGTTTCTTCGCAAACAACGGCTATTTGGAGCTTTTATCTAACTCTGACGTCTTACAACAGCCGTGTTCCTTTTCCTTATAGACTCTAAAAGATGGACTACGTAGCGAACATTTTCAAGACTTGGATGCTGTTGTCAAAGCTGTAAGGAAGTGGTTAGACTCAGCTGGTTCCGATTTTTACAAGCGCAGCACTCTTGTTCATCATTGGCAAAAGTGCATAAAGAACGGTGGTGACTACGTGGAAAAATGACAGTCTGTAGCTGAAATATTGGTCTATTTAGCTGTGCTGTTGTCATCTATGCATCTCCTGTAGTTTCCACGAATAAAAATAGGGGGCGTTACTTTGGAACGACCCTCGTAGTTGCAAAACCACTATTATGATCAGTACTCACTGCGTCTCTCTCCTCCACCATTTTTCTTGTCATGTCAGTTGCACCGATGGAAAAACCCGTCCCAGAGCTGCTGGCACACGTACCGGGATATATCGCTTCCCCACCCGCACCCAACCTCCTATTAGTACTCGGAAATCTGTCCAAATGGTAGCTGCTGCTACCAGGAGCGTCACCCACACCCCTCTGGTCAGTTGCGCAGAGATAATTAGCCGATTGTGCGTGAAACACTTCCGGTGGGTGCATTTGGTACCACACTTGATTCCTACTCTGGAAGGAGTCGTCTTCTCTCTACAAAAACACAAGTGCACACTTTTAGTAAATCAAACGAATTAGGGTATGAAGGAAGTACTCTCGGGTTTCCAACCGGGTAGTTGACTGGAACAGGTCCAACGTTTCGGCTGCAATCTCCAACAAACTAATTAACATTCTGTCTTAAGAAATATTTCATCCATCCAGGACCGTAAATATTTACTTTATTTAATAAACCAAAAATAATCCTTATTGCACAATAGCAAATCAACTTCTTAAAGAAAAGCGTTGAAAAGCCGAGAGTGCTTCCTTCACATTGTTCATCGGGAAAGCACCAGAATTAGGGTACATTTGGATATTTATTCAGCGTATTTGCAAGTCGTATGAAAAAGATTAAACGAATTCTATTTGCTTACTAACCGTTGGTAGTTTTAGCAAAACAAAGTAGGGTACATTTGGAAATGGATTCAGCGTATTTGCAAGTTTTATGAAAAAGATTAAACGAATTCTATTTGCTAACTAACCGTTGGTAGTTTTAGTAAAACAAACAAAGTAGGGCACATTTGGAAATGTATTCAGCGTATTTGAAAGTCGTATGAAAAAGAATAAACGAGTTCCATTCGCTAACTAACCATTGGTATGATTAAATAAGTAAACAAAACAATGATTAATAAGTAAAAAAGAGAATAAGTCAGTTGAGCTCATTGTATCTTCAGCACTGCGCAGATTGGAGACATTTACTATTTGAATGTAATTACTGCATGCTGTAAAATTGCCAATCATTCTCTTTTATTGCTTATCCGAGTAAAGCACAAATACGATATACAAACAGATACCTAGAGCGATATTTAAACCAATGCATGTACCAGATATTTTTGGACCCTTGTAACCTTTACCTCTCCCAGTGTCTTGTAGCAGTTATCTAATATTGATTACAAATACAATACTGCCGATTTTGCATGCTAATCAAGGGGAAGAACAAACAGATATTGAACTGATGTTGGTTTCTTTCAGTAAAAATAGCACTGTTATATTTAATCCTACCCCTATATTCCCAGGATCAACAGGAATTTCAGCTAGCTAAATAAAGTAGAAAGTTAGAGTGCATGTTTGCCTAAAACTAGAGAACCTGATGTCATACATCTCTCATACTCTGAAGATAGTTAAATGTCTTCTTTAGACAAATAACAGTCTTCTTTTTATTTGCCTAAAGGTCCCCGGTTTTACCCCAGATGAGTCAAAGTTTCTCCGTAAGAAATACACGTAGAGTTCACTTTAATTGCTTGCAGGATTTGTTTCTTTTATTGAATTAAATTAGGAATAATTGTCCTAGAAAGTCTTGGCGAGTGTCAAAAGAAGGGAAATTAAATAAAGACTCTTATTTTCATTGTGGAATATTGCTTTAGATTCGCAATTACGAAATTTTATAAAGTAAGCCGAACTTTAGTATGGTTCTGTGGATGTAAAGAACCCCTTGACTGCCAATGCAACTAAAGCGTCTCTATTAGAAATACACGTATAGATCACTTTAATCGCTAGCAGGGTTTGTTTCTTTCATTGATTTAAAATAGAAATAATTGTCCTAGAAAGTCGAGACGAGTGTCAAAAGAAAGGATATAGATCGTGGATTCTTATTCTAGTTGTGGATTATGGGTTTCTATTCAAGTGAGAATTTTGATGAAATATGTGGAAAACATATAAAATAAAAGAACAAAATTGCTGACAGTGTACCAGCTCAGAATAAACCCTTAAAAAAAACAAAACAAGAAGAAGGTTACCTTTGGAACCTGCTCTATCTCAGCTTGCTCTGATATTTCGACTTCATCTTCCTCTTCAACCAGCTCTGTTTTAATGGGAAACTCTGCCACGTTGAAAGCAGTATCCTGCAAGAAAAGACAGTTTGAAGCAACTCTTAAACGTTTCGGAAAACTAAATCCAAGCCAACAAGGACAATTCAATTGGGTTTACAATCCCACGTCTCAGTTTCTGAGAGACTGTGATACAGTCTACATTATCCAAAGTAAAGAAAAGTCGAGAACAGAGCATTTAATTCACTTAAGGAATAACCAGATTGATAAATTTAGCCTTGCACACACATAGAACGAGATAGCCACGGAATTAACCTACATTACTCGAAGTTAAGGAAATCCGTGCAGAAAAAACACAAGGTAGACGCTTATGAAAGCATTATCATTCACCAAACAGAAGCTAGGAAAACATAGAGCTGTTACTGAATTAATAACAATAATAATAAAATTATCTACAGGGTACAAGCTCTGAATAATTCCTTTAAAAGAAGGAAACAAGAGGAATGTTACGTTTGGTACCTGCTCCGATTCAGCTTGTTCCGATATTCCAGTTCCATCATCATCTACAGCGTGTTCTACTTTGATAGGAAGTGGTGCTACGTTGTATGGAGAATCCTGCAAGAAAAGACATACGTCAGCTTAATTTTGTCCAAATTCTCAGTTAGGATTCAACTCCATTCCTACAAAACCAAGTTTAAATTAAAGGACAACATAAGAGATACTTTCATATAGTTGTTGAATACTATGGTACTGTTCCACAGACATTGATGCATACAACATGAAAATTTCACTTATTTACTGCAATAAATTGTATTTAAAGAAATCATACTTAGTTAAAGCAGAACTTAAATGTTAATAAACATTTGCCTTCTATTTGTAAACCCGGTGATTGTTCCGAGTAACTTTTAAACGCCAACCATGTCAAGTGAACAGAACTTGTTATTAAGTGAACCCAGCCCAATCTGAGAGAGCTCAACATATTCTAAGCTAACTAAACGTGTTATTAAGCAAACTCGGGGTATTCTTAGGGCTCCCGGATAGCCAAGTGGGCAACGCGTTCGACTTCAGCGAAAGCGGTCCCGGGTTCGATTCCCGGTGGGGGCCTACGTGCGAAATGACCTAAGTTGTCGAAGCACTTTTAACAATACTACTACTACTACTCGGGGTATTCTTAACGATTTAAACGTGTTATTATTATTCTGAGTGACCATCGGAGAGACTAAAATTATCTGAAATATATTTCTTATGAATTTCTTACCCTGAAAATATCTTGGGAGACCCTGTGAGTATCTGAAAGACCCTGATGGTATCTTAAAGACCTTGAAAGTATCTGAGAGACCATGAGAGTATATGAGAGACCCTTAGCGCATCTGGGAGCCCCTTAGAGCATCTGAATGACCCTAAGAGTATCTGAATAACCCTGAGAGCATCTAAGAGACCCTGACAGCATCTGAGAGACCCTGAAAGTATCTTGGGAGACCCTGTGAGAATATGAGAGACCCTAAGAGTATCTGAAAGATGCTGAGAGTATCTGGGAGACCCTGAGAGCATCTAAGAGACCCTGAAAAAATCTTATAGGCCCTACCAAGGAACTACTCTATGTACCAATAAGAATAAAATTATCCACAGGGTACAAGCTCTGAATAATTCCGTTAAAAGAAAGAAACAAGAAGAATGTTACCTTAGACACCTGCTCCGATTCAATTTGTTCCGATGCTCCAATTCCGCCACCATCAACTGCATGTTCTACTTTGATAGGAAGTGGTACTACATTGTACGGAGAAAGCTGCAAGAAAAGACATACGTCAACTTAATTTTGTCTAAAAGTATCGTGTAAATTCACCACCATTTTCATGAGAGACATCCCAATGAATTTCAGCTGGCGTTACGAACACAGGATGTCCTGAAATCTGCCAAAAGCATTTATCCGACTTAGAAATTATATAAAAAACGGAAATATTCACCCAGAATCCATGGCTACAAACATCGACCCTTGATATATAGATGTATTGATATGGAGACCAGCTGCGTTTGTTTTTTCTAGTAGATGTAATGATATCTCGAGTCAAAAAGTAAGCGATAAGGAATGAATTGCAAGAATAGTTGCAACACCTGTTTTTTTCGGTTTTTTCCTTCAATTCTTCCATCAAAAACCCTTAAAATAACTTTTACCACACAAGATATTAAACTGAATGTACAGTATTTCCAACAACATGTCACAAAAATCTTTTTCTGTAGCAGAATTAAGACCATCTCTGTAAAATCCTCTGGCCACATTCCATTATCATAAATTTCCCTGCATAAATTGTACAAATATTGCTTACCCCTTTCCACAAGGTTTTTCAACAACCCAGCTATCTAGAGTAACATAATTACTACATTTAGAATCAGATTATAAAAACTTGGCACTTACTTCTTCAGGGTTAGGTTCAGCAATATTCCTTTCCATAAAAACCCTTGATTCCAGGTTCTCTGCAACGGAAATCTGTCCATAAACCTACAAGAACAAATTATAATTAAGAATTATCCCACATAAATACGCATTGATTACAAGTTCGTTTATAGTTAACTGTAGGAACTATTGACAATTTATCGCTAGAAGGCGATTTCTGAATTTACAGCATATGCAAAGTACAATAATCACACACACCTTTCTAATACTCTCCGCTTTCCTTTGCAAAAACAGTTTATAAGTTTCTCTCAATGAACAGCATTTCACTTTGAAAGCCTTAAACTCGAACAGTTTCCCGGAGCAAAGTGAACAAACAAATGGTGGAAAGTGGTCTTCTGCAGATACCTGTAACAGAATATTTATTAACAACGAATAACGGAAGATATGCATACCGTAAGTCCACCTTTAACTATGGATTAATATACACTGGCATATATTTGCCATATCGACAGCAAGAAACTACTTATAAAACTAATTGAAACTCGTAGATACGTCTTCACATATCTTGCTGTAATTTCATACAATACAATAACAGTGTAACACTCAAAGCTAGCTCGCGAGTATCACTTCGATCGATCCAAACTTAGGAAAGTAATATCGATTTGTAATTGTAACGCACCACACCAGCCAAAGAAGCATAATTCAGTCAAAATGCTGCACATCTTACCTCAAAGTTAAGCACCTCTGAAATCGTCCTCGCCACATCATTTAGAGAGCCGCTGGTTTCGAAAATGTGAATCAACGATGTCTGGTTGTCAAAACAAAGCCTACATTTTCTCAAGTCCGCAATTTGGGGAATGCTGGAGTACTCAAACATTTTTGCTGATGGCACTCTCTTCCAAGATCGCTACTAGGAACAACACACTTTCAAATTCCAATGAAAGCATTGTACTAAGGCTCCAATTCAAAACAAATCCTATCCTTGACGTAACATTGGGATTAAGGCGGCCATGACAGTTCCCAAAGAAAACAATATAGGAGAGTATCGATAACTATTGCGATGCGATATATTTCGTGATATGAACGATACCTACGATTGTGGGCATCGACAAGCATGGTGTCAGGTCGTTGTCTCGTGGTTGCGGTTCGTGGCGGTTTTCTAACTAATTAGCGCAAACGAATAGGAAGATTCTTATGTAAGTATTTGTATTTCGAACTTAAGCTGTTTTTGATTAAAGAGGAGGTATTATTCCAACGTATTGTAGTCGAATGAGTTGATACAATGTCTTTGAATTGAACAGAAATTGTTGGAACACGGCTGTATATGAATTAGAGGTTTAAAAAACACTCCGTAAGCCGTCTTTCGGCAAGCGGAACTCGCGCTCAGAGACAAACGGGAAGCTCCGGATTACCGATTTCCGGGAAGCCCAATTATTATTTCGGCGAAGTAATTCTGAGACTGGAATAGGCGAAGTGAGTGGTCGGTCTTTTATCTTTTCTGAAGGTGTGGGGGGATTAAGTGTGGGTGGGTTTTTTCTGTTGTGACGAGGGTGAGGGCTCCTTCGTTTCGGATGGCGAAATAATAATTGGGCTTCCCAGAAATCTGTAATCCGGAGCTTCCCGTTTGTCTCTGAGCGCGAGTTTAAACCTTCTAATGTGAAATCATTTATTCCTATTCATTAAAGTTTCCTCTTATCTTATATTATGCTGTAATTAATTCAAAGATGCTGTTACGTCTCTTTCCAGGCAGTACGGCCGTGAAGTTGGCGCCATGTGACTCAGGTTTGTTACGTGGTTCTTCTAATCGTTCTCAAGAATGGGTATTTGGTGATCATGAATATGGAACAATCTTTTGTCCGTTTTGTTTTGAAGGTCAGCATGGGCACCCAGACTTGCTACTGCTGTGTGGATGTCTTTTGGTGCATTAACGTGCTACAGAAAGCCGGAAATGGGTCAGTGGAAAGCCAAGTCCTCTCGGAAAATTTCCTCAAAGAGTTGGTGTCGGTGAAAGGTCTACGAGAGGAAGAAATTACTGCCCATCATCTTCCCGTAAAAGACGTCAAGGTATTCGAAGTGATCCTAAGTTAGATTTAGCTATATCGAGTGGTGTATGCTAAGCGCAACTAATCTAACCAATTCGCGCTCTGATTTTATGCGGAAATAACGGCCAGAAGTAACAATCAGCTTTAGTGATAACTTTTAAAGCTTTATTGATGCCCTTTGTTGCTAATATAGTGATTTTGTGGCGATATCTAGCGATTTCTCTCAACTTTTAGAGATTTTTTCTGTTTTAACGACATCTTGCGCTCCGATCGAATGTGGTGTGTTGCGTATACTCTCTATTACGTATTTGTTACACGTAATGCTTAACGTTTAAATTCGTAAAGGATTGTTCATTAGCCTGCATTATTTTTAAACGAAAATTAACTTAAAGAATAAAGAAGGGTGTAAATGTTTCGTAAATGAAAGGTCCGTGATTTCGTTATTCAATTGTTTACCATCATGCATTGGTTTTAAACGAACGATGAAGTGAAAATTACAGGACGAAGGTGTTTTATTATGAAACGACTGTTATTAAGAATTTGTCATGTATTTCCATGATTGTTTACTAACCTAGTTGCAGATAAAGATAGTTTGTAACGTATTCAATGTAATGAAATCTTCTTGTAGGGGTGCATGCACATTAATCTTCTTTTATAATCGGTTGCTTTCGGGAATCTGAGAATTGATTCTATAAACAACTAGTTTCAACGTGTTTTTCGCTGACTTTAGTATCAGAACGTCCTATGTTATAATAACATGCAGTACGTGTGATATCGGCTACATCTTTTATGAACGTACTTTCTCTGGACGTTTTAAGTAAATTTAGTGTTTGTTTGAATATTATGTCTTTTAAATATTCCAATTCTGTGTAGAAGTATTTGAATAACGCTCGTTGATTTATCGTAAAAATTTTTCTGGGAAACTTATCGCCTTTCGCTGAATCTTTCTAATTCTCGCATAGCACAACGAATTGCGTATGAACATTATCTAATTTTCAATCGTTGTTAATCACGTACTTAGCAAGAATTTCCTTCTAACACACTGAGTTAATGAATAATTGCTTTTATTTCTTGTTCAGAATAAGTTTTACTCTAAATGTTATAGATTTGGAATCAAATATGTTTTATATTAATATGTTCTATTTATATATATATTTTA
>KZ309155.1:36245-56270 GCA_000376725.2 Ladona fulva | reverse complement strand
CTCCATAAGAAATACACGTAGAGTTCACTTTTGTCAATTGCAGGGTTTGTTTCTTTTGTTGATTTAAATTAGAAATAATTGTCCTAGAAAGTCGAGACGAGTGTCAAAAGAAGGAAAATTGATCATAGATTCTTACTCTAGTCGTTAAATATCGCTTTCGATTAATATTTGGGAGAAATTTCATCAATTGATTAGAAAAATTGTATGTGTAGGTAGGTATCTCCATAAGAAATACACGTAGAATTCACTTTTGTCAATTGCAGGGTTTGTTTCTTTTATTGATTTAAATAGGAAATAATTGTCCTAGAAAGTCGAGACTAGACTCAAAAGAAAGTAAATTGAACAAAGATTCTTATTCTCGTTATGGAATATCGCTTTCGATTCGAAATTTGACGTAATAAGCGGTAATATTGTGAAATTTACCTCTTAGATACGTGATATCGTATACACCTGGTCTTCCTAAACCAGAAAGGTTCCGTCGTAAGAATAACACAATATATTTATTACCGGTAAATGGTTTATTTGGATAAACTTTGGATTCATTTGCTGATAATTAAATCATTACCGTGAATTGCAGCAAAACTCCGAAAACCATGACTTATAACATTGTATACTTTTACTTGGTAAATCTAATTCATGAGGACTTCTCACGAAATGTTCCTGAGAACGAAAACTTATATATATGTTCGGATTATCTCGTAGAAATAGAGCTTACAACAGACTTACAACATCTGTCCCCCTATTTATCTCAGAAACGGCTAGACTTAGAGATCTGCAACAAACTGCATTGTGTTTCTACGATGCTGAAACCCCCAGGAAAGCTATTCTCATCTCTGTAAAGGCCCGGGTTCGAACCCAGGAGCCCAAAATACGTTTCCATAAAAGATGAACGTAAAGTACGTTTTCATGATTTGCAGAGGTCGTTTCTTTTACGAAATTAAATTAGAAACAATTGTCCTACGAAATTGAGACAATTGTCACTAGAAAGGAAAATGATCTAAGAACCTTATTGTATTCGTGAAATATTGATATAGATCCGAAATTTCGATAAAATACACGGAAATTTCGTAATTTTTTTCTGAAATAAACAACCCATCCCTTTGACGACCAAGGCAATTGTTGAATGTTGATTTCATGAATTATTCCTTATAAATACACGGGGATAGTCGGTTCTTATATTTTTCTATAAGAAAAGTTCGTAAAGTATGCTTTCATGTCTTGAAAACAGTAGAATAAATAGCTTAAATAATGATAAGATATATATTGAGTTATTATGATCTTACGACGGACTCTTTCTGGCGTCGGAGGACCAGATATATACGATAATAGATATATTTTTAAACTAAATCAAGTTCCGTCATGCTTGACAGGAGCGTTGACTAGTGTAAAATAACTGAAGCTAATTATGGTATAATGACAATGAATGAAATAATTGCCGTAATTACCTACTCATTTACTACCACAGTACTATTCCGGTACTTTTCGGAATTTTTCTCCACACCTTCCTCTTCTTATCTACCCCCTCATGTTTCAATCACTTCGATTCCCTCAATTCATACCTCTGTTCAACTAGAGACATCCCTCTATCCTTCTCAATACCGCCTCATATCGTCCTCTTCCTATGTTTCCTTGGTCTTGCGGTATGAGAGGAATTCCATTCCAATACGTGAGGATTTTCGCCATCGTTCGCAAACTTCCTTTGTCCGATCACACGTCCCTTAGCTTTGTTAGTCCCTCATTGGCCGCTTTCCGTCCCGTGGGAGAATTTTTTTCGGCGACCGGGAGCTCGAATGAATTGCCGGTGCGAAGTGCCCCCTCCCCGCGCCGCCGGCTAACACATGCGAAATTTCGATGTTCTGATCGATCACGCCCTCTCGTAATGGCTCGCACAGTTCGCCCACCAGCATGGGTGTCCATTCTCCGATATGAAGTCGGCAACATGTCTTGTCCCTATTGAAACGGATCGTAGTACAGTAGCGCCTGGACTTGCAACCCGCCCTAAACGGTTACTTTATCCTGGCAAATTTCGACCTCGATANAATAGGTTTTCGTTATCTGCAGAGATTGTTTCTTTTACAAAATTAAATTAGAAACAATTGTCCTACGAAATTGAAACAAGTGTCTAAAGAAAGGAAAATGATCATAGATTCTTATTTTTGTCGTGAAATATTGATATAGATCTGAAATTGCGAGAAATTTGATGAAATAAGTTGATATACTGTGAAATTGTGCTCTTATAAACAACTCTTCCACTTAACGTTGTACACGTAGTGTCACTTTTCTAAATTGCAGGATTTGTTTCTTTTATTGATTTAAATAGGAAATAATTGTCCTAGAAAGTCGAGACTAGTGTCAAAAGAAGGGGAATTGAACGAAGATTCTTATTCTGGTCGAGGAAATTCGTTTTCTATTTGCAATTACAAGAATATTGAACATATAAGTGGATATTTAGTACGATTTTGCAGTTGTAAACAAACCCTTGACGACCAATCCGTCTAAAAGCATTTTCAAAAGAAATACACGTAGAGATCACTTTAATCGCTTGCAGGGTTTGTTTCTTTTATCTATTTAAATTAGAAATAATTGTCCTAGAAATACTAGACAAGGGTTACAAGAAAGGAAAACGATCATAGATTCTTGCATCAGTAGTGAAATATTGATGCATATTTAGAAATGGACGAAATTTGAACTAATACGTCGTTAAAAAGCGAGCTAAACTGTTCGCAGTTCGAGGTACCGCTGTAGCAAGAAATTCTCCGAGTATATCTCAACTAAAAAGCAGTTTGCGATGAAACAACGAGTTTCTTTAGATCGATACCACAAAAATAATGCTCTAGGAAGTTCTTATTCGAACCCTTTCAAAAACTATGAGGTTATATCGCATTCTATCAGCATAAAGCGTCAATATATTCTTCGTCCAGGGTTATAAACCTTGTCCGGACGTACCTACCGGGTTTGGCGGCATATAGACGCACTTTCCTCCGAAATTAGGGTTCAAAAGAATCACCCGTGTCATACATGCGAGGGTTTGTGAATCACGGGTTGAATACCGACTCCATTCTGCCAGGGTTGCCCAGGAAACAGGTCGCTACAGTTGAGAAAATGACCTCAACAAGGCGTTAGAAGTTCCAACCTCACCTTCCGTTGACAACATAATGGGCACTGTCTTTTGGGTCCAGTATCTCCTAGGATGAAGACGTCCTGATGTTACGAAATTCCAGGGAAATATTAACGTGGATAATTCCGGGTTGGCCGCTCAGTTCCCGGAGTTTTCCGGGTTTCCCAGGTTAGTAGACATCCTGGAAACGAAATATACTCATCTGGAAACTAAATCCATCGAACTATGTTCGTAGAGAGTCTAAACCTAGATATTTCCGGGTTGGCCACCGAATTACCGGAGTTTTCCGGGTTGGCAGCCCAGCTGCCGGTGTTTTCCGGGTCTTTCAGGTTAGCAGATATCCTCTACACGTCATATACCCAACTGGTAAACGAAATCCATTGAAGCAACGTTCTTAGAGAATGCAAACGCAGATTTTTCTGGGTTGGCCGCTACATTCCCGGAATTTTCCTGGTTTCCCAGGTTAGCAGACTTCCTGGTCATGAAATATACCCAACCGGAAACGAAATCTATCGAGTCAACGTTCTTAGTGGGTGTAAACGTAGATACTTCCGGGTCGGCCACCACATTCCCAGTTTTCCAGGTTAGAAGATCAGTTCCCGGAGTTTCCCGGGTTAGGAGACATCCTGGACACGAAATATACCCAACTGGAAACGAAATCCATTGAACCAACGTTCTTAGAGGGTGTAAACTCATATATTTCCGTGTCGGCCACGTAGTTCCCAGTTATCCAGGTTAGAAGATCAGTTCCCGGAGTTTTCCGGGTTAGCAGACTTCCTGGTCACGAAATATACCCAACTGGAAACGAAATCCATTGAACCAACGTTCTTAGAGGGTGTAAACTCATATATTTCCGTGTCGGCCACCTAGTTCCCAGTAATCCAGGTTAGAAGATCAGTTCCCGGAGTTTACCGGGTTAGGAGACATCCTGGACACGAAATATACCCAACCGGAAACGAAATCTATCGAGCCAACGTTCTTAAAGAGTGTAAACGTAGGTTTTTCCGGGTCGGCCACCAAATTTCCCGGAATTTTCCGGGTTTCCCAGGTTAGCAGACTTTCTGGAAACGAAATATACCCTACCGGAAACGAAATCTATGGAACCAACGTTCCTAGAGGGTGTAAACGTAGATACATCCGGGTCGGCCACCAAATTTCCCGGATTTCTCCGAGTTATACGACAGAAACGGCGTTGGGACATCACCAGGATCCCTGGGGAACCTCTCCCTTGTGCTTCTCGACGTGCTTCTTGAAACAAGACTTTGTCGTCGCGCTGTAATCACAAAAGTGACACTTAAAAGGCTTCTCTCCAGTGTGTGTGCGAACGTGAGCCTTCAACGCCGAGCTGTTGGAACACTTGTACTCGCACATCTGACACTTGAAAGGCCTTTCTCCAGTGTGCGTGTACATGTGCGTCTTGAGGTTGGACTTGACCGCGGTCCGGTAATCGCACACGCCACAAACGAACCGCTTTTCGCCCGTGTGCGTGAACATGTGCGGCCTCAACTGCGACTTGACCGCGGCTCTGTAATCGCAGAGGTTGCATTTGAAAGGCTTTTCTCCGCTGTGTTTGTACATGTGGTTACGTAAATAGGTCCTGTCTATTGTACTGTAATCGCAAAGGTTACACTTAAAAGGCCTCTCTCCGCTGTGCTTGTAAGTGTGTATTTTCAAGTGCGTTTTGTCCGCCGCGCTGAAATCGCAATAGCTGCACTGGTACCGCTTCAAACCCGAGTGCCTGGACATGTGGGTGGTCAGGTTCGTACTGTTAGAGGTCCTGTACTCGCAGTAGCCACACCTGAACACGTTTTCGCCAATATCCGAGCACAGATGGGTCTGCAAGTGCCACTGGTCGAGGGAAACATACCCGCAGCGGCTACAATCGTACTGGTCAACCCTGCTGGTCCCGGAACCTACCTCCGGGTGAATCCCGCGCCCTAACGACCTCTGCCGGAACGAACCGCAATCGACATTGGCGACACATCCACTGTTACTGTCCTCGGCGTCCTGGTTTTCGTACCCGGACGGATAAAGGCGATCTATCGACCCGTCCCTGCTGTCTGGACCGTAATCGCCACCCGAGTACTGTTCAAGGTCTACGGATTCGGTTTTAATGACCACTGCGCACTCCGCCGTCTGGTTCGCGTCGTCGTCGGGATCCGCTGTCGTATCGGCTGCGTCCCCCTGGTGATTGCTCCCTATGGTAACTCTCCCGGGGTCGTTCAGACCCCTGCTATCGTTGGAACTGCAGTTGCTCTCTTCGTACTGCCAGTGTTCGTCTGTAATGATAAGCGAACTCGCGATTAACTAAGCAAACTCATCATTAACTTAGCGAACTCATCATTTACTAAGCGAACTAAGCATTAAATAAGCAAAGTCATCGCAAACTAAGCAAACTCATCATTTATTACGCGAGCTCATCATAAACAAAGCTAACTCATCAGAAACTAAGCAAACTCATCACAAACTATGCAATCTCACGATTAACTAAGCAAACTCATCACTAACTTAGCAAACTAATCAATTACTAAGCGAACGCATCATATACTAAGCAAAATCATCATTTACTAAGCGAACTCATCATTAACTAAGCAAACTAATCAATTACTAAGCGAACGCATCATATACTAAGCAACATCATCATTTACTAAGCGAACTCGCAATTAACTGAGCAAACTAATCATTAACTAAGTAAATTAAGCATTAACTAAGCAAACTCATCACTAACTAAGCAAACTCATCATTCACTAAGAGAACTCGTCATAAACTAAGCAGCAAACTCATCGCAAACAAAGCAAACTCATCATTTATTAAGCGAGCTCATCATAAACTAAGCAAACTCACCATTTACTAAGCAAACACATAACAAACTAAGCAAACTCATCATAAACTAAGCTTATCAGAAAACGTTCCTCGTAGAAAAATAAAATCTCCCATTTCTTTAAAGTAAATTACATTTTTCGCCATTTAAAATTATCTACCCACCCTTTAAACATCCTTCGCCCTTTTCCTCAACATCATATATATAAAAAGCAAATGTCTGTCCCCCTATTTATCTCAGAAACGGCTAGACTTAGAGATCTGAAACAAACTGCATTGTGTTTCTAGGATGCTGAAACCCCCAGGAAAACTATTCTCATCTCTGTAAAGGCCCGGGTTCGAACCCAGGAGCCCAAAATACGTTTCCATAAAAGATGAACGTAAAGTACGTTTTCATGATTTGCAGAGGTCGTTTCTTTTATTAAATTAAATTAGAAACAATTGTCCTATGAAATTGAGACAAATGTCAAATGAAAGGAAAATGATCATAGAATCTTATTTTAGTCGTGAATCATTCATATAAATTCGAAATTGAGAGAACTTTGATAAAACACACGGAAAATTCATAAAATTTTTGAGAAATCAACAACCCATCCCTTTGACGACCAATTGTTGAATGTTGTTTTCATGAATTATCCCATATAAGTGCACGGGGATAACCAGTTCTTTTATTTTATAAAAGAAATGTACGTAAATTAGGCTTTCATGACTTGAAAATAGTAGAATAAATATTATAGATTATGGCAGGATATATATATAGTTATTCTGATCTTATGACGTACTGTTTCTGGCAACGGAGGACTAAATATATACGATAATAGATATATATATATAACTAAATTCAATTCTCGCGCGAATCTGTTTCCCGCAGACATGCTTCTGCCCTTGATAGCAACTGCATAACATCTGGTGCACAATGGATATGACATTTACGATAGCAAAACAATATTTTATAATCTTTTTCATCCTTGGAATCAATAGCACCGAAATGAAGGTCACCTTTTTCTGGTTCTTGCTTTATGTGTGCCGCGCGGCCATTGTGAATTCCTCTGCTGTTGGCATATTCCATATAGTTGACGCTACCACGGTTCGCTTCCATCAACCACCTGGAC
Organism: Ladona fulva; assembly: GCA_000376725.2. Lineage (NCBI taxonomy): Eukaryota > Metazoa > Arthropoda > Insecta > Odonata > Libellulidae > Ladona > Ladona fulva. Next base: position 49,220 of record KZ309155.1, on the reverse strand, counting down.
GTCTGCGGACGACTCAAATCGTCACACACCTCCATTTTCCTCTTCTGGACTTCCTGAACAAGAAAACGCTTTCATTAGAGTCACAGAATCGACGGAACGAACGATATTGTCATATACACAGAAGAACCAATAGAATGCACTAAAACACTCGGAATTCTGTCCGTAAGCACGGAAAATTGAAAATAAGAATAAATTGGAATGAAACGAAGCCTTGGGCTGTTTCTAAACACAAATGCAAGTCAATTTAAAGTTAATTAATGCGTAAGTTAACGATTTCTTTTAACTTCGGAGCATGATTTTTAGCAATAACAGATGTTTCTTGTAAGTTAAAAAAAGGACATCTACAGATGTTGCACAGCTTTCAAACTTTGAATATTGTTAAATGTTTACCTAAAACAAAAAACAGGCCACCTTTCATAGTCACTATAAGAAATACACGTAGAGTTCACCTTAATCGCTTGCATGGTTTGTTTCTTTTACTGATTTAAATTAGAAATAATCGTCCTAGAAAGTCGAGACGAGTGTCAAAGGAGGGGATATTGAATGAAGATTCTTATTCTGGTCGTGGAATATTGCTTTCGATTCGAATTCACGAGAAATTTGATGAAATAAGTGGCAACACCGTGAAATTTATATGTTATAAACAACCCCTTGACGACCAATGCGTCTAAAAGCATTTTCAAAAGAAATACACGTAGAGATCACTTTATTCGCTTGCAGGGTTTGTTTCTTTTATTCATTTAAATAAGAAATATTTGTCCTAGAAAGTCGAGACGAGTGTCAAAAGAAGGGAAATTGAATGAAGATTCTTATTTTTGCAATGGAACATGGCTTCCGATTCGAAATTGCGAGAGTTTCGATAAAATACACGAACATTTTGTGAAATCTTGTGTTTGTAAACAACCGGTCCCCCTAACGACTAAACTGTTAGTTGAATTAGCTCCTGCAATTTATTTAACTTTTATCGCTTGCAAGGTTTGTTTCTTTTACAATGTAGCAAATAATAGTCGTACGAAATCGAGACGAGTGTCGAAAGAAGGTAAACTGAATGAAGATTCTTATTCTGGTCGAGGAATACTGTTTTGTTGAAAGTTGCTAGTAGTTTTAACGGAAAATGACCTTAAATTGCTGTTAATTGTGTATTAAACATTTAAAATGAACTAAATCATATTAGATGCAACTTGTGAAGTGTCTGCAATCACCACTAACTAAGAAAAGGTTGAAGAAAAGTTAATCAACAGCTGCTGTAAGTACTGGGTGTATTTCTTAAGGTCGACTAAGTGGCAATTCTGCCGAAAAATTCCTGTGTACAAGCGCCTTTATAACACACAGCGAATTAACTTGCACCGAGTTTATTCGCAGGCAAATAGCTAGTAAACTCGCTCACTATAACTGAACCTAAGAGAAAGCATTCACTTTTCACACAACACATTACCCAGCTAAACACATAATAAATTCGGTTTTAACCGATAATAAATACCTGCGGCTTGTCAATTTGTCCATCTGCAGTGCTCTGATCGTTAGTGTTATCCGAATAATCTTCTTCTTCCATTTTTACGTATATCTGAAAGACAAACGTTTAATTTAAACACACGATTAATAATTACACATTCACATCACAAGACGCTTAAATTTCAGCACACGAAAACGAATTTCGTGGGTTTAAATACAACCAGGCATTTAAATCTCCCAACATTATCGGAAAACAATTCTCCCAAAGAATCACTGCCTGTAATGAACTTTCATACGACTTTAACTCCACAAGAGCTACATGTTAATAACGTATTAACAACCACGAAACAGGTAAATTTAAATAATTTACCGACCCGATAAACTAAACGCACAATTCATTGCATAACATATTTCCAACTCACGTTATTTCTTTCCCTGAGCATCATCAATTCCCTCCTGGTTCTGTGAACGTTCCTTTTGTAGTTTTCGAATTCCTTCACTATTCCGAGGCACTGTTGGCATACATATTTGGGCAGGCCGTCATCTATGGATATCTAAAACAACCAGACAGCAAACCATCGTCACCATTTACAACTTCAACTACAAGTACGTTAGTTCAGCAAACGTAACAAATGAAATCGTCCATAACAAGAAATAACAAGCAATCACGTCCCTGGCAACACCAACAAAAGAGTAAACATTCACTAATTTCGATTTAAACCGATATTAACCTATACAAATCGTTCGGCGAACGAAATTCAGCATAAATCAGCTTGTGATTTAGGGTACTTACTTCAAGATCGTACACATAATTAATAACTTCGTAAATTGGATTCCCACGCGAGGACTGGGAGACATATATGTCAGAACAAAGACAACTGTTCCGCAAACATAACCTGCACAGCAGCTCATGGTCCTTTTCATTCATTTTTGTGAGTAAAATATGATTCAGCGAACGTAAACAAGGTCTAACTCCTCACGCACATCACGTCTCTCCGTGATAACAAATGAAGGGCGAAACTGCATTCTTCATCGAGCGGAAACACATAAACAAACTGTTTAAAATAAACATTATAGTTCCCAAAGAAATAGCTCGTTGGTAAACCGAACTTAATTACTAACCAAATCATTTCTTGTCACTTCTAGAGTTCTAATGTTCTTCATTTGAAGCGTTTACGAACAAAATTGGATGAATTCCCGCCATGTTTGAAAATGAATATAATTGTTTTCGTCCATTATATTTCAATTTACCCAATATCAATGTAATTGTAACGCAATAAAAGGCCTAACCCTTTCGCATTAATTTTTTATTTACAGTATTTTGATACTTCCATTTCCTGGGTAAGGATTGGAACTCTATCTTGAGGTAGAAGTCACAATATTGTTTGGCGACTCTGATGCTTAGTTTATATCCAATCCTTCCCACGAAAGCAATATTCCATGCCAAAATAAGAATCTTCATTCAATTTCCCTTCTATTGACACATGTCTCGACTAATTTTCTGCGGACAACTGATTACCAAGTTTCTTCAAATCTGGGAGTTGGATAAAATTTTCCAGAGTTCCTTATTTCTCCAATATTTACGATCTTATTATTGGTGATAATGTACACGAAAAACTTGGGTCAGTTATATTTATTTAAAGTTAATTACCCTTTGAACCAAAAGGGATGACATTTTACATCAATTTTCAAGAGTGGCAATTTAAGCCAGACTTGTGATTCTCGAGGAGGAGTTGATTTAAAAAGAATTATAATTTAAAACGTGATTCATTTACCTATGATTTTGATCTTCCAATTGAAAATTTGCTCTCTATCTAAAACGAGATAACGTTAACAACATATTCTGAGAACATAAACAAATTTTGTAGTTGAATTAGTTTTACAATTCCGGATCAAAAGCAATATTCCACAATATTAACAAGAATCTTTATTCAATTTCCCTTCTTTTGACACTTGTCTAGATTTCGTACGACCATAATTTCTAATTTAATTTTACAAAAGAAACAGAGTCTGCAAGACATTACATTGGTCATCAAGGGTATCAGTTGTTTATAAACTCAAAGTTGAACAAATTTTCCTTTTACTTCATAAAAATTCTCGCAATTTTGAATCTTTATAAATTTTTCTTGGCCAAAATCTATACTTCTATTCCTTTCTTTTCACACTTGTCTCGACTTTCTAGGACAATTATTACTAATTTAATTTAATAAAAGAAACAAAGTTTCTAATTTAATTCCACAAATGAAACAAACTCTGATATTTAATCAACGTGATGAGTTGTTTATAACCTTAAAATTTATTTTAATGAGAAGATAATTTATTGATGGGCATAGACCTTTACAAAATACAAGATACAAAGGATATCTGAAGTTCCAAACATAATCACAGAATTTTATAAGCAGAGAATAAAAATGAGTGACTCCCCATATCATTTATATAAAAAGAAAATGTCTGTCCGTCCCTCTATTCATCTCAGCAATGGCTTGACTTAGAGATCTGAAACAAACTGCATTGTGTTTCTACAATTCTGAAATTCTCTGAGAGAAAGTGTTTCTACGATGCTGAAATCCCCAGGAAAACTATTCTCACCTCTGTAAAGGCCCGGGTTCGAACCCAGGAGCCCATAATACGTTTCCATAAGATACGTACGTAAAGTACGTTTTCATGACTTGCAGAGGTTATTTCATTTAAAAAATGAAATTAGAAACAATGGTCCCACGAAACTGAGACAAATGTCACAAGAAAGGAAAATAATCATAGAATCTCATTTTTGTCGTGACTCATTCATATCATTTGAAAATTGCGAGAACCTTGATAAAATACACGGAAAATTCGTTAAATTTTGGAAAATAAACAACCCATCCCTTTGACGATTAAGGCCATTATTGAATGTCGGTTTCATCAATTATCCCATATAATTGCACGTGAATAATCAGTTCTTATAATTTTTACAAGAAATTTACGTAAATAGGCTTTCATTACTTGGAAACAGTAGAATAAATATTATAAATAATGGTATGTAATATATTCAGTTACGGTAGTATGATCTTACGACGAAATCTTTTTGTGCTTAGGAGGACCAGATAATAGATATATTTTTAAACAAAATTAAGCTTCGTCATGCTTGACGGGGGAGTTTACTAGTCATATATATAGAAAGCATAAATCTGTCCGTCTGCCAGTCCCCCTATTTATCTCAGAAACGGCTTGACTTAGAGATCTGTAACAAACTGCATTCTGTTTCTACGGTGCTGAAACCCCCAGGAAAACTAATCTCATTCCTGTAAATGCCCGGTTTCGAACCCAGGAGCTCATNTGAATTATACTATAAATAATATAATAAAGAGTTAGTATCTAGTGAATGAATTCATTTAATCGCATCTTTTCCCAACACAATCAATAATTTTCAATTTCTTATCTCATCATAGGGTCTTCGATGTAACAAATACTCCATTATGTACCAAAATCACCATTAATTCAAAGATAGTAAGTTGAGTTAATCGGGCAGGTAATTATTGGAAGCTATTCAAGAATGTAACAAGAATTCATTATCGACTTCTCTTATTATATAAAAATGAGCAATTGATGAAATTCTGGTTATTGTTCAGGATATTTGTAATTTTGCATTCATACTCCAGTGATTCTGAACTAATTACGGTGAAAAATACTNCTCTTATTATATAAAAATGAGCAATTGATGAAATTCTGGTTATTGTTCAGGATATTTGTAATTTTGCATTCATACTCCAGTGATTCTGAACTAATTACGGTGAAAAATACTTTGAAACTGCAATCTATATATATAAAGCAGAAATTCTGTGAGTTTGTATGTTTGTTTGTCTGCGATTGTAGTCCACACCGTTTGCCCAGTTTGCGTCAAACTTTGTATACGTGTTCTATGAGATCCGGAAGAAAGTACTGTCACCTTTTTATTCAATAACTTTGCTGGGTTTGAACCAAGATCGTTCAGATAGCTTTCCATAAGAAATACACGTAAAGTTCGATTTTATAGGTTGCAGGCTTTTATTTCTTTTGCAAAATTAAATTAGAAGGAATAGTCATATAAAGTCAAAATAAGTACCGAAAGAAGGAAAATTGAATACAGATTCTTAACATTGTCGTGAAATATCGCTTTCAATTCGAAGTTGCGAGAATTTAGATAAAATATGCGAATATTTTGGGGTTGTAAACAACCCGTCCTCCTGACGACCAATGCGATTGTTGATTCCGTTGCAATTTCCCATAAGAATTGTGAATTTAGGCCCATTTAGAAGCAATGGCAAGAACTGACGTCATGAAGGGTAGGAAATTTAAAATTTTACAGTTATGAACAGATTGTAGTTATGAATTGCATGGGCAACAAACATACCTAGCACCGTAACGAATTAATGGAGTGGAATAAGTAACTCTGTTTATCAATTCGGACTATTGACATACTTTAAGATTAAATTTTCCAGGACCAGAAGATGAAAATATTGCCAAATTGCCAGCCTTGAGACAAGTTTCATAAGAACGAAATTCCATAGAGATTCACATTCCTAACCTGGGTGGTGTTATATTCTTTTATTTACAAATAGATATACCATATTTAACACGATTTCTATTTTCCCCGTTGAGAATCTACAGGCCTTTCAGCTAGTTGTCTTATATTTTACTAAATCTTTAGTTAAAGATGATCATGGATGACATTTGCTCGCATAANATAGATGTATTTTCAAAATAAATTAAGTTCCGTCTTGCTTGACAGGGGCGTTTACTAGTCTATTTATATAAATCAGAAATTCTATGGGTTTGTTTGTCTGAGTTTGGAGTCCACACTGTTTGTCCGATCTGTGTTCTCTGAGATACGGAAGAAAGTACTGTCACCTTTTTAATCGACAACTTTGCTGGGTTTGAACCAAGATCATTCAGATAGCTTTCCATAAGAAATACATGTAAAGTTCGATTTTATCGGTTGCAGACTTTATTTCTTTGGCAAAATTAAATTAGAAGGAAGAGTCATATAAAATCAAAATAAGTACCGAAAGAAGGGTAATTAAATACAGATTCTTAACATTGTCGTGAAATATCGCTTTCGATTCGAAGTTGCGAGTTGTGTTTTAGCTCAGTTTTTGTAAAGTATGAGACAATTGCAGTCTCAAAGTATGTTTCATCATAATTAATTCAAAATCAATATTCCATTGGTTTTGAATTACAGTGAAACATACTTTGAGACTGCAATTGTCTCATACTTTACAAAAACTGAGCTAAAAGATGGTCCAGAGTGATATTTGCATGCATAACATTTGAAAGACATAAATTAAATGTAGACGATTCTTTTCATTTGAGAAAAAATATATTTTTCAATTACTTTTTCCTCAGTCTTACTCAGGGCTGAGAATATGCTAAAGATACCGANTATTTGTATCAAAAAATATTTCCAACAGGAATTTGAGTATTAACTCTAAAATTACAATCACAGAATCAAAATAACACGTTAAAAATTGTCATGTTATGCCCATGGACATAAATTGCCCAACAATTAAGCAAAACATCAACAGGTACCCTTAAATAACATTCCGTGGATAACTGAAAATTACCAAAGATAGAGAAAAAAGAATTTTTGCTTTCATTCACTTGCCCCTTAAGTGTAATAATTCATGATGAGACTTAGTTGTTCGAGTCTTAAATCTCTTATCACACTCATTGCATTGGAAAGGACGATCCTGAGAATGAGTTGCCATGTGGGTTTTTAGTTGACCCTTCTGAGTAAAACACTTACTGCATACTTCACAAGAGAATGGTTTTTCATTTGAGTGAATCCTCAAATGGATATTTAGAGTACTATTACTATTAAAACTTTTTCCACAAAAGCTACATGAAAACTTATTTTTATGCAGATTGGAATGGTTGCATAAGCTATTTTGACTGCTAAACCATTTCTTACAAATCTCACAAGAATAAGTTTTTTCATTGCTTCCCTTTTTTTGACTTCTATAATTCTTTCTCTCTTTAAGATGTCTTAGTACATGCAGTCTTTTAACACTAGCCTGTTTAAATGTTTGATCACATTCACTACATTTATAAGACCTCTCCTTGTAATGAACTCTCACATGCTGACCCAAATTGCATTTCCATAGAAACTTCATGTTACAAAAATTACAAATATAATCCTTCTTCTTAATCTGAACTGGCGCTTCTGAATCAGATATTTCAGATTCTTCTTCTTTCTCTTTCCTCTTTGATTTTATAATACTGACGGATTTCTTTCCTTTAGTTCCAGCTTTGTCATACACTTTTCCACTTGTATCCTTAATTTCAGAAATCCCTTTCAGAATTCCTGAGGTGCCCTTTTCCAAAGATGTATTACCAGAAGAATCTTCTACTCTTTCCAAATGCACTGAAGATATCACTTCAGAAAAATCAGGGGACTGGAAATGTTGAAAAAAATAATCAGAATTCCCTTCACACAGGATGGATATATTAATCACTCTATATGTAGNGTCGTTAAATGAATCGATAATGAACAATAAACGTAGCTGAATGCTACCTATACTCTTCGTGAGGATTTGTCCATATAATTTCAATAAAATGAATCAATAATGAGCAATAAACGTAGCTGAATGCTACCTATACTCTTCGTGAGGATTCGTTCATATAATTTCAACAACAGACATTATAAATTGCTCTTCCCAGAATGTAAACGAATGTGTTTTGTCAAACATGCACTGGTTGACGTACTGTATTTGCATATATTGCATTTGAATTGCTTTTCCCCGGTGTGCCTCAACAGATGGGCTTTCATACTGTGCCTAAACGTGGATTTGTAATCGCACTGCGGGCATTCGAAAAACTTTTCACCCGTGTGCCGTAGCAAATGAACCCTCAAGTCCGACTGCCGCGAGCTGCGGTACTCGCAAATGTGACATTTAAACGGCCTCTCTCCAGTGTGAACCAGGATGTGCTTCTTTAAAACCGACCTGTCCGAAGTCCGGTACTCGCAGAGGTTGCAATTCAACGGCTTTTCCCCCGTGTGTCTGAATGAATGCGTTTTCAAGTGAGACTTCACTGCCGTTCGGTACTCACAAAGATTACATTTAAAGGGCTTTTCCCCGGTGTGTACCCGGGCATGAACCTTCAGGCTCGAGTTCCTGGAAGTGCGGTATTCACACTGGTCACACTTGAACGGCTTCTCTCCGGTATGAATCACAATGTGCTTCTTCAAGACCGACCTATCAGAAGACCTGTACTCGCAAAGGTTACACTTATACGGTTTATCTCCGGTATGAATCCGGGTGTGATTCCTCAAGTTACCGAGACACGAAAAACCGCACTTGCAATACTCACATTTAAACGGCCTTTCACCAGTGTGTGTACGAATGTGATTCTTCAGGGCCGAGTGCTGTGTAGTACGGTACTTGCATAACTGGCATTTGTACGGCCGTTCTCCGGTGTGGGTCCGAATATGAATCCTCAACGTCCCCTTGAACGACGCACTGTACTGACAGTATGGACACTTAAAAGGTTTTTCTCCAGTGTGTCGAAACATGTGTTTGCTCAGGCGCGACTTGTCCAACGCCCGGTACGGGCACAGGTCACATTTGAACGGTTTCTCGCCTATATGCTTATACATGTGCGTCTTTAAGGTGGACTTTGCAACGGAGCTGTAATCACACACGTTACACTTAAACGGACGCTCCCCCGTATGATTCCTGGTGTGCTGAATAAGGCTCCGGTTACTCTTTAATACCTTTTGACAGAACTTGCACTTGTATAGCTTCCCATTACCTCTGCGTCTACGCGAACCGACTGAAAGGGGCAAATGGTCGGCGAAAATGTGCTCTTTCAACTCGTCCAGCGTTCTCCTCTTGTCTCCACAGTGGTGACAAGTTACGAAATCTTCTTTATTGACTGCACCACACCCTTCTGCATCACTCTCAACGATATCTGCTCCACGGAGATCACTCAAAGCACTCTCCCTGTTCATGACAGCACCCCTCCGTTCATCAGTCCCATTCTCCCCTGTAACAGACAGTAATACATTGCAAGTAATAAAATAAATCAATAAACATCTACTACTTAACCTTGGATTTTTGAATCCTCTGTCAGTTGTGCCATTGTATTCTGTACAACATGGTTGGTTTTTCGGTCCCTGATTCTTCCTGGGCGGTCCCATGTACCTAGAACCCGGGTGTATTCCTTTATTACACTCTTCATGAAATTTTAAAGGCATCAAAAGGTTCGTTTTAGTCCGACTTCAAAAGCAATTGAACGAGCCAAGTGACGACTATTGTACCACATACAAAGTTTGACCACTTGGCACGTTTTTGTTGATTACTCTACTTTTGTTTCAAATAATTATAACTAATCCTTATATTGCTTTGTTATCGAGTACAACTCGAAAAGATCTTTTCTGAGAAGTAATAGAAAAATGTTTCCACTCTTTAAGTGTATATAAGTATATTATAAATCTTTAGACGAGAAATTTTAAAAATTTATAATGATAACTCATCACATGTCATAAGCTAAAGTTTAGTCATCATAAACCACAATTAGATCGACTCATTTTAGACATTTGGGTGAAAAAAACCTGTTGTACGGAATACAACGANATTATCATTTTCATTTAAAACTTCCTCTGTACCACAGCATTTTCCCTGAAAAAATAAACCATATTTAGAACAACAAAAATGTAAAAATATGATATCTCCAACATTAAACACTATAAAATACTTAACGAAGCCTTCACTCACCTCCAAATCCTCCCTCTGAGGTTGAATATCTTCTGGCATTTCCCATTCTTCTATGTCGATTTCATTTTTAACGGATACCTACAGAAAATAGCTATAACCTCATTATTTGCAAAAAAAACTTTTTAGGTTTAACATTTTGCAGGCTTAAAATTTTACCATTCCAACATGCAAATATCATAAAAATCCCATACATAATATGTTAGGCCATTTTGTGCCTTATATTATTGTATCAAGTACAAAATACTTGCCTCCTCGTCATTTACAGCATCCTCAGGAAGATCAGTTGCAACGTTCTGCCAAGAAACAACAAGAAATGATATGTTTACCAATGCCCTGCTTAAAAAAGTCACTCCATTTTCTCTACAATTACATCAGTTGCTGTTTGCCTACCATTAGTGTCTCCTGTGCCCCTAATGCTATTCCATTGACCGATTCATCATTTGAAACTTCGTCTGAATTCTGCAAAATAGTGATGCATGGAAAGTTAATCTACTCTCCCTTGGCAATTTCTACACAAAATTATTAACCATCCAATTTAAATAAGGTACGAAATCCGATTCTTTGAAGGCATACTTACGATATTACTTCTCCTTAACAATTTCTTTAATTCTGCATCCGCATAATTGACGTTCTTTTTATAGACATCGAATTCAGACATCCTCCATAAACAAGGGACACATATTTTAGTTGGAAGTCCATCTCCATCGCATATCTAAAAACCATGAATGTAAATGCAAGAATTGTCTGACATGAACGCTTAAAGCACTGATTCGAAGGTAATACATCATATTCCATCAATTTGATACATCTAAAAACAACCATAAAACTGGTTTCGCATACCTTTTGATCGTACATATTGGTCAATAAAGAATAATGCGAAGTATAAAATTGTGAATTTACAAGAATGGAACGGAAGAGTGACCTAGAATGATATTTATAATTGTAGGTCACTCTTCCGTCACTTTCAATAACACATTTAATCTAACAATCATCTTAATTTCCCAATTGAGGAATTCAACGCATCACGTTAAGCACGTTGGACTGCATGAAAATTAAATTTCTATGATCTCATAGCGACCAAGATATAAACATATTTCGGAAGCTTCGAATGTTAGACAACATGTAGCATCAATTAGATGCCATTAAAAGTAACCATAAAACAAGTATCACATACCTCAAGATCGTATACATTGTTCAGTACTCGAAACACAGGATCGCCAGAAAGAGAACGGTAAGAGAAAATATTCTTGAGAGTGAAGTTTTCTTTAAGACAAAGCCTACACACGGAATCCATCATAGTGTCACACATTTCGGGGCACGAGATGAATAGTACTGACTAGATTATGCTGTTTAGCTATCTCAATCGCCTGGCCGTTCGCTACAATGGTAAGTTAACCGCCGTTGGAAGTGATTCTCAAAACCGACAGGGGGGACAGGGGTGAGCTGAGGATAATCCCATTCGTTGACATGAGAACAATCTGGCAACAGGGCTTAATATTTTCCTAAATTACCATCCAACTCTATTGTAGAGAAATGTCCTAACGTTTCTAACTATGAAAAGAGTTGTTGATCTTAACAAATGATATTTAAATATCTAAAATCACGAAGCTAAGATTAGGTCTTCGTTATTATGAAGTAACCACAGATATGAAGTATCTAGCGTTTCATTGTTTTAGTCGCGGTGGTATTTGCGTTCTACTGTTATTACATCTGTTTTTGCAGTCGCTTTCTAAGCTTAATTTTGATAAAAATCATGGAAAGTGAGTTGAGCATATGACATTTGTAACATTTAACTATTTAGTAATTATCAGTAAAATAAAATTTGAGAATATATTAGACATGGTAGGTGAAATATTTACCTCGCCAAAAATTTTTCGTCACTAAGCAGCTAGTTTCGGCTTCGGTAAAACCAATTTTAAGGATAAAGTACAATTCTATGCACAAGAATGCAAAATCTAGATTTATACCTGAAACATTTTTTGGAAGAAGTAAATATTTTACCTATCTTTTTAATTTGCTATGGACTTCCAAAATCTCGATCTCTTCCATAGATTATGAAATAGTATAAAGTAGTGTGATTATAGGTATTTCTTTTTTTTAAGATTTAAGTGAATTCTTGGTAATGCACGGAAGAAATGAAGAGGATGAGGAACAGGTGGCATTTATATGGAATAGAGGTAGCACGCTAATGCTCCTAGATCTGTATAAAAAATTAAGGGGACAGGTTGGATCACTAAAAATTAAAAATTTGAAAAAACTCTTCGAAATAATAGCAAGAGATATGTCAACAAATTTGAAGCAGAAGGTGATGCCATATAACTGTGAAAACAGGTGGAAAGTGTTGGAAAGGGGATACAAAAAATTTATAGATAATAGTAAGCAAACTGGCAGAGGGAGAAGGGACTTCGAATACGCAGAAGTTATGTCGGAGATATTAGGAGAAAAGAGAAGTTTAAATCCAGAGACTGTCCTCTCTTCAGAGACAGTCCAACATATTGAACCTCAGGAGATGGCTTCGACAATTATAGGTAAATTTAGACTCACAAGTGTGTTTCGATATTAACTATTGCAAACAAAATAATTATAAATCTGCCTTGTGCAAATAATTTTCTTTAAGTTAAGATTCTGTGGGTTTATTTTAATTCGCAGGTAATATAAAAAATTCAATTCAGTTTACAAGTTGTTTGCTTTTTTTAATGAGAATAAAATAACGATAATGTATGTACTAACGTGAAGTATATAATATCTGGTTACTTTGCATACAGAAACTGAGATTCCTCAGGAGAGGCAG
>KZ309155.1:16377-26464 GCA_000376725.2 Ladona fulva | reverse complement strand
AAGTTGTGCTTAAAATGTGATTAAACTTGTAAACTGCGGTTAAACATGTAAAATTTTGTTTTTGACGTGTCCTATATATGCTTATGTATTTCTTTGGATAAATAAATTTTGTTATTATTAAATTAATTAATTCATGACGGTGTCCTAATGCAACAATGGATGCCAATGTCACGTTATCTTCCCATATCACATGCCCAGATATTAGGCTGAAATCAACTGTTAAGAGGTCATACTACATCTTTTCTCTTGTGTTTGTCATAAAATAAATGATAGTGCAAATACCAAATACTTTTTCATATTCATAATGAAAGAACACTTTGTAAAGCATCAGTAGGAGTATAGTTAAGGATTGTTTGGAATTACCATGGCAACTACTTAAACCAATCCACATCAGGAGATTAGCTTAACAGATAAAAAGTTTGTCTTATTAAACAAAGCTGCAGCCATGTCAGATTGGGCAGTTAACATGTTTGATGTACGATTTGCCTGGAATGAAATCAAGCTTGCTTAGAAATTCATTTTACTTCATTTCTAACCTCTTTTCCAATTGTAAAAATGTAAAACCGTACAGTAGAAACCCTTCCATATGAAATTTAACTTGTAACAGATGTTAAAAATAGGCACTGTTTAATTTTTCTCGAGGCATTTGAAATTGTTGCATTTCCTGAATTCCAAATACCATCTGCAATTTTGGTATGAGAAGAAGAAGATGCCAAACTCTAGGAAGATCTGTGGTGTTCATTTCCAAGAGCAGGACTTCTGCAAAGAGCAGAAAGTAAAACTGTGATAGGGTCCATACCATCTGTTCTGAGACCACTACCTTCAGAGGAACATATCGCTGCCGCTGATGGTGCAGATACTGGTGTGACAACTCCCTCTCCCCTTCCTACACCCTCTCTCCGACCTTGACCCTGCACCTTCCACATTCTTCAGAGACATCCCATCCACTGCCGCTGATGGTGCAGATACTGGTGTGACAACTCCCTCTCCACTTCCTACACCCTCTCTCCAACCTTGACCCTGCACCTTCCACATCCTTCGCAGACATCCCATCCACTATTTCCAACCCTTCATCATCAATTCTGCCTTCCCCTAACCCTTCCTCCTCATTCTTCAACTATACTTCTACTCCTCCCCATCATCAATCAGCATCTATTTCCAATTCTTCCTTCACATCGTTATCATCAACCCCATCCACTCATCATACCACCCCACACAAATGGAAGCGCTTCCTGCTGTCAGACATAGGAATATCTAGATTGAAGCACTGCACTCGAGAGACGCCCTTTATATATATGGCAAAAAGAAGGAAAAGGAGATGAAAAGACTGAGAGTATCTTACAAGAAGATAAGGAGAAATGTGAAGAAAATCATGGCTATAGAAAATCAGAAACTTTCATTTGTTGATTTTCTAAAGTCAATGATGACAGAAGAAGCAGCTGTCTTCTTGGCTTCTCCAATAAGGTGCTCCAAAAAGAAACCAANTATCTTCTTCTTATGTTAATTATATCTGGAGCAATTCCTGTGATTATGATGAATCAACAAGTGCACAATGGATTATTTTGTTTAAAAATTTCACACCTCTACTACCTTTTCTTTGTGTCACTGCAAATAACAGCTGACTCTGCGTAATTGTAAATTGCAGTTCTTACACTAACAAGTTGTCTGTATTTCATTTCCTGCAAGGGTTAACCTGTTCTTTTTACTACGATTTTCACAAACTTCCTTTCTACCTTCTATTTTCACTAGGCTGTGTGTTGCTCTGGGTAAATCTGGTAGTTATTCACGTATTTATCTTTATTATTCCCTATTATCTTTGGATATAGTGTGAGGGGGAAATATTTTTAAGTTTGTCCGGGCGTAGAGGCTGAAGCAGGGTGTCCGGTGACCTGGAAAAATCAGGGATATTTATTGTTCTGGAAAACTCTTGGAATAATCAGGGAATTTTTCCATTTTTCTAAAAACCCTGAAATTGTACGGCAGCCAATTTCCTTTAGCGGTTAAACTCTCTCTTCCTTTAAAAAAAGGGCTCTCGATGGCCTAGGCATGAAATTTTGTCTGTAAGCCCATTTAAATACTTCAAACTTTGTTGTTTTACAATGTATCATTTCAAAGATTTGCTGTAAATCGTTACAAAGTGTTGAGGTTACCGAAGTGTCCTCGTTTCACTCGCATCCTGCTTGCCATAGATATTTTCCGTAACCAGCAATAAGCTTTGAGTGTAAAGAACTGTGGCTAAGGAGAAATTTTCTTGATAGTTTGCGTCTTCCGAAATGTAAGTACTATTAGTTTGCTTACTAACACGATGTAGTTTTGACAGAGACGTGTCCATTCAGAGAAAGTATTGTGAAAATCGCGGAATATGTATCCTGATTAATTCATTCGGAACCAGGGATATGTCGTACTTAATAGATTGTAATCTGACCTTTAATATTTACAATTTCATGTTCTCAGAAATTGCCAATTGTTTAGAATCTGTTCCAAAAGGGTAGAAATTGATTTCATATCTGTAACTACGTTAATATTACAGGTATCCAAGTTTTTAAAGCTTGTAAGCTACCTTACCACTTTTTACTTATGATGTTGAATCATTCTCTACGTGTTTTGTTAATGAAACAATTTACGTTAATAATATAGACAGTTTATGTTAACACACCATGTGACGCCACGGTGGCATTGCTGAATTTTGTTTTAGTATGCCTGTGAAAAAGCATATCGTCACGCCAAACGGAAATATTTTTTCTCCATGTTCTCTATTATTAGTCCTGTTTGTTCGCGATCTGAGTGATTTGAAGGTGGTACGATTTTGGCGACGCGTTTTTCCGCCGCACATACATCCCAGTCCAAAGTAAACCTGAAAGGGCAAGTCATTCAGGTCTCCATGGATGGCCCTAACGTAAATAAGGCATTCCTTAAGGAACTAAAAAGTAAGCTGAAAGTTGAGGGTGAACCAGAGGATCCTGCACTTATAGATTTTGGGACTTGTGGATTACATACTGTACATGGTGCATTCAAGACAGGTTGCGTAAGCGCTGGCTGGAACCTTGTCCAGTATCTGAGAGCTGTATATAATCTATTCAAAAATGTTCCTGCTCGGCGAGCTGATTATACCAACATTACCGGCACCTCTGTTTTCCCGCAGAAGTTTTGCGCCATACGATGGGTCGAAAATAAAATTGTGGCCGCTAGAGCACAGCAAATCTTACCAGCTCTTGAAGCGTATGTAAAGGAAGTAGAAAGAGTGAAGAAGGAACAAAGGGAGGTAAAACCCAAACCAAAACCCACTATTGGAATTCCTGACAGTTACCAGGTAGTGCATGAGTGCTTGAATTGCAACATATTGAGAGCTTGCCTTGCCTTCTTTGAGACTATGGCTGCTCCAGTTGAGCCGTTTCTGATGAAATTTCAGTTTGATGCTCCATTAGCTCCTTTTCTTCATACTTCCCTTCAATCTCTTGTGGTAGATTTGATGAGTAAGTTTGTGAAACCTGAAGTCATAAACAGCCAGACTATCTTTCAGATAGATCTGACTGCCGATAGTAATCTGCTACCACCTCAGAAAGTTGATATTGGTTATGGAACCAAAAAAGCTCTTGGTCAGTGTGAGGTGTCAGATAAGGATATCTTAGGGTTCCGACATGAATGCCGAATTTTTATGAAGACTATGGTATCAAAAATTCTCGATAAATCCCCCCTGGCCTATTCCTTCACAAAGGCTATCACATGTTTGGATCCAGAAGTGGCAATTGACAGCAAAGTTGCCAAGAGACGTTTAGGCTTAGCATTGACTCATCTCACTGAATTGAACCGCATTGGTGGCTATGAGGCAGATGCCATTGAAAAAGAGTTCAAAAATCTTTTGGAGATCAGGTCAGTGCAAAACATGCTGAAAGAGTTTGATAGGGATAATGATCGTCTTGACCAGTTCTGGATTAACATAATCGGAGATAAAAGTGGATTTGGCAATTTGAAGAGATTTGTCAAGCTTATCTGCATTCTTTTCCATGGCAACGCCAGCCTTGAAGTGGAAGTGAAATTATTGAAAGAATTATACCAGTGACATATTTTATTGGTATGTTGCTTGTAATATTCTGAATTTTGTCACCTTCATTAAAATTCTATTTGCAAATTTTGTTCTCAGTATTTAGCGGAGCATTTTAATTTCCATCTCCATAGATTTATTCCATGAATGTCAATTTCATTGTCATATGACCAGTTTTGTATATTTTTCTTTGAAATATAACTTGAAGTTTACTTGTTACTTATACTTGTTACTTACCACTTTTTACCTGTCATACAGCTCAAGGTAGCCATGATAATTTTTTTCGTCTAATATGCTCGTTCGATAGCAAATTCAATCAAAATGTTTCTTGAGCAAAACTCAATGAAGCCCTGGAAATTTTTTAGGAAAACTCAGGGAAAAAAATCCAGAGATTTGCTGGACTTGAATTCCTTCTTAATGATTCTATTTTCTCCCCGGAGAAATCCCTTGGAGAAGTGGAGCAGTTGGACCAGAAGACAATGGATGCAGAGACAGCTGAAGTGTAAGGTGTGGCGGCAGAAGAACTTTGTCACTTGGTTATGACAACCATATTTAAGAATGATGCAAAGCCTTATAAGGAAGGAGATTCCAGGTTGGTTCAGGAATTCGATGTCATTGTTCTTGCTGTGAAATCGTTAGTAGATGGTTCCTCTTTTATTGAATCAGTTATCCAGGATGTTTTTAGAAATTATGCAACTTTGGGAATGTGAGTTAATTGCTCGTGTTCCCCACATTATGGAAATTTTTGGGAAAGAATGTGGGAGGAAGAAATTACAGGAGTCTCCTGAATTGGCAAGGCTTCCTGATTTCTATGTAAAGGATGTACATGCAAAGTGCAGAGAGTACACTGACTCATTGGAAAAACAAAATCTAATCGCATACTGAGGGAAGTTATGGGGAAGAATGAGTTCATTTCATTCAAAGAAAAGCGAATACGTCCACTGAAGGAAGTTTTCCCATCATTTAGAGTGATTGTGAAGGAAGGAGTTTCTGTGTTATCCACCAACTGTATCAAATGAAGCATCTTACATGTTTATCATGAATTAAAACTGGAGTATGGACACCAATTGAAGGAAAAGTGCCTTTTCTTCAGAAGTGAATGCTTTGAAAAGAAAAGGGATGTAATACTGAATACATTGAAATGTAAAGTGTTTGAGTATTTGGTACTCATTCTGGACGACAGGGAGCTCTATCATCAGAGATTATCATGTGAATACTTTGATGAATTCAAAAATCAGGGGATGAATGTAATAATAATTTCCTACTCCCAATTGCTTGGTCCGGAATTTGAAGACAATTTTGTTGGATATAAGTGGGATGATTTGACTGATGAATACAAAGATTTTTGCATGTGCCCTGAAGAAAATATATTTTCAAAGGAGAGAGGAAGTTTATTTGCATTAAGAAGAAAGATATTCCCGAGCTTTTCAGTGAAAAAGACATTATTTCCATAATCAGAGGATACCTAATTAAGATCTGAGATAGTGCAGATCTATATTGTCAGGGTTACAACTCTAAAATCTACATAGAGAGACTGTTTCAGGCATCCATTATTGTCAGAAAAATATTTCAAAAATAATAATAATAAAATATTTCAAACCACTTGATACCAGCATCTTCATCTATGGGTTGAGTAGATGGGAGTTTGAGGAGTTGTCCATAGATGAAAGTCTGGTACAGTGGTTGCAGGGATCAGACGATGAGATTCAGAAAGGGAAAGCAATATTTAGAAGTAATAAAGAAAGACCTATGAATTTTAAGCATTTTATTTTGCTGAATATGAAGATGGAAATACATTCCTTCATCTTTTAAATAATGAGTATTTCATTTTTGGTGATAAACAAGCAATTGAAGTGTTAAAGACAACTATCAAATTTGCAGAGGAAAAGCTATCAAATGTTCTTTTTAAGATATTACTGAGAATTAGAAATAAAAATGGAAAAACATTTCTACAAAAAGAAGGGAAGAAATTGTTATTGTTTGCAAAGAAATTTTGGAGAAGAATTTGTTAGAAGAACTTCTTCGGTCAAATGAAAATGCATGAGTTTCACTAGAATAATTCCATCTTCCTGTTCATTTTATATTATTTGCTAAAAATTTGATTTATGAGTCATTAGTGGTACTAATTTATTTATAAGTATAAAATCCATTGTAAACCTAACCTGTGTGTTCTCTAGGTTCTCATTATCTATTTGTAAATTTGTTGGTGTGTTTAATTTGTATTTAAAGAAAAGAAATGTCTAAGAGTGGAGTTTATCACTTATTAAGGAATGTAGAAAGTATTTTTTTAAGTTTTAAAGCATAAAAACTATTGTTTAAGTTATATTTATTCATCTGCAAAAACTGTTTCCTATATTTATTGCAGTTGTTTTAAGTTTAAGTAAAGTAATCCTTCTCTTTTAATATGTATTCTCTCCTTTATATATCTACTAGCGGAAGAGCCCATTGAATCTCAACGGGCAGAATAGATGTCCGATTAAATATAGTACACCAATTTGTACATAAGAGAAAATAACATCTCGGATTTTAGTTTAGTCCAATGGGACAGGTTATTGAGAACAAAAATTTTCTAATCAAAGTTCGAAGCCAAAATCTACAATCAACAATAAGAATGTGAATCATTATGGAATTTCCCTCTTATAAAACAGGTCTCAAGTTAATGTGCAAGTTTGCAGGATTTTCAACTTCTAGTTCTGGAAAATTTAATCGTAAAATATGTCAAGAGTCCAAACTGATAAATAAAAAGTTACTCCTCCATCTCCACTAATTTATTACGGTGCTACGCATGTTTGTTGCCTCTGCAATTCATCAATACAAATGGTTCGTGACTGATATAATTAAAATTTCTGAAAATTTTCATCCTCTTCATATCATCATTTGCTTCTAAATGGGCCAAAATACAAATGGATTCTTATGGGAAAATGCGTGAACTCGGAATCAACAATTGAATTGGCCGTCAGGGGGACGGGTTGTTTACAACCTCAAATTTTCACAAAATATTCTCATATTTTATCCAAATTCTCGCAATTTCGAAATAAAAGCGATATTATGCGACAATAATAAGAATCTGTATTCAATTTGCCTTCTTTTGGTACTTATCTCGATTTTATCAACCTATTCCTTCTAATTTAATTTTGCAAAAGAAATAAAGTCTGTATCCAATAAAATCGAACTTTTCATGTATTTCTTATGAAAATCTATCAGAACAGTCTTGGTTCAAACCCAGCAAATTTTGTATGAAAAGTTGACTGTACTTCCTTCCGGCTCACAGAGAACATGTATGCAAATCGGACAAACGGTGTGGACTCCAATCGTGAACAAACAAACACACAGAATTTCTGCTTTATATATATAGATATAGATCTACGAATATGTATGAAAATTGTATGAAAAGTTGACTGTACCTCCTTCCGGCTCACAGAGAACATGTATGCAAATTGGACAAACGGTGTTGACTCCAATTACAGACAAACAAACCCACAGAATTTCTGCTTTATATATATAGATATAAGGTTCTTTCTTCATAGCAAAACTCAGGAAATTATGTTTCAAATCATTCATATCATCAATTATTTCAGATAAAATACTCTCCAGATATAAAAAAGAAGGAAAAGAAAGCTTAAGGAATCTTAAGCTAAGCATGAAAAGTAGTTTTTGGGTGGAAATTTCTAACAAAATGTTATAAAATTTTGTAAATAATCATTTGGAGATTCATTATCTTGACAACATATTCCAATACTGAAATCGGATTTATATGTGGAAATTGGGTACATATTCATCACTTTGGGGCTTTGCTGTCTTTAGAACTAATCTTATAGTTTATATCACAGAAATTATCCAAAACTTCCCAAATCCTATTTGTATAAAAGAGAAACTAAAATCTCTCCTCTTAATTTAACTCAGTGAGACAAGTTATCAAAAACGAATATTTTCAAGTTAAAGTTTTCATAATTTTGAGCCGAAATCCGTAATTGACTATAAGAATATGAATCTAAAGGATTTCTTTCTTTTGAAAATTGTCTTGAGGTCAAATGATGATTTTCTTTAAATTTTTTAGAGAAATACACCTCGCAAAAGATTTCAATGAATATCACATGTATATCTCATTATATGTGAGGGGCGTAGCAGGGATTTGTCTAAGGGGTTCTGAGAGAGCCATGGAGTCAATGAAAAATTGCTGACAATATAGGGATTGGAAAAACTGAAAACATTCGTATTTGCACAAATATCCTGCAAATTTCCAGTGGTGTGTCACTGAGTATATTGCAACATTTATATTTCTGTATTTAATTTTCTAAGTAAAGACAAATGAGCATTCTGGTGGAAGATGTAGTTATTATTTGTTGGAAGATGCAGACTTTATGAACATTAAGATACGAGAAGGAAACAGTTCCTAGAATATTATTACTGGGACGTTTGTGAAAGGGTAGCTAACAAAGGCCAAAACAAAAGATATTGATTGACCACACTGCTGTAATACAAGTATTTGAATGAAGAACCATTTGAAACAATCTCCAACATTGAGGTTTAAAGGGCTGGTACTGGTTTTTCCTTTCATTTTTTCTCATGAAATGATATTCCCAAACAATGTCTTTGTCCTGTGACAAGTTATAGCTATTTATGTCTACTGTTAACCTGCCATTATACTCAATGGTGAGTGGTTGGGATTCCAATAGTATCCCTCATCAAGCAAACCCGTGTTTTAACTAAAGAGGAGAAAAATTAAGTATAATTTGGTCATGGAGATAGTTTCAAAGGGAAGTAGCTAATATTTGAAATAGATGAACATTTTCCTAATTTACCATAAACAAAAATAAATCAGAAAATTGCTTATGTAATTTGCAATTAAATATTTTCAAAAACTATCACACTCTTAGTTTTTTTGAGGTGCAGAAGAATTCACTTCTTCCGAGATCACTATTTTTAAGCCTCATTTTATAATACTAGTTCTAATTTTGTGATCTTATTCAGATAAGTGTAGCAGTTAAAGGAATATATAGTTGATAATTAAGTCAGTTACAATTAATAGTTAAGTCAGTCATTGTTTATGGGAAGTGTTTGTTTTATCAATTTCAAGAATTATAAACATTAGACAAAAACATCAGCTAATTAATGTATTGAGATAATAAAAATCGTGCTTATATACTAAAAGCCTCTAAAGATGCCTTTCAGAATACTGAGAGATAAACAGAAATGTCACTTGGATAGCATTTTAAGTGGGACGTAAAATCTTTTTATCTCTTCCTGGTTGAGAAAGTTCAGCTACTACTGTATCCTTTGCAAAGGTACCTCTAGAAATTGCAGCTCTTTCATTGCATTTAAAGCATTTTTTGTGGTACAGATAAAGGATTTATGATTTATATTTAGGAAAATGGTAGACCTTATATGGAAACGTGGATTTTTCTTTCATCTATAATCTTTTTCTGAAATGGTAAAGAAAAGAGACTTTGGAATATTCTTTTAATTGTAGAGAATCCTCACCAGCTGTCTGCATATTCTTCATCATAGAGTTAGTCAAAGTTACCAATACTTATTTTAAGCTAATACAGTAGTAACAGCAAATGATAGATTCATAACAGCTGAAAACATTTTTGGATAAAATGACTGAAAGTTGAACACAGAAATTTCATGGTTTTCACCACTAATTTATACTATTTTTTAATAATGATAATAATCTTTAGTACAGGTAAATGCCCCCCTTACATTTTACAACAACAATAGCAAAAATTACTAAAGATAATAGAAAATTGAAGAAAGCTTTAAAATTATACATTCATTTTTTTCCATATATTTATGTGATGTTAAGATTACAGAGAACATTAAGGTGATTTAAAGTGTTATGTTTACATAATATGAGGTGAAAATCTATAATAATACAAAATATAAAACAAAAATATAGAATAAATGCATAGTGCAAAATAATACAAATAAATAATGCATACAGAACAGTCTTATGATACTATTACAATTCATTTTTATATATAATAATCATTTTACACATAAATATAAGAAAACATTTTAATTTATTGCATTATAAAAATATTC
>KZ309155.1:0-13191 GCA_000376725.2 Ladona fulva | reverse complement strand
CTTTTAAAACGTCAATAGCGTAGTAATTTCAATGAACTTTTGTTTCATTATAGATTAATTCCATTACTGATTATCCACATTTTCTACAAACAGTAAATTTTTATATTTCTTCAGTAAAATTGGAAATATAAAATTGCTTAATGTTAATTTTATCATAATAACTATCTTTTTAAGTTACCTTTTGTTAAAATGATGAGAAGAGATAATAATTTACCAAATTCTATGATATATTTTTTATATCAACACATCAATTTATATTTTATCAAAAAAGTAATCAATATGCTCTTTGAGGTGTTTTGCTCATTTTCTGAAATATCAGATATTTCTGCTTTAAGGACATTGCTCTTGTCTAATACCAATGATAGATCAATGTTTATATAACCAGTGTAACTTTCAGTCTGTGTGATCTGAAAATTTGATTGATTTCATTAGTATATCTAGATATTCTTGCCAACTTCTTTTGGTTTTCCAAGTCATTTACGAACACACAAATTATCCGCTTAAAATACACAATGTAAGAAGAGACTTCAATCCTTTCCAAATAAAATCGCATTATTATTAACAATATTAAATATGCGCCTTGACAATGTGAACTATATTGTTTTCCTGGGAAAATATGCACGAATTTAACAGATAAAATTATCGTNTCTAATAAATAAACCATCTGTCAAATTTAAAAGAGATAAATTGAAAAAAGTACACAGAAGAAAACATCTTTGGTTTAAAAACCTTGGAATGAATACACCACAGCAGGAAAACATTCACAAGAAGGAGAGAGTGATAAACCTGCAAAACCTACTGATAGTTAACTAAACTTTACAGAAAAGGCCGTTTAAATCACATTTGAGAAGCAAAGAAAATGGCTCAGATACATTATTTGATAGACATAACTACTAGAAATGAACTGTGATAAATAATCAGAAAAGAATATTATGATATACAAATACAACAGTTCCAAAAGAGGTTGGTATCAATATAGCAATAAAAAGAATTCCTGTAACTCGAATTTTGAGGGATATTTTTCGAATTTGTGGTTCTAAACATATTGATACTGAGCGGACACAATGAATTCTAAGCAAACTAAGCTAATAATATGCGAGAATTACAAATTCTAAGTGTACTCAACACATTCTAAAGGTCTCAACACATACTAAGCAAGATCAATGGGTTCTAAGCAAACTCAGTGCATTCTAAGCGGATTCAACATCTTCTAAGAGGTCCCTACACATTTAAAGTAGGTACAAACACCTAGCATTCAAATCACATTTTTAACTTGTTGTTGTTATGTATTGATTGGGGAGACAATGATTCCCTAAAACAACTTGCCCTTGCATCTATTTCTCTTATTTTGCCCTCAGATAGGCTAAAGTAGCAGAAGAGGGTTGTATAATACCAATTACGTCTTCTGCAAATGTACTTTCTCTAAAATTTTACCATGCTATCTTGTAACATCCTCAATGATCCTGAAAATTGATAATAATTTATATTTTCTTTACCTGAAGTGCTGAGAATCTATGATTGTCTTCTATTTAAGGCTCATTTTCTAGTTTGGTCAATACAATAAATGGAATATTGATTGGAAGGAGAGAAACTGGCTGTCATTGTTTCTTCCCATGCATATAGATTTCCAATGAGGAGAACATCTCATTAATCTGAACAGGTTTGCCATGATTTTATTCTATTTAGAAGCAAGATAGAAACTTAAGATTCAGCTTCATCTTATGGCATTTAAATCTTACTTGGCCCCCTTTAGTGTATTTGATACAGCAGCAT
Organism: Ladona fulva; assembly: GCA_000376725.2. Lineage (NCBI taxonomy): Eukaryota > Metazoa > Arthropoda > Insecta > Odonata > Libellulidae > Ladona > Ladona fulva. Next base: position 11,418 of record KZ309155.1, on the reverse strand, counting down.
TTATTAACCTCTAATCTTAAGATATGCTTAAAGAAATATGTAAATAGTGTAAATTGTTACATTTGTAACCTCCTTTGATTGATATGTATGAAAGAACCATATGGAAAGCTTCACCTATATTGACATGACGAATTAAATTGATCTTTTAAAATGCCAATTGCATAGTAATATCAATGAACTTTTATTTCATTATTGATTACTTCCATTACTGATTATCCACATTTTCTACAAACAGTAAATTTTTATATTTCTTCAGTAAAATTGGAAATATAAAATTGTTTAATGTTAATTTTATCATAATAATTATCTTTTTAAGTTACCTTTTGCTAAAATGATGAGAAGAGATAATAATTTACCAAATTCTATGATATATTTTTTATATCAACACAGCAATTTATATTTTATCAAAAAAGTAATCAATATGCTCTTTGAGGTGTTTCGCTCATTTTCTGAAATATCAGATCTTTCTGCTTTAAGGACATTCCTCTTTAGTTGTGTAATACCAATGATAGATCAATGTTTATATAACCAGTGTAACTTTCAGCATGTGTGATCTGAAAATTTGATTGATTTCATTAGTATATCTAGATCTCCTTGCCAATTTGTTTTGGTTTTCCAAGTCATTTACGAACACACAAATTATCCGCTTAAAATACACAATGTAAGAAGAGACTTAAATCCTTTCCAAATAAAATCGCATTATTATTAACAATATTAAAAATGCGCCTTGACAATGTGAATTATATTGTTTTCCTGGGAAAATATGTACGAATTTAACAGATAAAATTATCGTAGCAATTGAAGTAAGCCGAAATTGCGGGCACAAGCCCATTATGCGGAATGTTATGGAAGTGATTATCAAATCCGACAGCGGTGAGCTGAGGATTCGTTGACATGAGAACAATCTGGCAACAGGGCTTAATATTTTCCTAAATTACCCTCCAACTCTATTGTAGAGAAATGTCCTAACGTTTCTAACTATGAAAAGAGTTGTTGATCTTAACAAATGATATTTAAATATCTAAAATCACGAAGCTAAGATTATGTCTTCGTTATTATGAAGTAACTCTGAACATTTACGCACTCATTAGTTAGTCCTATGAACTACACAAAAGGAAGATTAGGCGGTAATCGCGGTGGATCTGGCTGTTGTAGGGAACGTCTACGGAATAGAAAGATCTTAATTGTAGCCTCATAATCTAGTCAGTACCATTTTCTCGTGAAACATTCTCAAGTGTAGTGTGCGAAAATGTGTGACATTCTGGTCGATTCCGTTTGTAGGCTTTGCCTTAAAGAAAACTTCACTCTCAGGAGTATTTTCTCTTACCATTCTCCTTCTGGTGAACCTGTGTTTCGTATATTGAACAATATATACGATTTAAAGGTACGTGAAACATGTTTAAGGATTACTTTAAAGGCACATATTTGTGTAGTATGATTCCTTACCTCCGAAGCAAATATTTAGTGCAAAATTTCGAGATATGTTTTCGTGGTGGTCGCTGTGAGATAATTGGAATTTTGTTTCATGTGGTTCATCCTATTTAACATAGTACGATGAATTCTTTACTTCGAAAATAGCCGTAATACTATTCTGTTCAAGATCAATTGCATTATTGATTAATAACACTTTGGTCAATTTCAATTCCATTCTTGAAAATCCACACTTTTTATCATTCAAATTATTCTTTATTTCAAGATGAAGAACAGTGCTTTTGTTCATGCTTAGTGTTCATGTCAGACTGATCTTTCATTTACATTCATGTTTTTAGATATGCGATGGAGATGGACTTCCAACTAAAATATGTGTCCCTTGTTTATGGAGGATGCTTGAGTTCGATGTCTACAAAAGGAACGTCAGTTATGCGGAAGCAGAATTAAAGAAATTGTTCACTAGGACTAATATTGTAAGTGTGCCTCCATTACTATCAACTTTCATGACTATTTAAATGGATGGTTAATAATTTCAAGGTAAAATTCCTAAGGCAAAGTAGAATAATTTTTTAAACGTAATTATTTTACAGAATTCGAACAATGTTTCAGAAGAAGGAACGATTACTGGAATGGCAGAGGAGATGCTAATGGTATGCATACTGAAACTTATGTAGTTCTAGAGAAAATTGAGTGATGTTAATTATAAGGTAATTGGTAAACTTTTCATTTCTTGCTGGTTCTTTGCAGAATGGCGAAGCTGATGTTCCAAAGGATGTTGTGAATGAGAGGGGGGTAAGTATTTTGTAGTCGATACAATAATTATTTATGAATAATTACTTCATAAATCCATAACTTGTATACGCATTCCATTAAGTGGGGCCAATTAATACCTAAGAAAGAATGAGAAGTGTTTTACAAAATTTGAATGTTTGCATGGTAAATATTAAAGCCTACCAACAGTTAATTCTAAGAAAATTATGAATAATCAATAATGAGGTCATGGGAATTTTTTGTAGGCATCCATTAAACATGAAATCGATATTGAAGAATGGGAAATGCCGGAAGATATTCAACCTCGGAGAGATATTTTTGAGGTTAGTGAAGATGTCGTTAACAAATTTACAGTGCTTAATTTTGTAGATTGTGTGTTTCGATCATATTTTTATTCCCTCAAATTTGGGTTATTTTCCAGGGACAATGCTGTGGTACAGAGCATGTTTTCAATGAAAACAACACAAACATTCGTAATGATTTGGTTTCCTCAGATGATGTAAGTAATGCATTGGTTTATATACACCTTTTTCGGCAAATTAAGCTGTCACTTGAAGTGAAATTTTTGTAAATATAGTCCTTTTGTTACGAGTGTTTGAAACTCAGACTTATTTTTTATAAACTAAAGTCATCTTTTATTTATTAGGCCTCAACTGGTAATGAAGGGATGTATAATAATACTGAAGGTGATACAAGGAATGAAGAACTGAAAGAATTGCAGGTACATTGAATCTTTATTAATATATTTCTGAAAGGTGGTTGCGTAAAAGTATGCTAGGGTCTTATAGACAGTCTTGCAAAATAAAAGTTAGCAGAATTTTGTCTTTACGTAAATGAGTGTTGTATAAACAAATTTCTTGTTATATATACTAATCTCTGCTGTTTATAATTTATTTTCACTTCTATTTTATCAGATATCAACAGGAAATGACTCACAGCATAGGAATGCTGATTGTGATCTAAAAATTGAGGATTTGGAAGAATTGCAGGTAATATAAAGCTCTTTCATTAAACTATTGCTAATGCTAATTATGCTTTGGTTTCATCAGATGTGGTGAGTAATGCACTGGAAATAGTCTTTATAATGAGTGTTCAAAACTCAAAGATCTTGGTATGTTGAGAGTTTAATATACTTCTTTCAATTAAAATCAACGATTATTTCATCAGGTATCAACTCATAATGACTTGGGGCATAAAAGTGTCGAATGTGACAACGGAATTGAAGAACTGCAAGAAGCGCAGGTATATTCAATACATATAAATTTATTGAAAATGTGCTTTATTAATGATAATGTTTAAGTTGTTTGAAAGGTCATTTGTTATTCTTCAGAATATAAAGCTAGATTTTTGGTTGTTCAAGACTATCAATTGTGATTTAATGATTAACTTATTTCTGGCCCTTGTTTGATTGCAAAAAGATTTGTACTCACAGTATTTTAATTAGTATATTCGGATCTTTAATTCCATGAAAATACTAAAGTTGAGAAAGAGGAATTCCTAGAGAACAATAATAATTATACTCTTCTCAGGAGCTTATATTTTTAATATGTAGCTCACATTATTTTACTATCATATTCTTCTCTTATCATTTTCCTTTTTATATTACTGTTCATAGAAACTATATATAGAGTGATTAATATATCCATTCTGTGTGAAGGGAATTCTGATTATTTTTTTCAACATTTCCAGTCCCCTGATTTTTCTGAAGTGATATCTTCAGTGCATTTGGAAAGAGTAGAAGATTCTTCTGGTAATACATCTTTGGAAAAGGGCACCTCAGGAATTCTGAAAGGGATTTCTGAAATTAAGGATACAAGTGGAAAAGTGAATGACAAAGCTGGAATTAAAGGAAAGAAATCCGTCAGTATTATAAAATCAAAGAGGAAAGAGAAAGAAGAAGAATCTGAAATATCTGATTCAGAAGCGCCAGCTCAGAGTAAGAAGAAGGATTATATTTGTAATTTTTGTAACATGAAGTTTCTATGGAAATGCAATTTGGGTCAGCATGTGAGAGTTCATTACAATGAGAGGTCTTATAAATGTAGTGAATGTGATCAAACATTTAAACAGGCTAGTGGTAAAAGACTGCATGTACTAAGACATCTTAAAGAGAGAAAGAATTATAGAAGTCAAAAAAAGGGAAGCATTGAAAAACCTTATTCTTGTGAGATTTGTAAGAAAGAGTTTAGCTATTATAGTGGCTTATACAACCATTCCAATCTGCATAAAAATAAGTTTTCATGTAGCTTTTGTGGAAAAGGTTTTATTAGTAATAGTGCTCTAAATGATCATTTGAGGATTCACTCAAATGAAAAGCCATTCGATTGTAAAGTGTGCAGAAAGTGTTTTACTATGAAGGCTCACCTAAAGAGCCACATGGCAACTCATTCTCAGGATCGTCCTTTCCAATGCAATGAGTGTGATAAGAGATTTAAGACTCAAACAGCTAAGTCTCAACATGAATTAATACACTTAAGGAGCAAGTGAATGAAAGCAAAAATTCTTTTTTCTCTATCTTTGGTAATTGATTTCTAAGAATGTGCAAAATGAAAATCTTACTTTATCGCATAATATACATTGGAATCTTCATATTTGTTCATATATCTTCCTCAATTTAAAAGGATATTTTGCCATAACTTTTCTACTTGTTTGTATCTATATTTTTAGTTCAATAAAATTGATATAATAAGTATACTTATTTTGTATGGTTGATAGAATTTGTATATATTAACTGTTTCCCTCATAATTCCCCTGTGCTTTAGTTCCGACTAATTGGCGAAATTTAAATGATCTGTTCTCCATAATTTAGTCTTTAAATTCACTAGAGATTTTCATAACTGTATGTTCTTATCTCTTTATATAGACACTTCTCCGGATATATATAGATATATCCGGATATATATAGATATAACGCTTTAATTGTCAAATATCGAAATTCATTTCAAATAATCTTTTTTTGAAATTGTTTTCATTGCTTCAGATCTTGTTGTTGCAAAGATCACATATATGATACTAAAGATGAGGCAGAAAGAATTGCCTCACTGAGCCGGCGGTTTTTTTTTCCGTAAAGTTCCGGGTTTGGACACTATGAAAAAAAGCGAACATCCACCCTAGGCATCATGGGTTCAATTCTAGGAGGCCCCAAAAACGGTACTTTTCCGGTTTAAATGCATTGAGCGCATTTTCAAAAATTTGTTTAACCTATTTTGCATTAAGATAGAACGTTGAAATTTACGGAGTGGTTAGAAAGTATTTTTATCTTTTTCTTGATGCATGAGCATTATCCCTGATGGCCCCATGTTTGATGCTAGGTAAATTCTTTCTGACAATATTTCAGAAAGTCGTTTTGGGTATTTCCCGGTAAAATAGAACATTTAAATTTATGCCACCGATAGAGAAGATAATTCCCTATTGTATGCGTAAAGGTTTTTGTCCTGTGAGTCCTTAGTTCGATGCTAGGGCAATTTATATGACCTAAGTTCACGAATTCATTTAGGGTAATTTACGTTAAGATAGAAAGGCGTTATTCACAGTGTTGTTAGAATATATAAATACCTATTGTATGCAATAAAGATTTTTGCCCTAAAGGACCAGGTTCGATCCCAGGACCATTCGAATGGCCGAATTTTCAAAAATTCGTTACGGGATTTCCCGGTCAGGTAGAAGTTTGAAATTCGCAACATCAATAGACAATATGGATTTCTATCGTACGCCGTAAAGATATTTGTGCTATTGGACCCAGGTTCAATGCTAGGACAATTCTTATGGACGTATATTGAGTAATTCGTTTAGGGTATTATAGTTAGTGGATGGCAGTCGTTTATTCTTGTCATCTTATTAGTTTTACTTATACATTTCATAAAACATTTGACATTTTTTGGGAAAGGCTCAAAGACTTCTGCAGGTAGACTGTTCCATTCCTCGATAGTTTTATTTAAAAAAGAGTATTTCCTATTATCGGTAATTTGCTTAATGCATCTCACTTTGTATTTGTGGTCGTGCCTACCCTGGTAATCTGCCTCTTTTACTCTATCACGTATTTCCTTTAACGCCGTAATTCCCACAAATGACTTATAAAATACCGATAATCTCTTTTTCTTCCTCCTGGTTTCTAAACTTTCCCAACCTAATTCTTCTAACATCTGAGAAGCACTGCTACGCTTTTCATATCTTCCCAAAATGAACCTAGCTGCTTTTCTTTGCACCTTTTCTAATTCCTTTTTGATAAGGATCCCAAATACATTCACCGTATTCTAGTATTGGTTCACCCAACGATTTATATGCAGTTTCTTTTATTTTCTTGTTTGACTTTTTGAGAGAGCGTATTACAAATTTTAACGTTTTAATAGCTTTGCCTATGATATTCTCTATGTGTGCATTCCATTTTAAATCTCTACTGAAAGTAACTCCCAAGTACTTAACCTTATTTTCCTTCGCTAAAACATTACCGCCGATATTGTAGGAATAATGAAATTTACTCTTATTAAAGCTAATTACTTTACATTTATCTTTGTTGATATCCAATTTGTTTGAGTTGACCCAATTATTCAATTCATCGATATCACTTTGCAAGTCGGTGCAATCGCCGTTCCCTTTTATAACCCTGTAGATTATGCAGTCGTCCGCAAATAATCGTACACGAGATTTTATTACTGTCGGCATATCGTTAATAAATATTAGGAAGAGTAACGGGCCCAGTACACTACCCTGAGCTACCCCCGAAGTTACTTTAACTGTGTCTGACAGCTTGTCTCCTATTTTTACTCTCTGCGTTCTACTACGAATGAAGACCTCCGTCCATTTCACTATCCTTGGATCTACCGCCATCATACTGATTTTTTGTAGCAACAAACTGTGATCCACCACATCAAAGGCTTTCGCTAAATCCACTACTACAGCATCTACCTGATCTCCCTTGTCCTGTGCTTCTATTAAATCCTGATATAGTCCTAACATTTGTGTGTCGCAAGAGAATCCTTTCCTAAACCCATGCTGGTTTTCATTAAGCCACCCTGTTGTCTCCCAAAAGTGTTTTAGATAGTCCGCTATCATTCTTTCGAATACCTTACACACTACGCTAGTTAGGCTGATCGGTCTGAAATTCTTTAATGACTTTTTACTTCCTCCTTTATGAATAGGAACTACTATCGCGGATTTCCAATCTTCTGGTACCTGCCCGTTGTTTATGGCTACGTTGAATATTCGTTTTAAATATGGAATTATCTCCCGGCTTCCTAGCTTTAAGGCTTCGTTTCGTATTCCGTCTGGACCCTGTGATTTATTATTCTTTAATTTATCGATTCTTTTTAAGATGTCTTTAGAGCATATCCTGAAAGGTACGTATGAAGTCTGTTCGCATTCTAATAAGATAAGGTCATTTGTTTTATCCGGTGCTTTGTAAGTGCTTGCGAAATAATTTCTGAATTCATCTGCAATTTCACTATTTCCAGTTACGATATTTCCACGAGATCCTTCTATCGCTTCTATTTCACGATCTCCTCTCCTACGACGCTTAACATACTTATAAAAACTGTTGCTACCGTTATTGACCATTAAATTTTCTAGAAATTTATTTTCTGCCTCTTTCTTCTTACTATTTAACATTTTAACTACATCCCTATATTTGATTTCATTCTCTTTGCTGATTTTCCTCATTTTATGCAAGTCCCTTGATTTTCTTTTCAGTCTCCTAATCTCTGTGTTATAATACTCAGGGTCCGCATTCCGTTTTAATTTCTTTATTGGTACATACATTTCTATTCCTTTATTCAGTATCTGCTTAAAGCTTACCCATATTTCCTCTATGTCTGACCCCTTACTGGCCCATCCCTCAAACTTGCCTCTTAAGTAGCAACGAAAAGCATCAATATTAGCCCGATGAAAACTATACACTATTTTATTTTCAGTTTCCGTACAGAAATTCTTATTCCAATAGAGCTCTAAATATACTGCCTCGTGGTCGCTTATTCTCGGTAAAACCTCACAAGCTTTGACGAGCTCCGGTGTTTTTAAGAGAAATATGTCCAATATGTTATTCATTCTTGTGGGATTGTTTACTACCTGCGTGAAACTATCCCACAAGAATGAATAACATATTGGACATATTTCTATTCTATTTTCATATACTAAGCGAACTAATCATAAACAAAGCCAGCTTATCATATAGCAAAGCAAATTCATCATATACTAAGCAAACTCATCAATACTCAGCAAACTCAGCATAAAACTAAGAAACCACTTCAAATACTAAGCAAACTCATCATAAAACCGAGCAAGCTAATCATTAACTAAGCAAAGTCATCAGATACTAAGCAAACTCATCAAACACTAAGCAAACTCAGCGTAAATCTAAGCAAACTCATCATAAAGCTAAGCAAGCTAATCATTAACTAATTGAAGTCATCAGATACTAAGCAAACTCTTCCTAAACTAAAAGAGTGCAGAGAGTACATGGACCCATTGGTAAACTCAACATCTATTCGCATACTGAGGGAAGTAATGGGAAAGAATGANCTGCAGTCCATGTTACCTTTTGTTTCTACATTAACAATAATCAGGGTGTCCGGCGACCTGGAAAACCGGGAAAAATCAGGGATATTTATTGTTCTGGAAAACTCTTGGAATAATCAGGGAATTTTTTTAATTTTTCTAAAAACCCTGGAAATTCTGCGGCAGCCGATTTCCTTCTGGGTTTAAACAGGCTCGGCTCTCGATGGCTTTGGCATGAAATTATCAGGGTGTCCGGCGACCTGGAAAACCTGGAAAAATCAGGGATATTTATTGTTCTGGAAAACTCTTGGAATAATCAGGGAATTTTTTTAATTTTTCTAAAAACCCTAGAAATTCTGCGGCAGCCGATTTCCTTCTGGGTTTAAACAGGCTCGGCTCTCGATGGCTTTGGCATGAAATGTTGTCTGTAAGCCCATTTAAATACTTTGTTGTTCTACAATGTAACATTTCAAAGATTTGCTGTAAATCGTTACAAAGTGTTGAGGTTACCGAAGGTTACCGACCGTTTAACTCGCACGGCGCATCCTGCTTGCCATAGATTNAGATTTTAAGAGCGGTTCAGCAACTGACATTGACTTATCACTCACCTTAAGAATAACTACATTTATCATGTATTTATTTCCGATTGGTGGCGTTATCAATTCGAGAGATTTGTCTTTTCCTGATATATGAGCTCTTCGGAGCTACACAGAGAGGACATAAATCAATGTTAAAAATGATAGCAGTAGTTTCAGTCAATTATTTCATACAGTCATTCTGCTCCTAGCAGTTGCAGATTCAGGATCCTCAATCCGAATTGCCGGTACCAATTGCAAATTTTCCAGATTTTGGGAAACATGATGCGGTGGATTTTAAAAAGATTGACTATCAGAAACGAGACTACATGTTTGAAATACACGAATAAAAACACAAGCAGCAAAGAATGCAAACTTAGAATTATTAAAAGAGGTTGATCGATCAAGCACTGAATCCTTTTGGGATGAAGAAGAGACATCCTTTTGGATGAAACTGAAAAAACAATTCCTTTGGTGTTATTTGTCTCATTTTCTAAGGTTTTGAGTTAAATGCCTTTCTTTTATCTTCCATATTGGTAATACTGTTACAGCAGTTTTCATACGATCCAAAGGTATTAAACAACACAGTTCTCTTATGTCAACTAATACATTATTACGGATTTTAAAATATTTCGGACTGGGGACAGAATACCGGCAATACGTTAATTCGTCTTTCGTAGAATCAATATTCTGTTAAGTTGAACAGAATACTCCAAATGGCAAAGCAATCTAAATATTACTTTTCAAATGAGACAGAGAGCCAAATGTACCATATACCATGAAAAGAATGCGTAAAATAAAACCTAATGATTTATGCAAGCACTGGGAAATAATAATACGTTACTATCTTGTCTGCTGCTGCTTGTTTAAAGATTATGATTACATTACAACATTATCCTACTTTATTATTATTATTAGTCAATACCGCCGCAGTTACACATTTCGTCCGGTGGCGACGTTTAGTTACCGTGCATTACAGAACAATTACCTACAATATGGCTTAGTTACACATAAACAAATACAGAAAGTTGGTATCTATCTACCCGTCAATTGACTACAATTGTTTAAAAACTACTCTAATTAAATTACAACTTCAATTATACTTTTACATCACAACCACTACAAACACTAAAATATATACATTACAATAGATACATTACAATACTATATACAATACGTATACATTAACTGAAAATTGCCCCTAAACAGCATTCTAGCAACTTGTCGATAACACTTATCACGTAAGATTTTTCAGGGTTCCTGATAGGCCTTCACGGCTATCGTAGTGGTCACGGGGCCTCCGAAGTCCCCACCGTACATCACCCTACCAGGCGATCCCCTACTCGTCTCACACTTAAAACATTTGACATTTTTTGGGAAAGGCTCAAAGACTCCTGCAGGTAGACTGTTCCATTCCTCGATAGCTCTATTTAAAAAAGAGTATTTCCTATTATCGGTTCTTTGCTTAATGCATCTCACTTTGTATTTGTGGTCGTGCCTACCCTGGTAATCTGCCTCTTTTACTCTATCGCGTATTTCCTTAAACGCAGTAATTCCCACGAATGACTTATAAAATACCGATAATCTCTTCTTCTTCCTCCTGGTTTCTAAACTGTCCCAACCTAATTCTTCTAACATCTGAGAAACACTGCTACGCTTTTCATATCTTCCCAAAACGAACCTAGCCGACTTTCTTTGCACCTTTTCTAATTCCTTTTTAACTCCTTTTTGATAAGGATCCCATATACATTCACCGTATTCTAGTATTGGTCTAACCAACGATTTATATGCAGTTTCTTTTATTTTCTTGTTTGACTTGTTGAGAGAGCGTATTACAAAATTTAACGTTTTATTGGCTTTGCCTATGATATTCTCTATGTGAGCATTCCATTTTAAATCTCTACTGAAAGTAACTCCCAAGTACTTAACCTTATTTTCCTTCGCTAAAACATTACCGCCGATATTGTAGGGATAATGAAATTTACTCTTATTAAAGCTAATTACTTTACATTTATCTTTGTTGATATCCAATTTGTTTGAGTTGACCCAATTATTCAATTCATCGATATCACTTTGCAAGTCGCCGTTCCCTTTTACAACCCTGTAGATTATGCAGTCGTCCGCAAATAATCGTACACGAGATTTTATTACT
>KZ309154.1:386934-412207 GCA_000376725.2 Ladona fulva | reverse complement strand
ATAACAGGAAGGAGGCTGATGGGGCGGTAGTTCTTCAAATCTTCCTTGCTTCCTTTCTTGTGCAAAAGGACAATCTTTGCATGTTTCCATTCCTTCGGAATTCTCCCTTGTCTAAGGCAATTAGTGAATAACTGCACTAGGACAGGAGAAATTTCTGTAACACCAAGTTTCAGATATTCTGCTAAAACTCCATCAGCTCCTCCTGCCTTTCCTTTCTTCATCTTCTTGATGGACTCTGTTACTTCTTCTGGGAGAATAGAGGGGGTATTTTCTGAGTTTTGTGTTTCTTATCAATATCATGAAAGGATACCATGGATGAGAATTCATTTAATGGAATTAGGGTCATCTTAAATCTATCTCAAGAAATAAGGAAAGATTGAATGGATAGAAATTTTAAAATAGCAGTTTCCTTATAAAAAGTTACTTTTGTATATGGTACACAATTTAAGGAAAGGAATCCCAGTGTTTTAAAGCAATTCTCCACATATTTTCTTTATGAAATTATGATTCTGTTACATGAAACCAAGGTCAGGAACATTCAATGAAATTATTTATCTTTTATAATTATATATTATATAAATTATAGAAAATCTTATATGTTATGAGGAAATGACATAAACAAGCATCAGTGAATGAGAGTGATCAATGGAAAACTTGGGTAATAATTCTATTAGCTTTTGCTTCTATCAGTTTCACTAGAATTAGAGACTTTTATCATCAGCTATATATGCCTTTGATCTTTATCTTGAGCAACTTTATCTGCTGTTGATTCCTGCATATAAGATGAGATCGTAAAGTGTGTATCAATCTTAAAATATGAAGATGAATTGCCTGTTGATAATACATTTGAAACATTTTTCTTTCCTCAAAAGACATTGTTAAGGTCATCTTCTAGGGTTAATGTGTAGTGGTAAATGTTGGATTAGGCTGGATGATGGTGGAGAAACAAAAACACTCCATCCCAACTTGATTCTTTTTTTGTCCACCTGTTATATTTTCTGTCCATTCATATTAATACGTTCTTTAAACTGATAATATGAATCTGATTTTTCTATTTCTTGCCCATCTTCTACTTCTGACCTTCTCAGACTTATCAAATCAACTAAGCCTTTGTTTAGTTGAAGTTAATCTTTTGAGTGAACTCGTAATTTCAATGAGCCACTTTGCGTATTCTTCCAGGTAGGCTTCACAAAGCGTTTGTGAAACAGTCATGCCTCGTATAAAATTCTGGTAGCTTAAGTATTCCTCTGTAGATTTTAAACTATAAATTTAAATTAATTTTGATTTTGGTATTTAAATTCTCCTTCGTTTTAAGCAGCTGTCAAAGGTTTCAAAAATGGTGCCTTTTTACCCAAATCTCTTTTCTAACTGTTATTTTCAAAACAAAAGTTCCATTATTTTGAATGATGTTGCATTTTATAAATCTTTTGTCTATGTTTATGTAGGTACTCTACAAGCCACCTTTTGGTGTGTGGCTGGAGATGCATGCACCAAGACTCTATTTCCATAATTGATTCCACTTGAGTATCCTTTGTGGAAAAATGAGTTCTTGAATTGATTTGTTATAGCATCTATTTCCCAGATCTTTCTCATAGTATCTGAATGGCCTATGTAACATGATGGGTGCTTTATATTGGCTACATCATCTCTGAACGTGCTTTCTTTGAATTTATCCAGGAAATTAATCCTTTGTTTAACTTTTCTAACTTCTAAAGAAGTTTAACTGCTTTTAATTAATCCTTGATTCATCAATGTTTTTAAGGCAGCATCAGTTCACCACTGAGTTGGAGACTTCTACATAATTGATGAAGCATATGCAGAGAGGAAATTCATCTTAATTTGCGTGGATAATCATTTCTATGTATCTCCTCATCCAGCATCCAAGTTAAAATCCAACTTGCTTCCAAAAGCATAACCAAATTGGCAATGAGTGCATTGCTTCTATTATTTGTAAATAACTTACAAATGATTTGGAGGATCTTAATATAATATTAATCACATAGATCTTCTTTACCGTCTTTTTTATGCAGGAAGATTATATTATTATTATATAATATATTTTGGTTTTCTGCTGTTTTTAAACAGATTTTGGATACCTTCTCTTGGAGTTTACTTAACTTAGCTTTGTAGTCTTGAAAAATTTCCATGATTTTCATTTAATGCAATGATCAAGCTATCAAATTACATGATGTATTATATGCTGAAATTTTGAACTGAAAAATCTCGCTTTGAAGCAAAGAAACAGTTTCTTGGCCAAATTAAAAATGACGGCCATTTACAATTAGATGCTAACAAGTTGAGCAGCATGTATAATACTTATTAACCTCCAGTTACCTAACTATAGTTGACTATCATAATTATATCTGATTAGATCTCATTAAATGTATACCTATTCAATAGGAAGATTGTTTACGAAACTTCTTCTCAAAATAATTTCGAATATGTAGTGAAAATATTTTCAGGTCATCTTGTCTTATGAATACAGTTGTAAACCTTAATAAACCTCAAAGGGCTGATCAGTGTTGGATCAATTTATGTGCTGTTATCTGTGATACATTTAATTATCCCCATTGAATACATAGAACTATAATATGGGGATATAAAAGTCTTCAATCAAAGAAGTAATATTATAGGAGCAGTTAAAGATGGAATGAGAAATTAATAATTAGTCACAAAAAATGATAAATGGAAAGAATATTCGGAAGATTAATTTGAGAAGGAAGAATATCCCTGATAAATGAAATCCATAGGATCTGCAGAAATTGTGGTTCTCTCCACAATTTTAGTTAGTTAGAACTAGATTTGCCAACTGTCCAACTGCCAGTATGATGGTCTTAATTTGAAGTAAAACATCCTCTGTCTTTCTCAAAAGTCAAGTAGGATTCATAATCCAAGAGATTCCTAAGGAGCACTCTTGCATATTGGATAACTCTTGCATATGTAGACATTAGTATTGATTGTGGTGTGTTGTACACAGCTGTCAGGCTGTAATCTCATGAAACTCAGTGTTAGCTTGAGGGATTCAAAAAATTAATTACAACTGAAACAATAATGTGAATGTACAACCAGCTATATTGATTATAGCATAAACTTTACTTTCAGGAGGTCAATAATGCATTATGTTCTTTGTCAAGTAATATCATTGGCTTGCTGTAACTATTATTTCATTTAAAATAATCCATGGTGTAAAATTTTCATTGAAAAATGATGTAGATGTAAATGTATGTAGTATGCGTTTCATGTGTATTCCCTCACTGTTAAGTTTTATTTTATAAAACAAAGCATTTAGTTACAACATTAATTACATTATTTAAGTCCATTATCTTTTATTTATTTTTATGGTGAATTTTAATATAATAATACTTAAAAAGAATATCCATATGCTTTGTTTAAATTTTGGAATGCCTTACATAATTTTGAAATATCATGCCGAATTTATATTAATGCCCTACTCAGCCTTAATGAAGATATAGCAATCCCAGTAAGAGCCCTTACTAGTTCGAGTCTTGAAATTTAGACCAAAAGCAAAGCTCCAACGTACTATACATAATGCATTACATGACAAATACGTAATTAAAAATTTAAAATTCATGAAGTCTACAATATATCAACACATAGAGCATGAAAATCGGGTAATTGCTAAACCAGCTTAAATAATGTTAAAATCAATGCGGGAAGATGAAACGCAAATTAATACATTTAGGAGTTCTTCGCTGCCAAAAAGAAATTTCCATTTTCGTCTTGAATTTAGTTAGGAATTAATCTTCATTTAGCTTTTCGACACATAAAATGAAAAAATAGCGGAAAAAATTATTTTTAAGAAGTTTCCAAGTTATAATGGATAGGAGAGTATCCAAGTTATGAAAATAAACAGGTTTAGTGCAAAAAATTCACGAACTAAACACTTCGTGGTGTGGAAATATACTGAAATTATTACTATACGTTATTTTTTCTTACTCTAGTCATTTTGCTGAAGTGTCACTAGGGATAGAAGCGGAGGTACAGTTTTGCCCCCCCAATAGATTTGAGAATCCAAGATACTATCCTGATTTATGCGCATGCCCTGAATTCCTTTTTGTTTAACATTTCTTGATAATTTGATTTTTTAATCACAAATTTAAAATAATCGCTTCAACGTTTTCTACAGATTTATTTTTCTAGAACAGGAATAAAGATATGAAAATATGAAAAATTTATTAAGAATGATTCAGTTAGATTGGATAAAAAATAATCTATGTAGTGTGACAAAAGACTGCAGTGGTTGTGCTATGCAATTTCTTCGAGCAATTTTGGAAGCATATTTAATTTACCGAGTGTTACTACTGTAACGAAAATGAAGAAAATTAAGGATATTTATAGCTTTTGGTACTCCTACTTTTTAAGGTGTATAAATCGCATTAACTGTATTTTAATTGAAAATGAACGTATCGTGTTAAAATTAAGATAGAATTATGGTCTCTTTTTATAGTTACATATAGATAAAACGTGCTCATTGCTATAAAAATAATAATTTTTTATGAAAGAAAGATAGCTTAAACTGTTTTTCTTTTACATTATAAATGTTAGGCTTTTTAACTCTTTTATCGTTACCGCTTTCTTCTCTTCCGCAAAGGTTTTTCTTTGTTTTATCTCAAAATGATTCCAATTTCTCCTTATTTCGCTTCGTTACAGTTTTGGAGCACTAGTTAAACTTATTGTTACGTGAAAGGAATAATACCGACGCGGCATTGTACTGAGCCATTTAAGGTGTCGAGGCAGTTATACCAATTTAATTTTGAAAATATCGCTAGATGCACCCTGAAAAGTTGCTGAAAAGGTCTAAAAAGGTGCTGAACTCAGAGAAAACACCGCTAAAGTTAGTTAAAAATTAAAGTAATATAAATTCGCTCCTATAAATGGATCATCAGTTCAGAAATTACAAAAATAAAATGTATGGTTATAAAATATCATGTTTTTCATGAATTAAATGCTATTTCAGTTTAGAATAAATCCAAGATGTTAAGAGTAGGTAGAGGAGGGTCGAACTAATGGAGCATATTCCATAGACGACGACAAGTCGCGAAAGCAGAAAAAGGCCGTTAAAAGTAGGAAAAAGTCGCTAAGTTGGGAACTATGTGTCAAAGGCCAATAATAGAGGTCAAGGAACACTTGGAATTATACAGGAGACACATTTCCAATGAATCCATTCTCTACTTACCAACTAGAATTTCTCCTTTTGCAGAGACGCACCTCTTTCAGAAGGCAGACCGCGGTTTGCATCCGAGGGCACCGCCACATCCACTGTCACTCACTAGTGCGAGCGATCCAAGGCACGTTGCCGTACGCCATCCGCTCGACAGGAACTGTCTGTCCCTTTACAACGCTGTCGAAGCTTAAAGGGATAAAACTAATTGGAAAAAACGCTCGTTTTACCAGACACTGATGCAATCGTAGTTTCTAAAGCGCGGCTAAAGTTGCAGCACTTCGCTGCTAGCCTATTCTCCTTCCATCCCGTGCATTCGTGATAAATAATTACAACATTACCGGATTTTTCCACGAAATAATTGGCGCTTTGCCTAATTTCCTTCTTCGCCTCGCATTTGCTTATTGTGATTAGAACAACCGATTAGAGAAACATGGAATGGAAACTGGAAGGATATTAAGCGGGCAAACAAAAAAATAAATTTTTAGTGCGTTTTTGGTGGCAAAATTGGGTATCGGAAAAGGAGTTTTTGTGGGAATTGACGTCAACTCGCCGCGAACCGGTGTAATTAACTTAGCTCCTTATTAGAAATCCAATGCGACTTGGTGGAGCGGTGTTGTTTGAACAGGAAAACGGAAATTAACAGAAATAATTCATCTTTTGTCGTGACTAGTTTTGTCGATATCTTAACACTCTCATGTAGTTAACGAGGGAAATTAAGACCACGATCAATTTATTCGATGTGCGTCTTGGACATCATTTACAGAAATAAAACGAGGACAGTTGCAGCTTTGCGGAGATTTAACTGCGGAGTAGTTCTTTGTTAACATATTTTATCGAATGGTGATCCACGAAATAGTGCCTATTCATCGTTAAAATGTATGTATGAGGTGCCACCTGCCACACGCCGGAAGGCGGCTTGCAGGGTACTTATGTAGATGTAGATGTAGATGTAGATGTAGATGTAGATGTAGATATAGATGTAGATGTAAATGTATGTAGTATGCGTTTCATCGCATTTCAGATGTACGATTTCTGTGCCCGACGCAAAACAAACAAAAGATCGCCGTGGAGAAGTTCCATCCATCCATCATTCCATCTGCTAACCATTCTTCATATGAATAGAAGAAGAACAACTAGATCCAAGATGTCCACAGAACTATATGAGACCAACACTATGTAGGCCATCTATGTAGTAAATCTATATTCATTTGAAATTCATTGTTATTGGAGTCAGCTGATTATTCGGCAATATTGCTATTATAATTAAACAAAATTTCTAGAAGATAAAATATTGAGTGTAGGTGAATACATTCAACAAATATCTTGCTGTAAGAAATGGCTTTTCCTATTAAGTGGGGGCTCCCGGATAGTCAAGTGGGCAACGCGTTCGACTTCGGTGAAAGCGATCCCGGGTTCCATTACCGGTGGGGGCCCACGTGGGAAATGACCTAAGCTGTCGAAGCACTTTTAACAATACTACTCCTATTAAGTGGTATCTTCCTATTCTGTATTTAAATTCAACTTGCTGATCCCGCCCAAGTATTTGCGCGTATTGTGCATATAATATCTGCGAAAACTTAAACTCTTGCGACTATTTTATATATTTAGAAACGTATCTCCATACAATTAATAATTTCATTATGACTCTTTTGAATTATCAAACATTATTAACAGTTCGTTTAATCACTCCTTTTTCCAAAGCAATTAATGATCCTCAACTATATCGCTATATGAATACTTTTTTATCTCATCACGGTATTTTTTAATTTCAAAGTCTGCGATTTTCAAGATTGTCAATGAGTTAGTTGAGCTAAACAGATATTAGTTAGCGGTACAAATATGTAATCACTGTTTTAAAAAATCTTGAGCTAAAAGATGATCCCGGGTGATATTTGCGTACATAATATTTGAAAAGTCACATACATTTAGGTTAACCTTAGTTTAGTACGCTAAAATTCATGTTTACCAAGATAATTTTCGAAAATAATTCAATTTATGGGGAATTAGCAAATATCACTTGTCGATGTTTCTCACATTCTAATTATTTTTACATCCAAAACTCTTTAAGAAGAGAAAATTTAATTACAAATATTTACGATGTTCTACATAACGTTTTTTCCAATAATTCTTAATTTCTTCGGAATTGGCAAATATCATGTTCATCAAATGTCGATGTTTCGCACATACTAATTATTTTTACATCCAAAACTCTTTAAGAAGAGACAATTTAATTACAAATATTTACGATGTTATACATAACGTTTTTTNAACGTTTAATGCATTTTGATTCACTGAAAACTTTTATAAGTAGTTTCGATTTTAAGTAGCTAATTATACTTACATAAATTTACATTCCGGTTGGTTAGAAGCATTCCAAATGTTGCCTAGAGCCAAAGCGACATTCCTTATTCATACAGTTCTTGGTTTTAACTTTAGAACATCTAAGACACTGCAAATCATCATTTATTTACGAAAAGTTAATTTCAATCTTAGACTGTTAAAGTATATAATGTTCGACCAACACTGTGAAGTACTTTTGATTTGATATCGTCACATTTACTTACGCTCTCACGATTCAACTAATAATTCTTCAGTGATGAAATATTGTTATGAGGAATGTCGTGTTATTCCACATATTATTCTAAAGTATTTTCCAAATTAATTCGGAAGAATGTTTCAACTCAATGAGAATAACTGAACCTCATTTTAATCGCATAAAAGTATTACTTTTATATTCTCAACGCAACAGGAAAACGCAAGCTCACAGGAAATTATTTGTAAATACGAGACTGGATATGAATGAATATACGAAATGGATATCCATTGACGGATAGGAGGGACGGAGTATCGGCGTAGAAGCGTCTGTTAGGAAGCGGGCGGCGCTGCGCCCTGACATCGAGGTAAACAATATTTTTTTAATATAACGTTCCGTTTGAGTTCCACTTTTATATTTTCAACATTCAAAGAAAGTTTATCGTTCATTTCGGTGACATTTTTTTCAGAACAAACGAGGTGGCTTTTTTAGTTTAAAATCACTTTGAAAAGTTAATTTGCGTAAAAGTAAACATTGTCTCGTAGAAATGTAATTAAGTTTCATATCAAATGAAAGATCCGTTATAGATCTTTAAAATGAGTGTATGCAATGCTCTGTAACTTTTAAAATCTTTGAGAAACGGGAGTTTGACCGAGAGCGCGCACGCCGATTTCCGTACTTTTTTCCAAACTTTGACAAGCCGCCATTTTGTAACTATTCGAACTATTGGTCTAGGAAATGGCAAACGTGCTTCTATGGTCGCTATGAACATTATAATGGAGTTTAAAGAAAATCCGAAATGGTCATGCTTTTTCTTGTCCGGTTTGGCGTGGAATGACCCATATACAACTTTTTTTTCTCCTTTTCCATGGTATGACATCCCTTTGAGGGATGTGGCCTGTGCAGGTGGCAATTATGTGTTCAGCTAACCAACTCCCATTTGGATTTTCTAAGGATCTTAATTTGGATATTCTAGACTGCTTGGAACTGCAATCTATTAATTCAGGTAGCTTCCCTATTTTTCACAATTTCAAACGTGTGGCAAATGGCAAACGTGCTTCAAAAATTCTATATGAACATTATAATGGAGTTTAAAGAAAATCCGAAATGGTCATGCTTTTTTTTTGTCCGGTTTGGCGTGGAATGACCCATATACTATGAGGAATACAAAATGATTTACAAGGGAGGAAGCAGCAAGAATAGAGGAGTTGGATTTATCACGAAAAAGAAAATTGTGGATAGGATAAGCAAGGTAATAGCATGTAGTGAAAGGGTAATTGCTGTAAAAATAAACAGAATTCCAGTAGATACATTGATAGTTCAAGTGTACATGCCCACGACAAAAGCAGAAGACGAAGAGGTTGAGGAGGTATATGAACAAATCATGCAAGTGTATGAAGAGAATGGCAAAGGACAACTGAGAACAGTGATAATGGGAGATTGGAATAGCGCAGTAGGAGAAGGAAAGAAAGGAAAAAGTGTAGGAGCATACGGTCTTGGAACAAGAAATGAAAGAGGAGAGAAATAGATAGAATTCTGTGAACAACATCAGTTTTGGATAGCTAATACTTGGTTCCAGAATCATAAGAGAAGGCTCTACACATGGAAAACTGCAGGTGATAACAAGCGTTACCAAATAGATTTTATACTGATAAACCAAAGATTTAAGAATAGTGTGGCGAATGCGAAGATGCTACCTGGGGCAGATGCAGACACAGACCATAATCTGCTGATAATGGATATGTTCACTAGGCTTAAGCATGTGACGAGGAAAAAACAACCAGAGAAGAAGTGGAATAGTGGTAATGAGAATAGCAAAGTCAGAAGGTCCCTTGAATATATGGTTAGCAGAAGAAAAGTTAACACAAGTAAGTTCCTTCGAGTATTTAGGAAGTTTAATAGAAGAAAATGTTAACTGTACAGTAGAAATTAAAAGTAGAATTGCCCAAAGAAAAATGGCATTTAATAAAATTAAAAAACTGCTAACAGCAAAGACAATCAATGTTGCTACTAGGAAAAGATTCGGGAAATGCTTCATATGGAGCATTGTTCTGTATGGAGCTAAAGGTGGACTTTGCAGAAAGTAAGTAAGAGAAGTATGTAGAAAGCTTTGAAACATGGCTCTGGCGAAGATTGGAAAAGATTAGTTGGAAAGATAAAATTAGAAATGAAGAGGTACTAAGGAGAATTGGGGAAGAAAGAAATATTCTAAAAGAAATTAAAAAAAGGAAGGCAAAATGGATAGGTCACATTTTAAGGAAGAACGGAATACAGAAAGTGATAATAGAAGGGAAAAGAGGAAGTATGGAATGCTGGCAAACATCAAAGGAAGGACATATGTCGAGATGAAGAGAGATGCACACAATAGAATGCTGTGGAGGCAACAGCTTCGTTGAAACCTGTCCAAGGACAGAATGACCGAAGAGAGAGAGAGAGAGAGATTTACGTTGCTATAAATAACGTTTGTTTGCTATAGACGCTTAAAGATATTAAATAGAAAATAACTTCATTCCCTCACCCCTTCTTTCTAGAGCTTGTTCATTCATCCGAGGCAACAATGACGGTTGCCGTAGCGAGTACAGAAAAATCATAAAATTTCCATTAAATATCGAAATAAAAGCAAAACTATATCAAAATTGGACCTTAAAACGTTTAAACACGGCAAGTATAAGATTGGTTCCTCTTTTTTCCTCTAAATACGGAAGAAAAGAGAAGAGGAGCTGTACGTAAGTTTTTTATCTAATGTAATTTAACTAAAGCAATAAAACAAGCTCCATCGTAATCAGCGCAATTTTTTGTTCGGGTTAGACAAGTAATACCAGTTAAAGAGATAATGTTTGGGTAGTAGAGATAAATGAACTACTTTGTCATTTGTTCACAGCAGAGGAAAACAGAGAACATTTTATGAGTAAAAGGTGGAAAAAAAGAAATTTTGTTCTAAGAGTCGCAAAGTAAAATGATTGAACTCGAAAGAGTGCGAAGCATCGAGGGAATGGTAGACGTGTCGACGACTTAACTTAATTTTATTGGCGGAGCCCCAAGAAATGAAGCCACAAATATAGTTGATGAACTAGTCCTTGACTGCGACATTTGACCTGAAAACAAATTAAATTTCTCTGATTTAACATTTATGAAAGATAATAACCAAAACATGTTATTTCATAGTATTAAACATTGATTTATCAACAACCCCCAACAACCCAATTGGTATCCTGTGAATTTTGCACCATTTAGTAAATAGTAATTTTCAGCGGTATTTTCTACCAACTAACAGACTATATTCTCGCATGCAAGCAACTAAAATTTAACACGTCACATATTTGCCACAATCTTTTCCTCAACTCGGAACTTCCAAAGAGGGCGTAAATCCTGTTTATAGGTCCCATTATTAATAAACTATCCCTCCTGTAATTGCAAACCTACGTAATACACAACATCGACAATTTACTCTTTGACATTAAAAACAGAACGGACCCTGTTCAGAAATCTAGATTTTGTAAATTAACTTGAGAGCCACTCTTCGGACTTTTCGGTTCAACACCCATTATAAAACCCAAACCTAGATATCTCACAATCAGAGCAGTATACACACACATTCAGACATATACATACGCAATTACTATCACTTCACGCAACTGTATTATCTACTTAGTTATTTCATTCAATATTCAATATTTTACTGTAATGGAACCTCGGTGGTAATGACACATAACGGAGTATCCGTTTGTCAGTGGAGTTGCTGACAGTGGCGTAATCGAGAGTATCAGATGTTTCCATTTATAAACATTGAAGACGGAGTTCCATTAATTTTCAAACTCTTTGAAAATGATGAAGTATCTACTTTTATTCTGCCGAGATCTAAATGTCACGATAATTGACTCAGTTTTTTTATTTTCAGTTTGAGAAAGCAGTCAGTTGTTGCCATAAGAAAACTCATATCTAGAAATAGAAGAACAGGTACCTTCTCCTCGTGTTCTACCTTAACTTTATCTGTGAATACGCTCTTTGTTTTGTAAATTGGTTTAATTGATGACATTCACATTCACTCAGTCAACACTTCTAACTTGGTGCGGTGAAATCATTTTAGTTGAATCGTTCACTTAATCTTACGGAATTTGCATTGTAATCGTTAAATGAAACATCGTAGTTGGTCTCCTTGCTCTTGCACCGAAATCATCTAAAAAAGTGAACATGATTTATACGGCAACATTTATGATTCATTGCGACAGATTAGGTTTATGCCTTGTGTTCTTCTTAGTTGGGTTAAAAACCTTGCAAGACCTTTCACGAGTTATTCTTAACAGAAATAGTCGTAGTGCGTATTTAAAGGGAAGTGTAAAACTAATATATTATATTTCGTTAAGCATCCGTTAAATAGGTGGAGGTTGAAGGAATTAAAATGTATTGATAATTTTATTAGTAATGTAGATAGTGTAGCAGATAATAACGTTATTAGTTTGCAGGAGTTTACAGCAGTGCCTCAACATTCGCGAATCGTCACACGTGAATTTGTGTATTCGCAAGATCTTGATCTTGTATTGTAAAATTAGAAATTTTCAAAAATCATGTGATTGTTCATCTAAAAGATTTTCATCGGAAAATTGCATACAAAATCTCTTACAGAATATATAAACTAAAATTTAAAGGAATATTATCATGAAATATCTTTGAATTTTAGTAATCAACAACCTCTGATACTGACTGAGCATCTTATTTTATTAAACTGTTACGCACTTAAAGATAATTTAAAAAACATTCTAACAAAGTGGGAGAGTTGATGAAGATAGTGATAAGTAGTCAGAGTAAGATTTGTATTTATTTCCTGTAATTTCTACTCTCGAGAAATTTCAAGGAACATATCTGTTGCGAATGTTGAGGATCTAAGCAATAAAGTAGTCACGGGTGACTACAATATTTCATCGATGGATGTAAGACTTGGGAAATGTTCATAGAAGATATAAAGTTATGTTCACACAAAATTTCATTGAAATCGGTGATGGTCGAGCGGGGACCGTTGGTCCACTTGACATGGAATGGCCCACCCAGGAACTCCTGGCTGCTGCCATTTAAATTATGATTACCCATAATTTAAAAATTCTGACCTGTTCTTTATCCTTGGGCGTTGCTGTATGCAGGGATAAACCATAGAGTAAGGATACATATCTCTTTATATAGACGCTTCTCCGGATATATATATGTATATAGGATACTAAAGATGAGGCAGAAGAAATTGCCTCACAGACCCGCCGATTTTTTTTCTGTAAAGTCCCGGGTTTTGGAAACTATGGAAAAAGCAGACACCCATCCTAGGCATCATTGGTTCGATTCTTTATGCCTAAATTTCAGAAAATCATTTTGGGTATTTCCCAGTAAGATAGAACGTTGAAATTCACGCCACCGATAGAGAAAATAATTATCTATTGTATGCGTAAAGGTTTTTGTCCTGAGAGTACTTAGTTCGATTCTAGGGAAATTCGTATGTCTTAAGTTCAAGAATTAATTTAGGGTGTATTGCGTTAAGATAGAAAGTCGCAAATCACGGTGTTGTTAGAATAGATCAATGTCTATCGTATGCCGTAAAGATTTTGGCCCTGTGGGCCCAGGTTCGATGCTAGGATCATTCGAATGACCTAATTTTCAGAAATTCGTTATGGTATTTCCCAGTAAGGTAGAATGTTGAAATTCGCAGTATCGATAGAAGTTGTAGTTTCTATCATATTCCCTAAAGAGTTTTTCCTAATAGACAAAGGTTCGATGCTAGGACAATTCGTATACACGTATTTTTAATAATTCGTGTAGGGTATTGTAGTTGGTGGATGGACCTCGGTGTATGGAAGGCGGAGTGTTGCACTTGGTGTATAATGCCTTAGGTAATTTATCTTACATTAAGCTTGCAGTATGCAAGCTGCTTTTACTCGTATATCATAATAATAATAAACCATAGAGTAGGGATATATCCTTACTCTATGGAATAAACGGGTAATTCTTTGTTTCATTGTACAAACTATGGATGGACTCTCCCATCGTCAGATATTCGGTTGATGAGTGGATGTTTTCTTTCAATTTTCAAGAAGAGACTTGTTAACAAACTTGACTTAATGACATTTCTTGTGATTAATTTGTATGTGCTTTATATTTATAACGTGGTCCTGCTACTATATCCTGATGAATTGAATCTTTTTTAATCGTCTTTTGGTACAGGAGAGAGAAAAAATGTATCTTTCATTAACTTTTATCTCATTTTTGTTCATGGCTGTGATAATATGAAAGCTACTGAGGTATGAGTGATGCTGAATAATGGCATTAATTAAGGTTTCTCCTTATGCAATGTCACGAAAAGTGTTACACGTAGCCATTAAGCTTCACCAACGTGAACTTGTTCTGCTTATAGCATTGTCTCTCAGTGAGAAAAGCAATGGCAAACTACCTCACTCCTCATTTTGCCGCCTCATCACCCTCTCCAAAGCTTTACGTTGCTTATGGTGGAGGGATGAGGTCCAAACCAGTCCTCAGGCTGAAGATTGTACATACATTTAGAACGTATATTTAAAAATTTTCGGTAAGCGTATGGAGAATTACGTCATCTTATCCTCGTTTGTCATTATGTAGAATTTTTCATACATAAACATGAGCAGCCTTGATTATTCTTGTAAATTCTTATCTTACGAAATAATGACATTATCTTACATCTTTTATTATAATTGTGGTTGTTTTATAAAAGAAAACCCAGCCGTGTTCATTAACAAAGCCTCTGTTCATGATTATCTCGCTAGACAAAAACATTGACATCTAATTTGATAATTTGAGTTTAATTGATAATAGTCCTTACGGCAAATGCTGCCTGATCTGCAATGTTATTCTATAGGTTATAAAATCATATTCGTCATAGCAAGAACATTTTATCTGCTAAATCAAGCATTTTGCCATAACCATAAGTTAGGATTTTAATGGTTTTATTTACCTCTTCGGTCTTATTTCAACGCCATTGATTGCCCATGAATATTTTGAAACATCCATATCACGCACAAAGACCGGACAAATTATTCATAATTACGTTTAGCGTTTATTTAACTTTACCGTAATTATTAATTTTTGCGACCTGTCATTTCGCGTGGAAATAAATACTATTATTCCATTTAAACTTATCTGATCTCCCTGTTAACATTATCTGAGTGAATGCATAAAATAACTATTCTCTGTCCAACATCATGAAGACACAATGGATCTCTTATGGCCCCGTGCGTTTCTTATGGTAGATCGGCGCGCGCTGTTGCCACATTTGGACAGTTGGCAAAAATTAATTTTTAATACTTTTATCACACAGCAAAAGTAATTCCGCACAGCATGGTGCAATTTAATCAATGTTAAATAATATCGTAATCGAAGGAAAAATAGGAAAGTGATACTTTCGAAAAAATCGGGAATAAGTTGCGGTTTTCTTTGAACCGATATATTTAGGTCTACCTTTCAAGAAACACGGTCTTTCTTTGTATCACTATCTGTCTCATTTTATTCACATTCCACCAATGCTATTACTTTTCCTGTTAAAAATTTTGGAGACAAATGCTGTAGCGAAATCTTTGGGAGTGCCGAGAATTTTCGGCAAAATGCATTGAGAAATGTAGTCGCTAGCTACTTTTCGTTATTTATACGTAGGAAAAAACTTGAAGCGAGAAAGTTTTTGAGAAAACACTGAATTTATTTTCTCTGGAAGTTTTAATCCTCTAACTTTATTGATAACCTTAAAAAACGAATTTATATTTCGAAGGTTACGCAGACCTCGGCGCGCGCGCCATTTACTCCAAGGCGGATATAAATCGATTCGCCTATTTTCCCGATTGCTTGTAATGTTCTCATTAACGTGATCACCAACAAGAATTCTCGTGATTGTACGTCCGTAAAAGTTCATTAGACATTTAGTGAACTTTCCGTTTTGTAGTATAAGCGTGTTTAAATAATCACTTTTTAATTAGGTTTGAAATTGCGTTAAATCACCGAAAAGAAAGCGAGGGAGCATATTTCAAGTAAAAAGCATCTTGGAAAAGGAGAAAAAATAACATATGAGGGACTATTGGGCATGTCTTACGAAACGATCTGGCTTACACTAACCTTAGCTGCCGAATACAGATTTACCCCTCGCTCTGGAAAAAACTTTTTCCGCATTTTCTCCCGTATGTCCAAAGTCATCTGTAAACACAATAATAATTGATAATTCCAATTAAGTTGAAATAGAAGTACGCAAAAATCGGGTCTGAGAGACTCCACCGCACTGAAAGTCAAAGAAAGTTACGTTATTCTCGGATTGTGATGCATTTTGTTACAGAAGATGTAGCTTTTTTATCCGTGACGCAATACGTCCACTTGCGACGCCCTCTTTGGAAATAAACACGCATCACCGCTGCAACGTAATGCGCACTTCGATCTCAAGATGGCGTCACGGAACTGGAGCCAAGGACATCCGAACCCATTTTCATCTATTCAGTATTTCCTGAAACAAATTCCCACAGCAGATCAGCCGACTTCTTGAACCTATGCCTAAGAATTCAGCCTGTCAGAAATGTTTAACTCACTTTGGATGGGTATTCTGTAAAATATTTTTGCATGCGATATGCCGTATTAGAATTGCATTTCAAATTAAATTTTGAGAAATCACAATTTTAGTGTACGATAGTCTGGCCCATGTTACCGAAAACTACGGCGACATATATAACTCTTCATCTATTCTTTAAAATCCAGGATAAAAATTATGCGAAAAAATTATCGCCTTTACACAAGGAAAATTGCACTACTATTTAATAGTAAAATAGCTATTTGCACAATTTTTCTTGTATCAGTTGTGTCGTAAGTCAAGTATTTCTTGAGCACAAGTTTTGTTAACGGCTGATTTGTGGAGGTTTCTGCTACGAATTGCGTGAAACCACAGCGTGATACGAGAAGCAATTTGAGGGATCTTTCAGTCTCATATTATAGCAATTGAGTCTTTTTTCAATAAAATTAAAGATTTTCTCTGTTTTTCGAACGGCAAATACTCGAAAAACGATAATTTTGTTTCTATAAACAATTAACGATTTTCGGGTTCTGAGAAGCATATTGAGGGATTTTTCAGTCTCACATTATAGAAATGGATTCTTTCTTTAATAAATTAAAGACTTTTCCTGCTTTTTGAACGGCAAATGCATTTTTCGTACCGCATTCCGTTTACGGATTTGAAATTAGGTGAAATTTCTGACGCAGAAGTAAATAATAGAGACTTTCCGGAAATGATTTTTCTAATTTCTTAGAAGTACTTTTGCCCTTGAAGTCCCAACTTCGGTCTGTTTTATGGGAGTATAAATTGATTTATTGAAGATCAAAATAGTGTATATAGAGACTCTTAAAAATTGTTTTTCTTGAGGATTCCAAGCTTTTATGTATTGGAAAGAATATACGAATGATTTGTACTTTTACCACAAATTTTGTCCACAAAACAGTTACACGACCGGTTTCGAAAGGAGCAGATGACGATTAATGGTCGTGTAACTGTTTTGTGAAAATAAAATTTGTGGTAAAAGTACAAATCATTCGTATATTCTTTCCATTATGGATTACCACAACACCTCGCCTGATTCTGTGAAGTTTATTTTATGTATTGTTTTTCGAACATTTTAAATCGTGCTCAAAGGGCATACATGAAGCAAGTTTTATATCAAAATATGTAAGATTTAAATAGATATGCTCATCAACAATTAAATACGAAAATAAAAGGTGTATCATTACCAGAGTATAAATAAAATTGCCAGTATAAAAAGAAAAGGGAAAAGTTCTATTCACAGTAAAGTCTCAAATTACGGCTGAAAAAAGGAAAACGAAATTGAGCGAACATTAGGGAAATAGCATTGAAAGGATGATTAAGAAAGCGTAGGAAATGATTTCGCTTGCATTACATGTGATATAAATGTATTATATGCATATATATTATAGTAAATAAGCAAGAGTTTTATATTTTCATTTTTTCAAATAGAAAAATATCGTGTTACTTGGCATTTAAGGGATAGAATGAGCTTTTTCGGTTCGTTTTACACCTCGGAAATTCACGAAGAGCATTTGCGTGATGCTTAAGTTATGTCATTAGAAAAACCGCTTTTTGCGGTTTCATTCCGTATCATTTATGCAATCACTGCATCACGTAACGCTTGAAACATCATTCGGACTCTTATGTGATCAAAAAGCTTTTGAAATAATAGCGGATTTGCATAAAAATCTACTATCAGTATGTTCGTGCAGGTCCTTTGATTTGTTGTCATTTTCCTGTTGTCGATTTCTTTTCTTGTTATGTTTTTTACGACTCCTAAAGTTTTTGTTATCTATTAATATTAACTCTTGCGCTATGTACGTACAATTGTAGTAACTCTAACGATATATTAGATGAAATTTAAGTTTTTACTGCCTCAATATCGCCTAATCTTATTATTATCAATAGATGAGCTTGTCAATTTGTTGCTTTTTAGGACTAGTCGAACATTCGTATTTAGTTGGAGATTTCTGAAACAAGCTTAAACTTATATCTGTTCTTTGGAGGTTTAATTAAAAATAATTCTGTTTAATGCCTAAAGTAAATAGGTGTAGTTGTATTTTATCTTATAAAAGTGCCCATCTCAGACTAATATTTGTTAATTTTTTTGCCATAGTATGCATTTGTATGTATTGGCCTTCTTCCTCGCCGTATCGCGTTTTTCCGCGGTGGTTAGGTATAGCTTTTGCAAACTTGTATAACCTATTCCTTGCAGAGGAGGGTCGTTTTCTCCTTCGAGGCTCATTGACAATCAAAATTGCGCCTGAGACAGTCTCTTTCGAACCAATTGCTTTTTGGGGGCTTTGAAAACTAATTGTACCTTTTAGTGAAGGAATCTGGAAAGAGAGCCATACCATTATATATACGTTACCATAGAGCCATACATATGACGCGGCAATGTGGTCCAAACCATAGAGAGGAATACTGATGTCATCAATTTCATTATGTCAATGATGTAACGATTGACGTAAATAATAATTTATAATTAATCCACATTTTTTTACAATGGGGCTTCTTTTTTAATTGAAAATACATAACGTGGAAAGTGCAGTCAGATTTCTGCGTGTAAAAAATCTTCTCTAGTGCGGGAGTTTGGACAGGCGTGCGATAGGTTCTAGTACAACCTACTAAGTTACCTTCCTTTCCTTTATCCTTCAGATATAGTTCCTTCCTCTTACTTGTGTAGCTTTAATTTCCAATAGTTAGCTAGTGCATCTATGCCGATACCTGTGTAATAATAAAAGGTTATTAATCCGAAGATTGCTGATGCTATCTGAGCCGTATTTCCAGCCAGTTACCTTATTCCCTCATCATTCCCAGCATAAACTAACCATTACCTGCCTTACATAATCTAACTAGACTCTCCTCTATAATCGTTCCTTTTCGCTATTCCTTCAATGCTGACTTTAAAAGACTTAATGTCAGCTTATGGTGCCTTAATGTCAATCTGATTAAATTTTCTTTTCCCTTTATATTTTCCAGACACTTTCGTGAAAGGACTTCTTCATCAGTTACCCGATCTGTCCATATTATTCTGCCACGTCTTCATTGCTGGTAATCTTCTCTTTTTTGCCTCTTTTATGGTTTACTTTTTAGAGCCATATAAAAGAACGCTTCATGTCTATACAAACCATTTTCTTTTATTATTGCCTTCTACAATTTTTTCCAATTGAATATACTTTTCGCTCCGACAACTCTGCTATTCATTTCCCTTTTGCTGTTTCCACTGTTGGCGACCTTGGCACTTAAACGCCAGAATTCTTTGACTCGCTCACAAGTGCTCCAGATTTATAAGAAAATTTTCCTCCCGTATCGGATAGAAGACATCAATTTACTTATCATTGTGCATGATGTATTATTTTTAAAGTTAATATTTGTTTGTTCAATGTTATCATTATTATTTCATGTGCTGATATGCGTGAACCTGTCCACAGCTAAGTGTTTTATAGTGTAAGTCTTTTAATTATCTCTTCACAGTCCTAGTTGAGGTATTTGCTTCAGTTTATATTTGGCATCATTTTAGGGGATATGACGGGAGGAAAGGGTTATTATCTCGAAGCAAATTCTTCCATTTCTTGATTTATGGCCGAAAATTGCTACTGCTGCTTATTGAAATCCAGTTTCTTTTGCGTCGTGTGCGTTCAGTTTCCGGAATTCCAATTTCTCAGGGACACCGACTTACTTTTGAAGAGATATCTGGCAAACGATCGTTCGAAAAAAAATAGATCTGCTTCCAATCAATGAGAATTATAATCACTTCCTCTGGTTTGACATTTTATTGGAAAATTTTTTACACGGAGAAAATTATCGAATTAAAAATGTTGAAACTTTTTTGCTTCTTAAGAGTTTTCATTTTTTTTTGTTATGAAATTATTATGATAAATTTCACATAACATACTTGTAATAAATTTGACTGGCCGTGGTGGCGGAGTGGTTTGCGTGCTAGCAACCCCAAGGTCTCTGGTTCGAGTTTCTACTAATCGGTTTTAGGAGTTATGGTTTGGGAATGTTGTTCGTCCGTTGTTAATGTCAAAGTCTACCTTTTCTTTCCTTTATTTTTATTTCCATTGAGCCTCTTAAAATCTGTAGCTATTGTAGTTTAACATCTCATAATGTTATATATCCATATTAGTGGAAAATTCTGACAAGGGTTAAATGGATTATGGGACTCTTAAGCCATAATTTCTCCCAATAAAGACGTTTGTATTGTATTGTAAAACTGAACGAACGAAAATAATAGAAGTTTTTTACGAAAAAGTAAAAATTTTCCCCTCTAAATATTGAAAATAATTATTCAACTGTATAACCAATGGTACATCATTGTAACTGTAAAGGATGCCTCGATTCTTGATACCAATGAATAACACTATCGGACGACGGAAAGTAAGGATGGGATGTGAAGGGTATTGGAAGTCGATTCAGTTTCCTTCTATAAACGCCAATTTTCGCATTTCTTCAGTTGGTTAAGTCAACTTGAGTCAACATTTCAGGAAGTAGCAAAGGAATTTTAGAGGTTTTATACGTCGATCAACTTTTGAACGGTTTCATTGGTGAACTCATTATCTAAAATAATCCAATCATGATGCCGTAGCGATAAACGAATGCAAAACCTTCGTTCACTTCCAAGCATTCTCGAGGTCGACGAAATGGTGTCGGAAGGATTAGCTGTCGACCGAGTTTGCGGACATTCCAATGACGTATTGGATGCGTGACAGGAATTTGATAATCATTTCCGTGAAATTCGGGCACACATTTCATAACTCATCTTTTGAAACAGAAAGACATCTTCTCCGGCGGAAAATCAGTTTTCTTTCTTTCAAGGTTGCGGCCCCAGGGAAGGTGATCCGGTGAAGGAGTAGACTAAGCTAGGAGTAGCTGCGAAGGACTATTCAGGCGACGCGTCCGATTCCTCCGGTCTTCGGTTAGAGAATCATATGCGGACAGCTTTGCCTTAGACGACAGATGATTATTCAGGATTTGACATTACTCGCTTTCCCACAAAATTATCTTCGAAAATTTGCATATATATAATTAAAATATAAGAAAATAAATAAAAATGAACATAAGTATAAAATGAGGAAAGTTCTAAAATGGTAACGTTGTCCCCGGACATCCAAGTGGACAGCGTGTTCGCTTTCGGTGAAATTAATCCCCGATTCAATTCCTGGTGGAATTGAATGTTAACAGCATTGCGAAAACATTGGGAAGCTACTTGAATTCTTTGTAGTGGGTCCCAGCGGTTTAGAAAAGCCAATTCTATGGGCCACTGTAAATGCCGCCTGGACATTTTCTTCAGTGGGCACCACGGGTTTACTTTTGCTCTACTTTACATAATTGTATGATATCGATGATACTGACCTATAAAAACAAAACGCCAAAAGTCAAAGCAACTACAATAATGCTATAAACCGCCTGGAATCATGTCAATGGCTCGCGGTAGTTAGGTGGCCGCCCTGGTGCGATATTGCATCATTTCAATTCCTGATGACCGTTTACTACCTTATTTTTATTCATATACAAACAACTACGTCGTCGATAATTGTTTTTTAAATCCATGTTCATAGCGAGAGACATTTATTACGCGATGATACAATGTAATAAAATTCCATTAATGTTAAATATATCCTAACTTGTGACTAGCTCGCCTACTTTTTTAAACAAAACTTAATATTTACGATAAGCACTTCATTATATGCTCATTCTTATAGCACAATTTATAATTATAAGGTCTTTGTTATCAATTCCGTTGTTGTTTATTACATTTACTGCGATTTTGTCGACCATCCCATAATTTCATTGCCTTAAGAATATCACCAGTCATTTAATGTAATCTTCTTTTAATATCGTAACTTGAAATGATTGTTTTTGGCAGCAGAAATTGAATGTAACTTCAATTAAATGCCTAGTCCATCAGCCTTAGTCCACATATATTTTAACGTCTTCCTCATATTTCCCCATATTTCGTGAGCGCGATTTCGTTTTTATCAACTTCTTTAGACGCGTCTCCTAATAACATGATTCAAGAACAAGATGATATGATTGCGGTGATATTTAAATTTACTATCCCAAATATTGCTCTGTGTTCGACCACCTTTCCGACTTGAAAATACTCATTTGGTTTTATATTTTCGATTTACGCTGTGATTTTCCTGTATTTATTCTTCGCGCAAAAATATCGCGCTATACAGCCTACCACGTTTATGTAGCTTTCCCGTTACCATTTTGCCCGATAGACACGGCACTGCTCAAGTTTCTACTTTTTCGAGTGGAGTATTTGCGGTTGTCCAAAGGGTTATTCATTCGGGCTTTTTAGTAGCCTCTGGATATTCTATAGATTCTATATATACTATAGATACATCTACATCTACATAAGTACCCTGCAAGCCGCCTTCCGGCGTGTGGCAGGGGGTGTAAACACCAAGAGTAGAATTATTTCTTTAATTTATTATTATCGCGTATCGTTCGCGGAAAAAAAGAGTCTCTAAAACGACTTGTCCTCGCGTCTATTTCTCTTATTTTACGCTCACTGTCGGATCGGGCAAAGTAGCAGGGGGTTCGCATAATATCAATTACGTCTTCCGAAAATGTATTTCCTCTGAATTTATCTAACAATCGCAGCCTAGCTTCTAATCTCCTTTCTTTCAAGGATTCCCAACCTGCGTCTGTGAGCATTTGCGTTACACTTGCTTCTCTATCGTAGCACTTTTTAACAAAACGTATCGCCTTACGCTGCACTTTCTCGAGTTCGCGAGAGTTCGTTTCATCCGCTGGGTCCCATATACTCGCCGCATATTCCAGATGGGGCCTAACTAACGTGAAATAGCATCGCTCTCTAACTTTTTCATCGCATCTACCTACAATACGCTTTATAAATCCGAGCTTTTTAGTTGCTTTACCGCATATTTTTCGAATGTGTGCGCTCCAGTTTAAGTTATTGGTTAGGGTGATTCCAAGATATTCTACTGAGTCGACAACATTTAAATTCGTTCCACTAATTTTGTACGGGCGGTTCTGACTCAA
Source organism: Ladona fulva (assembly GCA_000376725.2). Taxonomy (NCBI): domain Eukaryota; kingdom Metazoa; phylum Arthropoda; class Insecta; order Odonata; family Libellulidae; genus Ladona; species Ladona fulva. The sequence goes on along the minus strand of KZ309154.1, from coordinate 388,918 downwards.
TTGTTTCCTTTCGAAGAAATTTACTACAGAGCATTTATCTACATTAAGATCTAGTTGCCATTTTTCGCACCACATTTGTATATGAGCTAAGTCGTTTGAGAGTGAAGCACTATCTTCGTCACTTGATATTTCTTTATATATCACCGAATCATCCGCAAATATCCTCACATTGCTATCGATCTTGTCGCTTAGGTCATTGATATAAATGTCCGATTACGCTGCCTTGGGGTACGCCTGAAGTGACTCTGACTTTATCCGAACTAAAATAGATAGATAAAGAATCCCCTGAAAATATGCACTGCATACCCGCTAATTTCTTAAATTATGAAAATTGCAAGACCTTCCTTCCTTCCTTCCCCTGTTTTAAAAGCAACTTGGAATAGAAATACCACACTTTCTCTGAAGAGGAGTCTCTTGTAGACGTATAGAAACTTCTACTCCTATCTGAGGAGGAGTTTCTATACGTCTCCAATATTTGGAAATTTCTTCCTTCGTGGAAAGTTTGAAAATGTTTCCGTTATCATTAAAAAAATGTTATTCTTCCATGTCTTTATATTAAAATTCATTCGATATATTAGAAGCAAAATGATTTTTCTCAAAAATATATATATTCTTCAAATTATCTACTTTTATATTTGTTAAATCACCTATTATTATTGTAATACTTGCTCAGTTCTTGAGTCGTACTTAAAGAAATGTATATACGTATAAATCCCCAAAATATTCATTTCGGTGCATTTTTACAGCTAAAGATTGGATTGCCAGAATTAGGTTTATAACCATTCTTCTTTTTCGGTAGAATGGAAAACTCTTTCAATAGTTATTTCCATATTTGTTATACTATGTAAATGTAGTTGGAAAAAAGCAATGATCTTTGAGATTTATTTGTCCTTTTTCACCACTGTTCTTAGATATTTTGGAACTCATGGTTTGAAAAATTATTTAACTTTTATATTTCGTGCAAAATACCCAAGATAACGAAACAGCACAATTAACTAAGATGTGGTACCTCTTTTGCAGGAGATATTGAATAAGTTGTCGAAAAATCTCCTGTAAACTAAGTACCATGTCTTTGCTATTTGTACGATGGACTTATACGTGCAATATCAAGGCCACATCTATTGAATTTAAACGAAATAATTTTGAGTTTCATAAACACAAGGCACAAGGATGATGCCTTCTAATTCTTCACTTGATGCCCTTTCCTTTTTTCCTTGATAACTTATCCCACCCTTCACATCATCCTGCTTTATTAACCACTCAATACCTTATTTTATCTTGAATTCCTCATCTGTTTTCAATTCAATCCATTTTTGTTTCTCGAGCAATAGATTTATCTATAAACAGATATTTTTTCCATTTTCTACCACTTTCACAGCTGGAAGACCTCTGATAACAATCTGAGGTTAAGAAGAGCGGGGCCTCTTATCTCTAACATAAGGTCAATCGTGGCAATTGAGCGCGTCTCACAACTTAACGTAAAAACTATGCTATATTAATTTTTGAGAATCTGACATAGCAACATTTGTAGAAAACTGTTATAGTTAGATATTATTATTATTATTAATCAAAGGCTGCTGTGTGGAACCTATTCCACGGTGGCAACCATATACATAATTAACGTCGTTCCTACATCATAATATATACCCCAAATACATACATACTACATAGGGCACAATATATACCCCAAAATAACTACAACATATAACTCAAAAATACACATTATATGCAATACTAATACAGTTATGAAAATACTTATACAGTTATGAAACATAGAGTCAACCTATGTGGGGGGAGTAAGAATTCTGCCTGGTATTCACCTTAGTCGGGAGGAAAACCCCTCCAAAACCTCCCGAAGGCAGTTCGTCGTACAATTTCACATACAATTACAATTACAAACATATATGCATTGATTACAATTCCTAACCATATCATTATTATTATATCTTACTATTCACACAAGTCGATTATCACAAAAATATAT
>KZ309154.1:337782-347815 GCA_000376725.2 Ladona fulva | reverse complement strand
TAAGGTTCGCCATCACTTTTTGGAACAGTTTTCTGAGATTACATATCGGGCATATTTGTGATAATGTTGGTGACAGTAGGTAAGAAAACATGACTGCTCTATGCACCTGTTCTCCTTCCGTTAGAGAATCAGCGAGTCGGAGGTTCATAAGGTTGTTTTTTCGATAAAAAGACGCATTCGACTTGATTGACGATTCTAAATTGCGAATTCATTCAATCTGCAATGTCTATAACTCATGCAGTTTGAGCTATCATCGCGTATACTCAACGTTTCCATCGATGTCTTTCTTACAATTAGGTCCACCCTTCTAAATGGGTGTCCGCTACGGTGGCCGCCCGCGATGCTCCTACCATTTCTTTAAACCGAACTCTTGCAGCGAATATAAGTACCGTTATGTTTGACATGGTCTTCTTACAGTGTTGCAACATGTGTTCCAGTGAAGGAATTTTGAGAGTATCCCAAATCTTATGTTACCCGCAATTTTTGATTTTTTTTGCTCATGATTGTACGTAAGCAAGAAGCAGATGATGCTAACATAGGAAAACATGGGAAATGGGGGAATGGGAAAGAAACAAATATTGGTCGTCCAGAAAGAAGATGGCACAACAACTTCCAATAGACAAGCAATACTGAGGACAGTAACCGAATACTTCACCAACTTGTACGAGAAGACAAAATGTTGAAGAGGAAAACCAGGAAGAAACACAAAACTCAGAAAATACCCCCTCTATTCTCCCAGAAGTAGTAACAGAGGCCATGAAGATGAGAATGAAGATGAAGAATGGAAAGGCAGGAGGAGCAGATGGAGTTTTAGCAGAATATCTGAAACTTGGTGTTACAGAAATTTCTCCTGTCCTAGCGCAGTTATTCACTAATTGCCTTAGACAAGGGAGAATTCCGAAGGAATGGAACCAAGCAAAGATTGTCCTTTTGCACAAGAAAGGAAGCAAGGAAGATTTGAAGAACTACCGCCCCATCAGCCTCCGTCCTGTTATTTACAAAACGTTCATGAGAGTAATAGCTGCACGTCTGAAGACGTCCCTGGAAGCTGCCCAGCCCAGAGAACAAGCTGGATTTCGCAAGGGATTCAGCACTATGGACCACATCCACACGCTGCAAGAAATTATCAGTAGAATGAATGAATACGAGATGCCACTACTACTCTGCTTCGTGGACTATGCCCAGGCCTTTGACTCGGTAAGTACCTCTACACTGGGAATACTGGGGAAACAAGGGTTTCAACTTTTACGCAGCATCTACAAGGACGCCACAGCCTCTTTAATGCTGCAAGAGGAAACAGAGAAATTCCGGATTGAGAAGGGAGTGATACAAGGCGACTGCCTTTCACTGCCTTTTTATAGCCATTCTGGAAGATGTTTTTAAAACCTAAGACTGGGAGGAAGGAGGCCTACGGATCAATGGAGAGCACATCAGTCATCTGGATTTCGCAGATAATATAGAACTCTTCGCAACCAATGGTGAAGATCTAGCATCAACACTTCAAGAACTGAATGCAGTGGGGCAAAAAATAGGACTCAGGATAAACTTATCGAAAACTAAGGTAATGTATAATTCTTTTGCAGCACAAGTACCAATCCTACTACAAGAGGTACCCATTGATGTTTGTTCAGAGTACACTTACCTGGGACAACTGGTTACGACAGGAGAGAAAAACAGGATTAATGAAGTGAATCGAAGAATGAAACTAGGCTGGAGTGCCTTCGGAAGAAACGCCCATATTCTGAAGTCGAAAATGCCAATGGTCTTGAAGAGAAAGGTCTTCAACCAATGCATTCTACCAGTTTTGACATATGGAAGTGAAACATGGGTGTTAAACGCAGCAATAACCCAGCGACTTCAGACTACACAAAGAAGTATGGAACGATGTATGCTTGGAATCACAAGAAGAGACAGGAAACGCAACACCTGGGTTAGGAAGATAACAGGAGTGACAGACATCATAGATAAGGTAAGATCACTGAAATGGATGTGGGCAGGCCATGTTGCAAGGAGAAACGACAACCGATGGACATCAGCAGTTCTGAACTGGATACCAAGAGACGTGAAGAGACCAAGAAGAAGACCAAGGGACCGATGGAACAGAGACATCATTCAGTATTTAGGGGTAACATGGCAACGAGAAGCTCAGAATAGAGAGAATTGGAAAGCGTTTGGAGAAGCCTACATCCGACGTCGGATTAAAAATGGCTGATGATGATGATATATATATATATATATACGAAAATAGATATAATTTTAAACCAAATTAAGTTCCGTCATGCTTGACGAGGTCGTTTATCGGTGGCTGCATAATATACGATATATATATATATCAGCATGACGGAACATAATTTAGATTAAAATTAGATCTATTTCCGTATATATCCGGTCCTCCTCATCCAGAAGCAGTTTGTCGTAATAGCTCAATACATTTCTTACCATTAGATGTTTTAGTTGATCCTGGACTAATTTCAAATAAATTTGCTAGGAATTGAATGTATTAAGGGAATATTTTATCAATTTCTAGCCATGGCATTAACATTCAACGCGTCCACCATGCTACGCTTCCGATAACGCGAGAAAGATCGGAGAAATAGATGCTAGAACGAATAGATTCAAGAACTCATATTTTCCGCGAAGGATACGCGAAAATAATCGATTGAGTAAAGAGAGTCATGGTGCATGACTCCTGCTACACGCCGAAAGGCGGCTTGCAGGGTAAAAACATAGACATAGACATAGATAGACATTCATGAAAAACATTTATTATGCTGTTTTCTAGTCATGAAAGCCTACTTTACTTACATTTCTTATAGAAAAATATGAAAACTGGTTATCCTCGTGCTCTTATGTGGGATAATTCCGGGAATCAAATTCAACAATGGCCTTAGTCGTCAAAAGGTTGGGTTGATTATATCAATATCATGACTGAAATAAGATTCTATGATCATTTTACTTTTCTCAGTTTTGTAGGACTATTGTGTCTAATTTAATTTTGTAAATGAAACTACCTTTGCAACTCATGAAAACGTACTTTACGTTAATCTCTTATGGAAACGGATTATTGGCTCCTGGGTTCGAATCCGGGAATTTACGGAGATGAGAATAGTTTTTCTGGGGGTTTCAGCATAGTAGAAACGCAATGCAGTTTGTTTCAGATCTGAATCCGTTTTTGAGATCGATAGGGGGACGGACAGATTTGTGTTTTATATATATAATTATATGCGTGTATATTAATATTATATAGGTATTATAAACCTTTTAGAAACTAATACATCGTTGTTGACTTCTAAATCACAGTGATTAATGAAGGTATATCATTTGTTATTGTTTGGGCTTAAGGTGATTATCAGCAGAAAAGAGCAGGGCGGAAGCTGAAGTTGGGAATTTGTCATTCGGAAGTCCTCTTTCTTGGAGGGGGCGGTTGCGACCAAGAAGCAGACAGCGGCGACCTTGAGATCTAATGGACCATTGTTCTGGGCGACTTCGCCCTCGGCTACGTACATGTTTGGGTGTTTCGTCGCGCATCGTAGAGAAGTTCAATCTGTTTGACAAATTAAAATGATGGCCATGCGTTAAGAATCTGGGATACGAAGTAGGGTTAATCTCAAATTAAGAGATGGTCCAACGTAGAGGTGCCCGTTTCGTCTGTGGAGATTTCAGGTTCGACAGTAGCATAATCTCAGTGCATACTCTATGATAAAATCCATCGGGTGGAACTTGCTTCAGGAGGAAAGATCAGATTACCGACGAAAGCTTTTCGAAAAAGTCATTGGTCCAGAATTTTTCAGCGAAGAAAAAGACATTGTAAAAAACGAGCGCCATCTCCGAGAGGCATCGACAAAGCTTTGCAAGGAAGTAACCACTAAAACAGATAGTTACTTGTGGTCGTTCTTTCCGCATAGTATCATAGACGCTAATAGGGTAAATTATGTAAGGCGTTAATACACTCCCTGCCATAAGCCACTGGCTGCTCACAGGATACAAATGTAAATCTAAAGCAATTGTCTCAATTCCTGATTTACGATGGGTAAATGTGCAAAGGATAAAGTTTAATAAAGGTTAGTTCGGTGTTTTTCTTTTTCGAATTTCGTCACCTTCCTACGTCATAAATGAGTGAATGAATTATTACTGCCCTGCAAATATTCTCCACAATAAATCACGTTGAGGATTGAGTAATATATTTGATAACGTATGGATCAAGGAAAGGATTCATAAAATTGTTCTCAAAATTTTTTAGTGTGGCACTTGATTATGAACGAAATTGATTATTGCCCACATATTTGTTACCAAAATTACCACTGATCCGTTAGTATGAAACTCGCTTTGAATCAGGCAAACTGCGAACTACTAAAAAAGGCATTTGTCGCTTTCCAGGACAGTTAATTAAGATTGTTCCTGCAATAAATCCAGGCAAATGATATAAAATGAAAGAAACGCAGTTTTCCAAGATTCGCCTCTTATATTGGCTTGAGAACTGAGGTTTTGATTTCTACGTATTACATTATTTTATTTCATGAATTATCTCTTATTAATTTATTTCTATAAAATACTCATTTATCAAGCCAATGGCAAGGTTTGCTTTAAAATCAATTGTGTAGTGAAAAAATTTCATATGAATCTCTCAGTCGATGAAACCGTCATTAAAAGTATGAGATAATATAGTTGAAAAATGGAAGGATTAATACAGTGGTATTACAATATCTTCCCATAAAGATGTACTGTACCGTACCCAATGGGACAGTCCATCGAAAGATTTCCTTAGCCAGAATAAACGTATTTTTAATTATGTAACTGAATTATGCAGAAAGGATTTTCCTGTATCCTGAAGTAGGAAACGCAACTACTTAAAATTTGCTAGTTTACGTCAGAATATTCACAATATTTAGGTTTCTTGTTAGATAATGATCTCATAGAAAAATTAACGTTAATGAGATGCTTTATTTACAACAAAAGCATGATCGTAAGTCATCGCGTTGTATTCGGATTATTTTATCGGCGGAGGTCTCACTATCAACTCAATATCTTCTATTTCACGCTTTTCATCTCAGACGGCAACTATAATCTTATCATCCAACGAATGAAATGCAAACAGTCTTCTACTTTTCGTAATCTCCGAAGAACAATTAAGTCGATAAATAATTCTCTATAAAATAATGATGTTTCGTCGGCAGTTATAAAAATGTCTTTTCTAATTTAGAATAATTATAATATGAAATCGATGGCATTAAAACTGTGACGAGATTCCATACGTACAAGGTGGGGATAGTTGATTAAACAAAGACTTATTACTTAAGGTGGGGATAGTTTATTAGACAAAGATTTATTATCACAGACTATTTTTGTAATTTTATTTTTTATATATATAGCTCATTTTATTAATCATAAATTTATTCAATTCTTTCAATTATATGCTATTAAACGTTTTAGGTCACTAAATACAACCATCATCCTGAAGTCTCTTTTATGAAACAAAATAAAATGTTTCCTTCCCATAATATATTTAGTTGGATGAAAAATGAGTGCAGAAAATGTTTTCTGCCGAGCAATTCCAATCGTCGAAGGCCTCTACTAATAATTTAACTTGCTATCTGCCTATTTTATCGTAATGTATTCTCAAATTTAAACCAGTGAATTCCTAAATTAGGTAAAATATCTCTCCTTAACTCACCGTGTCACTTAAAACTTGAACTCTTCGTCATCTAACCGTTAGATGTGGATTTGGGTCGGTAATGAAAGTTGTCCACTTCAACAGATATCTTCTCGTGCTCTGATGCCGCACACCCGTTATACACCACTCCAATAACACGAGGTCATTTAAAACGACTATTTACTTTCAGTATTCGACGCGTCGGTGAAATACCCTCTGGGTATCCTTTCGGGCAACGTGTACAACATGGGAGATTTCGACGAGTGTGTGTCGGTGAAGGGACCATGGGGGATCGAGGGCAAGTATTGCCTTGCTAAGGTGGACATCATTGAACCTCCGAGTGCCAAGGCGCTGAGGAGGCAATACTGGAACGGCAGCGATGTATACGGCATTTGGTTGGACCCCTTGACGTCCATGTGGGAGCAAATCGAGGTAATCCTGTGCCTCCCAGAAAGGGAAAGCCGAGCGAAGGGCAAACATCTCTAAGCGAATTTCTTCGTATCCGCAATGTTCTTGCCTTGCTATAATAAGCTGATATTCTGGTAACTTTAGAATAACTTTTGATCAACATAGGGGCCTCCAAATTAAACGAAGGGCTTTAGAGTACCCTGTGGTCACATTGAATCAAGTCATTGTTTTCTTTTGAACAAAACTCGATTCCTGATTTCACCCCACGTAAGCTGTTTATGATCATCGTAAAATAAAGTGGCCCCTCCATAAGATCCAGCCGGTCAAGCATTTCTGTGGCTATTACGTGTCCCCTTTGCTTACAAAAGATAGAATACCCCTGGATGAATGCATAACAGTAGGGGCTTTGCATATTTTCGACTGATGCAGTGTAGGGATTAGTCACGGCGTGGAATTTGACGATGGTATGATATTCAAAGTACAGTCATCGACATTTCTGAACTAGTTTAATTTATTATTTTCTCTTTACATGATAATAATATTTCATAATAGTATTACCAAAAATAATTGACTAAAATTAATTAAATCTAAAAAATAAAATCAAAACATCTCAGCAATCTGGCAAACATAAGTACTAGAAAATGTTACAAACAATATATACAAATTGCAAATATAAACAGGGAGACAGTAAAAATAAAATATATAACTAGATATACAAAAAGTTTTATACATACATAAAGAAAAAGATTTGGGTTGTGGGGAAAAACTCCTACTAAAAAAAGTAAAGGTTTATGGAGAAAAACCTACGATGCGGGTAAAAACCCACACAAGAAGGGGGGAGGGGCGGAAACCCGAGAAAACACAGATGTAATAAATACACTATATCTAGTGGGTTATGTAGATGTCATTTAGGACATTTGTATCGTCACACTTGATGGTGTAGCGGCACATGTGTCCCTCGTCGAATGTATGTAACTCTGAAAAAGGCGAAAGCGGTCGATAATCTGATCGATAAAATAGGTGAATAATTAACAAGTAATAATAAAAGTAATAAATAATTTATATAATATATGTAATATAAATATGTAATTCTATCCTACAGTGATGCAAAATCATCGGGAATTACAATACTTTCATTTCAGAAAGATATTTAAAATATTACTTATAACTCAAAATAATGTTATTTGTACATTTTTGCTTCCGCAAGAAAGACATTGCATGCAATAATTATGCATAGAAAACTAGGGAATATAGTTTCTTAAAAATAACCTGGAGAAAATATTTAATTTTCGATTATACCAGAGAATAAAATAACAACGTTAGTAAAATGTTTTTCGCGAAGGCCAAGGGTCACTATTACATAAATAATCTCTACAGGATTGTTAAATTGTTCATATTAATTGCAGTTTACATTAATTACAGTGGTCAAAGAACTAGCAAGTAAATGTTTTAAAGTATTCATTTTGGGGTGGCTTGGTGTCCCTTCAGAGTAAAATCGCGGGACAGGTATTTATAAATGGAAAATTGGATCTTCAGTGTAGTGATAATCGAAGTGAAAATGCAACTTATTTTTCAGGTACTTACTTCACGTAATGAATATTGATCACCAAAACTGGCCACTAATAACTATTAACTACTGATATAATTTTTCTAATGACCCCTAGTATAAGGGAGACAGATCCAAGCACCGGAAGGACTCCGCATACTGGGCCATGTGTGTCCCATCGTCATGTACAGCCCACGACGTCGAGTTGGCCATGGGCAGAGTGCTCCCTCCTCTTGCTGGCGAAATGGGAATAAATTTGAAAGTGAACGTGCATCCCACATTCTGCACGGCTGAAGAAAACAATGGCTTCACCGCTGGAGATTGGGTCTTTTGGTAATCTCGCAGGCAACTCCTCAGAATACGGTATCAAAGAAAAGTCAAGCGAGAATATTAAAGTTCGCTTGCACGTACGTATGGCATCAATTGTATGTTCAGATAGGCAGCAAGGGCATGATCTACTCATTTAAATAATTTTTGTAGGTTTTTGGCTGACGTCTTTCACTCAAAAAAGTTCAAATAATATCAGTAGGGTCCCTGATGGCTATAATAGTGCAGCCGGTTCTCAACACCTCCCCGGTCGTCGTGCTCTGAAAAGGCTCCTTGGGACACAATACGTATAAACACCTGTAAGACGTTGTTTGATGATTTTTGGAGTATTCCTATTGTTATTCAAAGAGATCGAATGAATACTTGCTTACATTGAAATACATGTTTCAAAGAATTATTACTCACATAGCTCGCAATTTTTAAGAGAAAGAAATAGTTCAAGGAATATTCATTTTCGTATATCTTTCTTGATATATCTCCAGAAATATCTCCAAATGTAATTCTCATAGCTCCCTTACCTACCCATTATATCAGGGTTTCCCTAACATTTACTCTGATGGAACACTTAATGAATTCTGAGATATCAGTGGAGCACTAAGGTCACTTTTTTCTGTCGGTAAATATTAGTAATAATTAATTGGTGCAAATAGGAGTCAAGGCTTTATCGACACGGTCTTCTCACATAAATGAAGAGTCCCAGATTTCCGAACGTTTAAATTTCTTCCAGCATTTAGAATCATACAAGAGTCATCAATCTTCGTAAGATATCGCGAAACAAAAATGATATGGAATACCAGTGGTCCGCGGAACATAGTTTGGGAAAACCTGCTATAAATGATAATCTTACTCAGAACCAGAGATTTATTTATATATCAGGTAGGTCAAAGATGTAATATAAATTGAGGTTTTTATTTCCCTTTCCATTGTAACATTTTCCACTCCGATATAAAGGAAATTATTAGAGGTATTAAAGAAATCATATAGCAAATTTATTAAATATTACATGGCGAGGGAAAAGTTGGCAAGGAATATTGCTTTGTGCTAGTTATATCTCATCTTGAGTATGCATGCAGTATGTGGGAACCTTCCGACAAGTATTGTGTTCGAGAATTAGAAAAGGTACAGCGAATGGAATTGGTTTTTCTAAATAATTCCTACAACAAATTAGCGTTACTTATATGATTTAGCATGCACAGTAAACGTTACTACTGATTCAATTGCCTCGAATTACACTATTTAGTGTAATGTGAATTGAGGAAGGACTTTATGATGGGGTTATCATATTGAAATAATCCGAAAGAATACTTTGCTATGGAAATATACTGTCTTCTACATCAATACACGAGATTACCAAATTTGTGCGAGTTAATGGATTTATTTTCTGTAAAAGAGTAATATCAATTTCCTCAAAGAAAAGTTTAAACCACCGATTATGGTAAATATTATTTGGTTATCGTCATCTTAGGTAGTGAAAATCCAAAATATGAAAAGAATAGCAAGGGATGAAGAGAGATTGTTGAAGATAGTTGTATTTAGAAGCGTATATTCATTCATACATACATGGAGGTAAAAAGCCGGGGTGAAAAAAAAAACTTACTTGGCTAATGGGACATTCCATGTCAAGTGGACCAACGGTCCCCGCTCGACCATCACAGATTTCAATGAAATTTTGTGTGAACATAACTTCATATCGTCTACGAACATTTCCCAAGTTTCACTTTCCGAATGCTATCCGTTGGTTTAATATTTGACTGTAAATATTATGAAGGTTCATGGTAGCCAGGCGGAGTTTTTACCGTTATGATGTATCAGGTAGATTTTGGAAGGGTTCGTCTCGAAATTCACACCCTTCGCTCGACCTCGGAGCTCATTAATGACCAGACCCTCTCAGCAGGAAGTGCCCAGGTGAAGACTGACCGCGTGTAATACGATTTGAAAAGTTATAAACAATTTAAATCGGCACATAATTGTTATCTCCGTCGTATCACTCGTTCAGAGAGATCCACGTGCGTCTTTTGATCGACGTTCTACGATGAAAATTAACGTTTTCATGAATTTGTTAGAAATAAGCCACTGACACGCGGCAACGTTGCTTACTCCCG
>KZ309154.1:306725-325292 GCA_000376725.2 Ladona fulva | reverse complement strand
TATATATATATATTTATATGTATTAGTTAAAGTTGCTTGCACACTGCAAGCTTAATGTAAGATAGATTAACTAAAGCATTATTCACCACCTGCAATACTCCGCCGGCTATAATCGGACTGCCATCCCTAATGAATTTTTGAAAATTCGGTCATATGAACGGTCCTACCGTGGAACCTGGGCGCACAGGGCAAAAATCTCTACGGCATTCAATACACATTCATCTATTCTAACAACACCGTGTATTACGCCTTTGTATCTTAACTCAAAATTCCGTAAATGAATTCTTGAACTTATGACATACGAATTGCCCTAGCATCGAAATAAGGACTCAGAGGACAAAAACCTTTACACATACAATAGGAAATTATCTTCGCTATCGGTGGCGTGAATTTCAACGTTCTATCTTACAGGGAAATACCCAAAATGATTTTCTGAAATTTTGGAAGAAAGAATTTACCTAGCTTCGAACCTTTTCCATTAGCGATAATGCTCATATATATACATGTAGGATACTAAGGATGAGGCAGAAGGAATATTTTCACAGAGCCACGGATTTTTTGCCTAGGGTGGACATGATGCCTATGGTGGACATCCACCCTAGGCATCATTGGTTCGATTCTAGAAGGCCCCAAATAAGTTACTTTTCCCATTTAAATGCATTAAGCGCATTTTCAAAAATTTGTTTAGCGTATTTTGCATAAAGATAGAATGTTGAAATTTACGGAATCATTAGAAAATGTTTTTATCTTCCGTTTACCGACAGAGCTTTATCCCTAATAACCCCAGTTTTGATGCTAGGTAAGTTCTTAGTGGAAAAGTTTCAGAAAATCATTTAGGGTATTTCTAGGTAAAATAGAACGTTGAAATTCACGTCATCGATAGATAATATACACATCTATAGTATACGTATAGGTTTTTATGCTGGGGGTACTTAGTTCGATGTTAGGGCAATTTATATGACCTAAGTTCACGAATTCATTTAGGGCATTTGTCGTTGATATAGAAAGTCTCAATTCACGGTGTTTGAGAATAGATGATTGTCTATCGTAGGCCGTAAGGCGTTTTGCCCTAATGGCCTAGGTTCGATGCTAGGATCATTCGAATGACCTAATTTTCAGAAATTCGTTGTGGTATTTTCCATTTAGGTAGAAGGTTGAAATTCGCAGTATCGATAGCAGATACGGATTTCTATCGTATGCCTTAAGGATATTTGTCCTAATGGTCCCAGGTCCGATGCTAGGATCATTCGTATTCACGTATTTTGAATAATTTGTTTACGGTATTGTAGCTGGTGGATGGCAGTATGTTTATAGCTGGTGGAGTGGCACAGGTGGTGAATAATGCTTAAGTTAATCTATCGTACATTAAGTTTGCAGTATGCAAGCCACTTTTACTCTTATTCTTTATCAATGTTTCTTAGACCCATTGGAGTCAAAATCGATCTAGTAAGAGCTATTAACGTGGCAATACACAGTTTAGAGAGCCTTATTTCTCACGGAACTTATCTTTCACGGTTTTGTCTTTCACGAAAATTTCAGGAATGTAATTCCCGCGAAAGGCGAGGCCTGCCTGAAACTTTGCATTACCTTTTAAGATGATGTTCTTTCAAGTCTAATTCTTGATCTGATTCACCTTGTCGAATTTCATCACGAACATATCAGTTTGTGAGATTTTTGATTAGATTTCATTATTTCAACTACGTTTAAGCATAGTCCTCAGCTTTCTCTATATTTGGGAACCATAAAAGTGTGCAATTTAAGGAGAATTTATGATTATTAATTAATGCTTTAAACATTTTCTGTTTTGTAACAACTCTACTAGGTTTCTATTAATCTTATACTCATCTCTATATTGGTACTCCTGCCTTACTCATTGTGCCTTTTATTCTGGTTATTTTTTTGCATTAACACTATAAAATCCGTTTTCCAATTCCAAAATTTGGTCACAAGATTTCCTTGATTATTATTTCCTTCTTTTCTACTTCTCAAAATTCTTAAGCTATAGTTTTAATGAAACATTTTTATAATACTTTACATAAAGCCTTTCTGGTTTTACTGCTGTAATGAGTAGTTTGTTTGCTGTGCACTCATATTCTTTGCCAATCGATAAGCCAATCTCCTTGCCTTCGAAATCATGGCCTTAATATGTACTGCGTTTGTCTAGTTTATTTCTCCCATACACTAAGAACTCTTTCTACAATTATATGGAACTTCTACAGCCCTCGGCTCCCTATATCTCTGCTTCTCAATGAAGAAAAGCTTTACCAGTCTTCCAAAGGTGTCCTCCAACGAAGATGGTCTTCGGATAATGTTCGGCATCCGAGTCCTCTCTATGATAATGGTGATCATGTGCCACAAGTACGGAGTCACCATCGGAGGAGCAACCACTAACGGCCAATACATTGAGGAGGTGAGGTCGCTCTGGTGTCCCTCAAGAAATTAAACTTGACGTAGTAATAAGTTTACTTTAATCATAGTTCTTAAAGGAACAATGAAATCCTAGAAGGAATAGAAGCTCGTTCTTGATGTCCAAATCATTGATTTAGTCAATTAGCCTCCGAAATGAGAAGTTGTCGTTCAAGTGCTTGCAAAAAAATAATAATTTAATGACAATGGATGAATAAGGACTAATAAGGCAATGAAAATCTGTTTTGTGACTGGTTTTGACATTTACTTGATATGTATGCGTGGTATAAATCTACAGCTAAGTATAGAAGTTATGGATTTTTAAATTCCTAGTGAGGTTTTACGATGACATCAAAGTTCTATCAATGGATGAAAAATGGAAATGAATGTAGTGAATTTAACCATTGATTTGTTACGATATTAGGGAATGGCGTTTGAATCGTTTTTACAGCAAGATTGACGTTAAAATATATTAAAATATTGTAGTCATGTGTTGAAGGAAATTTAAGGATTCTTCACTTGAGATATCAGTGGCTAGGAAAAAAAATTGTAGCACTCTACGAGTAAATGATCAACGTATTCTCTATAAATAGTAGAAAATAGCAGATATATTTTAGTAATAACAACAGTTATGGATTAAAGTCACCCCTGTAATGATGTAAGGAGTGACGTTTTTGAGATATAAAAACAAAAACATGTTACAATTTATTTAAGGAAATATTAGGAAGCAATTCAAATGAATTTTCATTAGGCACCTTCAATATAATGATTACATATGTTCAATATGGGTCTCTCTGACTCTGCGGTACTATCGGATACGAGTATATTTTGTATTAATCAGATTCTACTTCCGTTTTTCATTAAAAGTCACGGAAATTTTACGTTTTTATTACAGCAGCCAATCTCAGAACAATTTATGAATTTATGTGTTTACATTAACTAAATCCCGAATCTCGTCATAAATGTTCCAATCTGTTAGAGAACGGGGAACTATCATATAACTTGTACCATTCAAAGATATCCACTTCAGTGATTTAAATTCCGCATGGAAACTTTCGAAAATGCATAGTATCCGAAACTAATGCATTGATACAGAAATGGGCATCTTTGTATATATCGGTATATTTGTATCGGTATCTATTTGTACCTCAATTAATGTAAGGACTGTGTGACAGGGCAACAGGGAGACTCCATACATGCTGACACTTCACGGTGATCTCGTGGTGGACACGTTCTTCACCGTGGGAGCCTTCCTCCTAGCCTACTCCGGACTCAAGGACTCGAGGACACAGCCCAACATTGCCATCATGTACCTCATCAGATACATAAGGTGCTTTCATATACTACTAGTTTAATCATAAGACCATCCTTTCGTACAAAATAAATCATCATTAGCAGTAGTTAGTAGCAATAGTTAGTTAATCATAGTGTTCGCGCAAGTTCGCGTTCTTTTTTATTCAAATCTCCCTCTCAACCTTCCCTACCTGGCGCAAGGAATTCTGGGGGGTAGAAGGGGAGAATACCGGCGAAAGTACGCCGGGTCACTTCGGCTTGAAGAGTGTGCATGAAGACTGGAAGACGACACCACGTAAATAGGACCACTTCGGTAAGCGCCGTCCCGTCCTTCCTTATTCCTTCCCTCGCTTCTACTCCTTGCCATCACTTTCTCCCTCTTATTTTTTAATCTCGTTTGTCGCGTGTCACGGCCTTCGCGGCCACGCGTGCCTACACATGGTATTCGTGATATTACACAAATGGTGAATAGAATGCAGAGATTGACAAGTAGAAGCCTGAGAGGATGTCCATCTAGAGTCTAAGAAACTAATTATTTTCCCCTCATTTGACCTAGCCTCGAATACTGCTACTCGGTTTGGGATCCACATGAAAATCAGATTTAGATATGATCCAACGTAGAGCAGCTCATTTCGTCAGTGGCTGAGCTTTCAGGATTGGCAATAGCTTTACAACTGTGATAAAATCCCTTGTTTGGAATCCGTTCCAGGTGAGAAGATCAGATTACCGACGGAAACCTCTCGACAAATACACCGATTAAGTATTTTTAGAAGAAAGAAAGAATCGCTAAAACAGATAGTTACTTCTGGTTGTTCTTTCGTCAGAGAATTAGAGATGCGAACGGGGTGGATTATGTTAGGTCTTTGGTGTTGATATCCTTCCATACGCCACTGGCGGCTTGCGGGTTACAAATCTAGATTTTAGGTTTAGAATTGTACCTCGCAAGCCGCCAGTGGCGTATAGCAGGGGATATATTAAAACCTAACCTAATGTACCCTATTAGATTCTCTGATGCTATGTGGAAAGAGTGACCAGAATTTACTATCTGTTTTAGCAGTTATTTACTTGTAAGGCTTGATCGTCGCCTCTCGAAGATCGCGCTCGTTGTTTACCGGAATGACAATATCTTTTACTTTACCTAAAAATTCTGAACTGATGAATTTTTCGAAAAGCTATCGTCGGTAATAAGATCTTCTATCCTGCAGCGAGTTCCATCCGAGTGATTTGATCATGGCCGTAACGCTAATGTCAAACCTGAAATATCCAATGGGAAAACGGGCTGATCTACCTTGAACCATCTCTAGATTAAGACTAACCCTACTTCGTGAGGTTTCGAGACTTTGTCATATGAGGGAAAAGTACGCAATTTCTTTCACTCTAAATGGGCATCCTCTCAGTGTTCTACCTGTTAATCTTTGCATTCTATTCACCTTTCCTATAGAATCTCGAATATATTGCTTGAAGTACTGTTGAGTGTTACTCCTAGATAATTATTGTGACGCACAAACTCTAAGGGATATCCTGAAATTTGGTATTGTTGGCTAATAACGTTAGTGGAACGCACGAATGACATAGCAACGCAGTTCTTCGCATTTTAATCAAGTTTCCAATATTTGCACCATCTTGATATTTCTCTTAGGTCGCTCTGAAGGATACTGCTATGATCTTCTGACACAATATTTCTGTATATGAGAGTATCATCAGCATATAATCTGACTTTGCTCTTTACATCATCCACCAGGTCGTTTATATAAATGAGAAACAAAATCGGCACTAGGACACTTCCCTGCGGAACATCTAATGTGATATGTACTTCTTCGAATAAAATTTCGTCCAACGCAACCTGCTGAGATCTGTTTTCGAGAAAGGATTTTATTAATCCGACTACGTTTTGTCGATAGCGTAGGCATTTGGCTTTTGAGTTAGTTTAATTTGGACACTGTCAAATTTCAAATCTAAAAATACTGCGTCTGTTCCAATACCCTTATCTGCTGCCTTAGCTATGTCGTTCCCGATAAGGGCTAACTGGGTCTCACATGACCTTCCCTTGCGGAACCGGTGCTGTCTCGGACTAATAAGTTTTAGGGAACGCCCTTTCTTAGGAATTGGAATGACGTTTGCTTTTTTCGACGACATTGGGACAGTACCTAACCCGAAATAAATGACCCAAAACGGTAATTTATAGGGAAATGGGAAGCTCAGAGGATAGATTAACCCGATCGTGTGATTTAAATAAAATTATGAAATGGTGCGATAATTGGCAATTAGAGCTCAATAAATGTTCAGTAATCAACTTCTTTCAAAAGAAAAATAATTCCAATGATTACTCATACAGGCTCCGAGGGAAAACTTTATCAACAGTAGAAACGGTGAAATACCTTGGAGTAACCCTCACCAATAACTTAATCTGGGGTACCCACATCCGTAATATATGTGGTCGAACGCTCAAAAATTCGGATTCGTGAAGAGAATGGTTGGCGGAAGCGAAGAAAAAGTCCGTGAGCGAAGTTACGTTGCGTTGGTCAGGCGTCACTTGGAATATGCGTGTAGTGTATGGGATCCTACAGAAAAATTTTGTATTTGGGAATTAGAAAAGTACAGCGAAAGGCCATACGTTTTGTAAAGAACTGTTACGACAAGTCAGTGAGTGTTACGCAAATGCTTCAAGACGCGGGATGGGAATCTTTTGAAGATAGAAGGCTTAAACAAAGGATAAATCCACTTAATAAATTTAGAGAAAGTACGTTCACAGATGATGTAGCTGACATAATACGTCCCCCATGTTATATAGACCGTTCTGATACTGCTAGGAAAATCAGAGAAATATGAACAAGTCGTTTCAAAAATTAATTTTTCCGCTAACGATACGCGAAAGCAATCGATTAGTGAAGTAGAGTCATGGTGCTTGCACCCCCTGCCACACGCCGGAAGGCGGCTTGCAGGGTACTTATGTGGATGTAGATGCAATGCTCTCAATTTTGGCTTCGTCCAACGTGGCCCCTTTTGCTCGCGCACATTCGTAGTCGGAGCTAAACCTTCTTTGATTATGCGAAGAAACTCTCCATCCGACTATCACCGACTGTATTCGCACCCACGAAGCAGCAGAAATCATCGCTGCGCTCGTTAATATAACTCTTGAACTCCGAAACTTTCGCTTTGCAAAACACGTATACTTGCCTCGGTGGCTTAAGAGATTGAACCATAAATGCCTTCACTTCTGCCATTATCATTCATGATTTGAAATACCGTCAACTACATTGAAACTAGTTATTATATGTGGATGAGATGTGGCTAGTAAATCAAGAATGCTGCCTTGACCCGCTCGAGTCATCCGAGTTATCTTCATATTTACTTGATCGAGACAATGCAACGAGAAAGTATCGATTTAATCCTGGGATATTTTTCTCTCTACTGGCTTTCGAACAAGTTACATTTTCCCAATCAATGTGAGGAAGGTGATGTTTTCTTTGCGTGTGCCCACTTTCCCTTTGTGATCTTCGCCTTTAGTCAGTATATTTCCTTTCAGATGAGGAGGAGCGCAGTAAAATATGCAATGATTTATAAACCAGGGGCACAGCCAGGATTTACCACTTGGTGAGGTTTCAGAGCCATGGAATAAACGCAATATTGCCTAGATTTTTGGGAACTGCAAAATTCTGCCCGAAATAAAATTAAGATGAAATCAGATTGATATTTAATTATATTCTTTGTGAGTCACCAGTACCTTGTAATTGTATATTTATGAACAATTACAATTTTCCTCCTATTATCTCTACTTTTTAAAGATCATTTTGGTTATTGGGGGTCGACCAAGCAAATAAAGGAAATAATCGCTAAAACAGATAGTTACTTCTGGTCGTTCTTTCCGAATAGCATCAGAGAATCTAATAGAGTAGATTAGTTAAGGTGTTAATGCGCCATACGCCACTTCCAATCTAAATGTAAAATCCAAACATCCTCCTTTGACTTCGCCACTGAAAAAACAATGAAATGGTAGACATTCTTCTTCGCTTCCATTTGTGCATATGTTTCACAGTCCTTATAGGTGTGCCTTTACTAGATTTATAGTTAGAATCTATGAAAATAATTTATTTACTAGTTCAAGGGTGGCGAACTTATGGCATGCGTCCCCAAAGTAGCGCCGAGAGAAGGTTTTTGGTACGGGGAACTCTTACGGCTCTATCTTCTTTAAGTAATAAATATGGATCCTTAATAGTGATAAACAACGACTATTTATTTCAATTACAATATCTCTCGTTGGCACAATGCAATACATAATTTCATCATTTTATGGTTTGGCACGATATAGGCGGGCAAGTCCTTTATATTATTTAATATGGCACTCTTCCCAAAATAGGTTCCCTCTTCTTGCTTGTATCTGCAGAATCTTATTTTTTCTCAAAACATCCACATTTGTGCGCGTCCGAATATCTAATCTGAATACCCAATATACAATCTTTATATTGATGCTTTATCAATATTAAGATTGTATATTGGGTAAAAAGGTATCTTCATTGTATGTACTACGATATTGATAAAACAAAAGATTCCCAAGGAGAAACGGACATGAAAAAATTTTAAAGTTAAAACAAAAGATATACTTTTTGAAGTGAAGGATTGATAAGTTAAGCATACATTCTCATCAATATTATTAAAATTGAATTCCATGTTTAATATAGGCCTAGTAATACTGTAGGTAAGAGTTTCTCAAACAGTCACCAAATTGTATCGTTATGCATAATGCAAGGATAATGTTGTAAGATTGGAAACATGCTCGGGAAGGGCTCATTAAAATTATGCCTTCTTCTATGCGCTTTTGAAATGATGTGGCTATGGAGTAGAGGAAAATTGTAAATTAGATACGAAATTTCTTACATGGGATGTCGATAAAAGAAAGATGTTATGCATTATCTTTAATAAGTACTCTGATTCAGATCTGAATTTTAAAAGAGATAGTTTCTCATATGAAAATGTTTGTACAATATGCTTCCTTTTAAACTGAGCTAAATGTGATACGTGTGTTCTGTAGTAACCTTTTGAATTTTCATCACCTGCACTGTAAATCTAGCAAGATATCACGCACGCCTTCTTTCCTTTTTCCTCACAGATTGACGCCAGCCTATGCCCTTGTGTTATTCTTTTACGCAACGGTGCTGAATCGCTTAGGATCCGGTCCATTATGGCACGCATCGGTCACGCCTGAATCCAGCTTCTGCGCCAAAAACTGGTGGACTAATCTACTTTACGTCAGCAACTACGTCAACACCGGGGAAATGGTGAGGAAATTCAAAGGATGTCCGTCGTTGGACGATGGCAATCCAATTTCATATCAGGACTCACAAACGATATTCGTGATTTCAAGGTCAGATTCAAAAGAGTGGCTAAACACATTTGTCGAGAGTAAGCTTCTAATGATATTTTACAATTTGAATCAAAGCTTTCCGCTAATTCCTAATACTTAATACATTCATTCTTATTCTAATTCATCCTTATACCTAATACTTCATACATTCTAATAACACCTCAACTCTTTTTTATCAAAGTATTACTCAGGAAAACGGGTAAAGGTGATTTCGCCCAAGATGGTGTGCACCCAGGAAAAATCCCAAGGAAGAATGGACTTGAAAAAAGTCTGACGGGACCGGGAAAAGTATTACTCATTCAAAAGAGGAATCACATAGACTTCCCGATTTTGATGGGATTTCCTTGACTTGAGGGAGACTCTCTCGCGTCATACCTTATTTTTTCAATATCCTGCTATTAAATTTTCACTGGTCAAAACACTAATGTAGCTCTTGTTACAATGTTAAGCTTTACGGCGACAGAAATTAACTACTGCTCTCAAGTTTTGCTTCGTAATCAAAAAGTTGAGTTAAAGCAAAACTTTCGAAAATCACAGATATTTTAACATCCATATCATTTATGAATGTTATAAGAATATTATGGGAAAGGTTAGATCAAAGCAAAAGGTAAGAACTATGAATTTTATTCTATTCACGACGCTATTGCAAAAGAATACGTAAACTTCAATGTTCTCAAACTACATCAGAATACACTAAAAAGAAGTCGTACTCGTCCCGCCCCGAGTTCAATTTTGTAAAAGTCATAATTCCACAGAAATGCCATGACTTGAATATATTGCAAAGAAATATACGACAAATCCGCAAACATTTTAGTAACAAAACCGATTTCTTTGTTTACTCACTATTTTTTTCAGAATTTCCGTTTTTTATACTTTTATATTACCATGAAGACTTTGGAAACAATGGATTAACAAATAAATTTCACACTTACTTTCCTTAGGTTACTTAGATACCTTTCAGCGCAAGTGCGTTAATTGCCTCTTTTATTAACAACTGTACTTCTCTATTCTCAATTAGTAAAAAATAGAGAGTAAGGTGTGCTTCTTACAGGTATTACTACAAATAAACTTATTCCATGCAGATATCTTAAAGACTTCTATGAACATATCAAGGAATACGATAAAAGGTGTAAAGGTTTGATTAGAAATAGAAGAGGTGATGCTAACACAGACTCAAATTTTAATCATACGTCCATCTCTTTACAGCGCTTCGTATTTAACGTTTGAATTTTTCTTGGGTAAATTCCTGCCATATTCCTTAAAATATCAGGACGTTATAGTCACAAATTGCACATTCCTTTTACCTCTTCAAATCCAAGTTCTTGGGAACTTGATGATACCAACTGAGTAAAATGTTTTATACAATAATAAAGGAATTGCCGCTTGGAGTGGCCTAGGCCTTCGTTCCGGGTCGCCTTCATCCTGCTGGCCGTCCTTCCCGACTTATATGCCTGGTCCGCAGCCTTAATGCTTCCGGGTATATAAGGCGGACGCCCGGGATGGCGCGTCAGTCTGCAAGGTCACCTGGAGCGAGACACAGATCATCATCTCCCGAAAAATTCGTTTAGAAGTTTATTAAGAATTTAAGTTAAATATTTGCGATTCGTTTTTAGCTATTATTTTCTATATTTTTTATATTTCTTATATTGTTGAAAGTTACAGAAACTACCAAATACTATTATAGCATCTATTAATATAATAATTGTATAAGTAGGTAAAATACATAAAAGTTTAATTTAAAGATGCCTGTCCAATTCCAAAAAAGACAACTTTCAAGGCATCGAATTTTTGCAAATGTCTAAAACTAGAAAGAAGGGCATTCGAAGATTTTAAGTCTTTGATACGTGGGCGTACCGTTGAATGGAAAAAGGTTAAGTTCGGTGGATGAAAATACAAATTTATTAATACTAAATGTAGGGGGAGAAATTGCTAGGAAAAAAACGGAGCTGGAAAAGGAAAAGTCTTTCTTGGCTGAAATAAACTGAGAGGTTATTTTTCAAGAATTCCTGATGTATACCTTGAAGAATGAAATACTTTTTATGTATCTTTTAGTATATTTAAAGGGTTCAAATCTTTCATATATTTTTGTCTAAGTCTTGTTCATGTCTGAGATAACATGAAAATTTGTAACGATCGAATGGTGGTTAGTAGTTGCAGTAATCTTGATTGATTGCAGTAGAAAGTGTAGGGTATTTATATGGTCATTAAATGCACAACGTGGACTTTCCTTTGTAGTATTCTGGCTCAGTGATTAAGGAAAAAGGAAAACAGTATACATAATTCTATCTCTTAACTGTGGTAGCTAAGAATAGTTAGTAGACCTGTAGACTAGTCCGAGTAGATGTGTTGGGCTGAAGACATTGAAGACTAATATTAAGATGTAAATAAAAGAGGATTGAGTTGGGAATTCAAGGGAAAGCGAACCTACTGTTCGATAGATTAATCTTTTTGCTTATATAATTTCATCCTCCTATACATTTATCGGAAAGTAAGTTTGGAGAACTAACAGAATTCCTTAGAGCCCATTAATTTATAGTCTTTGTCTGTTTCGCCTTGTAAATACGCACGGCCGTCTAATCTAATGCTCCTTTCTCCAGTGTATGGTACAGTCGTGGTACCTTCCCTGCGATATGCATTACTTCGTGATCGGGGCATCGATCCTGGCTCTCCTGAGGTGGAAACGGATCCTCGGACACTTGGCCATCTTGCTGTTTGCGACCGCATCCGTGATCGTGCCGTTCGCTGTGACTTTAGCTGGAAAGCACGACGCCACGCTGCTATTCTATAGAGAGTGAGGATACGTATTTGTAATTATATTTACGTTGAGTATCGTCAAAAACACTTTGAACATGACAAAGATCTCTCTGGAACATATCACCGAATCAGTAGCGGCTTCAGTTTCATCACCACCACAGGAAACTTCAATGGCTGTCACCTTTTGAATTTTGTTTTCGTTTAAATTGCAGCAATTAAGGATCAGATAGTTTTTTTTAAAGACTATTAACTGTCGCAACATGCCATTTTTTGGTTGATAATTTATTATTATTATTATTTATATCTCCTTTAGTCTTAATTGAGGATGATGACGATGAACACGCACTAGATATAAGAATACCATTATGTTTTGGTGAAAGAATAGTTGTCAATTTTTCTTTTCAATTTTAAAGTATTATTCATTACTATTTCCGACATTAACTGATTAACGTTCAAAACTTTCTATCAGCAGCCGGTCCTACGCTAAAGTCTTTAGCGTCCATATTGAAACTCACCGAATTATATGGAGCAATTTCTACGTCTTTGCGAGAAATTAAACGCGAGCCTACATTGTAGGAACTTATAGCTGGCATTTCTAGCATTCTTCTTCAGGAATAGTTACGCTGAATTCATTGGAAAGATATTCACATCTCTGTCTCGCCAAGTGAAATGTTACCTAAATGGTAATATCTCACCGTAAAATAAATGTAAAAATAAGAAATGTGTAATTTACTTGGCAGGAAATACAGAGGGTATATTTTTGTTTTTATTTGATTATGTTGCCAAAAAGTCGCGGAAATGGAATGAATCTATTACAATATCCTTGAAGTTTTCGCTCAAATGGTGGATATAATAATTATAGCAGAATTTCGGGGGTCATGATATAGCCCGTGAGATTTTCTTGTACAAAGAAGCTAATTTGCAAAAATAATCTTTAAATTATAGTTTCCCTTTAATAATTCAAATTTTAATAAAAGTCGAGCGTAACTTTATATTCGTGAGGTGGAGAAGGTCGTAGGATTGGGCGAGTCGGCGAGGTGACTCAGGGTCACCGTCGGGACGCCGAGATGAATATAAAAAATATATATAAAAAAAGCGGAATTTCGCTATGGATACTCATTATTTTCTGATAATGTTGACCAACCATATAATTTTCACTAATCACCTAAAAATGAATTGGGAGTAGAATAAAAGGGCGTAGAGGAATGTCTCGGGATAACGCAATCCCTCACTCACCTAATGTAAATGTCTGATACTTGAAATCCACCGTTATATTAAAGGTCGGTAATGGAGTTAAATGTCGTATTTTTTTATTTGAATTTTTAGAAATAAATTCCAACGATAAATGGTTCATTGAGCCACATTTTGAGCGAAATACATTCGCATATATTTTCAACGACATTTTTGCGATACTTTCGATTTTGTTCATTATCGTCGGTAAGAAGCAAAACAGACAAATTGTGGTAAAAGAAGAAAGCCCCGAATTCATTTAAAATTCAATAATTTATGAGGAGAAAAATCCGTTCAGAAGCCGCCATAATTAACTAAAAGCTACCTTAGGATTCATATTTGCCCCTGATGATATGGTTTATCTTGAGAGTGAATTTTAGTAATGGACTGCTTTTGGCTGAGATTGAAAGATGTGGCGGGAAAGCTCTCCCATTTCCTTCCGAATTCATTCCACCCGCATGATCGTGACCTTGCACGGCGGTGAAAGTGAGTGAATTTGAAGGGTCACGTCATGGCGCTAAGGAGGGCCTTTGGGAATGTCATGAGAATGGATCGACGGTCAAGTGTGGAGATAATTTTCGAAGAATCGGTTGGCCAATAGTGCTGTTCCATTTTGTAGTTCTGATTGGTTTTAATGTGTAGGTGCCACTTAAAATTTCACATGTGACTTTAAAACAAAATTCGTCCCGCCGAAGATTTTGAAATGCCTCCAAACATTTCCCGAGAAATGTCTGTACCTACCTAGTATTTTAACAAAATAAGCTAGGTGTTTATTGTTTACAACCTTATTAAAAATCTATCCTACCTCCTAAAATTATCCTTGTTTGTCAATAGATCTATTTCAACTGTTTACAGAGTACCCAGTTTTTTGCTCATGTTGTTTTAAAGATGCCATTACTTATGATGATGTCATTAAAGATGATCTTTTACTTATGTGTACTTGGTAATGTAAGCACCCCGTATACATACTATCATGATAAATTACAAAATAACAATATGAAACAGAGGTGTCCTGATTTATATTTATTTCCCCATGGTAGATAAACTTTTTATTTATTTTTCTACAAAAATCTCGTCACAAGTGGACAATTGTCCAGTGGCCATGTCACATTCATATATACTATAATAAAACAACAACTTATTAACTATACTATATATACTATGCAAACTATACAGAGAGGACTAAACATTAAATAACTCTATCCGGCATTCGCCCAAATTCGGGAGGGAAAAGCCTTCTAAAACCTCCCGCAGGTAGGGAGGAAAAGATAGAACCACCGCGTTAAGAACCTAAAAATATTCTAAAACATAAAACATTATAATTGACAATATGGATTTGTGTCACAAGTATCCCTCTATTCTTCATTCAAACGTTTTATATGCACTAGGGAAGGGGTTAAGAATATCTTCAGGGATTTCGTTCAATTTTTTTACCGTTTAAAATCGTTCTTATTAAATTAAATTAAATCAGTTTTACCGTGAAAACAGTCTGTTTAAATTTGGTCTCTTGTCCATAGGTGCCATAGCTGTTGAGCACCACTTTTGTCCAGAAATGATGATGATCCGTGACGAGTAAAAAAAAGGCTTTTTGCTGCGATTATGTAAGGCGCGAGATTTAGGATGATTCAGTAGTCACTTTTCCATCTAATGCTAAACAATTTCTCTAGTTTAATTGTGCCTTCCTTTACTTGCAGCTTTCTATCCGATCCTAGGGGAAGCCGATACTTCCACGCGATGTATATAAAGACTCATACAAGAGCAGGGCCGTACGTGGCGGGGTTCGTGGCCGGCTATCTCTTCTACAGGTTCCGCCTATTTGAGGAGAAAATGTCTAAGGTAATTATGTATGGGTAACTTGCACATTTCATTAGTTGTCAACATGTTCTTCCTTTACTCCAAAAATGAACATACAACTTCGCATTTTTATTGGGGCCGCAGGATTTCCAAGTGAGTAACGCATTCGCCTGTAATGAAACCACGCTGAATTCCGCCATTACTCTCAAAGGAAAGAAAATTAGAACACGGCTGTTAATGAGGTTTAAAACACTTCGTGTGTCAGTTGATGGAACTCGCGTTTGAAGAAATAAAGAGAAGTTCTGGATTACAGATTTCTAGGAATTATCCTATGCACATTTCGAAAACAAAGTTTCCATAATCTAGAGTATCCAAGAAGGAACTTCATTGGACACCCTAGACGATGGAAGCTTTTATTTCGTATTGTATATTTCTTTGCGATTGTATTTTGATTTGATGCGTATAGGATATTTCTTGGATAATTCCTAGAAATAGGAAATCCGGAACTTCCCATTTCACTCCAAATGCGATTTCTATCTGCCGACATACGGCTTACGGAGTGCTTAAACCTTTAACCTCAAGGAATTTCGAGCTGTGGACTTTACTTCACATTCTTATTGGAAAAAAATTCACTCTTATTTATTGCATTATGAAATATCAGTGGTGATTGATATACATTTCAAAAATAATTTGATATTATATGAGCTCAAAAATTTTGGATGATATAAGGTTTGTATGCACTATTGAATTAAGATAATCTGAGAAAATTGCATTGTAAATTTATGTCGTGGCTGGATCGACATTGGTTGAGTTCATCAATAATGTGTATAAGCAAGTTGAAGTATCCGAGAGCAACTGATGTGAATTTACTTCAGTAAGATGTTGAGGAGATAGGATAAACTTCACTTCCATTCTTCCTTGAAGAAATGGTTTCAATGATTTTAAGGCGCAGCTGTATAAAATGATTTACGCAAATTCTCTAGAAAAACCGACCAACGAGAGAATTTATGCAAGAAGCGGCGATGGGAGCGCCTGATGATATTTTCAAAGGAGTGGCGATTTCCTCATATATGATGGCCTTTAAATCTTCATTCTTAACGAATAACCATTAAAACTACATTTGGCCGTGTTAATCTCATTATGTATGTAAATCGCAGAGTCTATATGATACTAGGTTTGTCATAAGCAAATAAATAACCCTAAGATGTCATCAAGTCAAGGGCCTGCCCGTCACTAAGCAATAGTCTTTGTGATAAATGTGCCAATCATATATATAATATNTTATTATGATTGATAATTCAAAATTATCTTAGATTTTATCTCAGAAACGGCTTGACTTAGAGATCTGAAACAAACTGCATTGTGATTCTACGATGGTGAAACCCATCAGGCAAATTATTCTCATCTCTGTAAAGGCCCGGGTTCGAACCCAGTAGTTCATAATACGTTTCCATAAGACATGAACGTAAATTACGTTTTCATGACCTGCAGAGGTTGTTTCTTTTACAAAATTGAATTAGAAACAATGGCCCTACGAAATTGAGACAAGTGTCACAAGAAAGGAAAATGATTATAGAGTCTTATTTCGGTCGTGAATCATTCAAATAAATTCGAAATTGCGAGAACTTTGATAAAATACTTGGAAAATTCGTAAAATTTTTCGGATATAAACAGCCCATCCCTTTGACGACCAAAGCGATTGTTTAACATTGATTTCATGAGATATCCCATGTAAATGCACGAGGATAATCAGTTAGTATACTTTTCCATAAGAAATGTACGTAGAATATGTTTTCGTTACCAGCAGAGGTCGTTTATTTTACAAAATTAAATTAGAAACAATCGTCTTACGAAATCAACAGAAGTGTCAGAAGAAAGGAAAATGATCATAGATTCTTGTTTTAGTCTTGAAATGTTGATATAGATCCGAAATTTCGACGATTTTGATAAAACACACAGAAATTTCGTAAAATATTTGGGAAATAAACAACCCATTCCTTTGGCGACTAAGGCCATTGTTGAATGTTGAATTCATGAATTATCCCATATAAGTGCACGGGGATAATTAGTTCTTATAATTTTTATAAGAAATTTACGTAAAGTAGGCTTTCATGACTTGAAAGCAGTAGAATAAATATTATAAATAATGGTAAGAAATATTGAGTTATTATGATCTTACGACGGAATTTTGTAAGCTTTGGAGGACCAGATATATACGATAGTAGATATATTTTTAAACTAAATTAAGTTCCGTCATGCTTGACGGGGGCGTTTACTAGTAGGAATATAAAAACAAAACCCACTGCCTTTGAATGAAATAATGTAAATCAACCTGCCAGAGGTTGATTGGATTTACTTTCATCGAAATCCCGTGAAAACAGTTTTAATGGTTCTAATATTCAGCAATTTTTGTGTGTCATGGTTTGTGTAATTTCAAATTCATTCTAATGAGTTGTAGTATTTTCAAAGTAATCTATGTAATAATATAATCGTGAATATAGTTTGAACTTATAATTTAATACACGTGGTAAAATGGTTGTTCTATTTGTCATATACATAATTTGGAATCGTGACTGAAGGATTCAGCTCTTCGATTTATATTT
Organism: Ladona fulva; assembly: GCA_000376725.2. Taxonomy (NCBI): domain Eukaryota; kingdom Metazoa; phylum Arthropoda; class Insecta; order Odonata; family Libellulidae; genus Ladona; species Ladona fulva. The sequence continues at coordinate 307,850 of KZ309154.1, read as the reverse complement.
GCGCCATAGTAAAGTTGGATTTCAATATCAAATTCATTAAAAAAGTTTTAATGTATTTGAGTTATCAATAGTTTCTACATAAATGATGTACAGTGCTGGCCAAAATTAACGCAACACCTCACGACGTACCGGAGCGGGAGATTTAGGAACTAACTGTGCTGAGGACTTCACAGTGCACTCTGACAACAGTGTCAGAGGGGGGGGAGGGGGGGGTACAGCCCAGTGGGGATGGGTGAGGGCGACATAGATGTGCTCAACGTCGGGAAATTCGAAAACTCGTATTCCTGTGTAACTACAGTCGATGCGTTCACGAGAACGGATAAGAATAGGGGCTGCATACGTAAATGGTATTCTCAGGACGAGCAGTCTGACGAGATTTTGGCGAAAAAATATGCCTAATCAAATTTAAAGATAGTATAAAAGATTAATCGTCCTTTCGCATCAAATATTCTACGCGTTCATTTGATAATGTCCTAGGCTTTATCCATTATTTTTATCTACTGCCAAGAGGATACAGAGAATACAAAATCTTCGAAAATAAAACGTTCTTCACAGCATGTTGCAACTATTAAAGTTTCTTTGATGACTGAGCCCGATATTTTAATTCGATAGATAAAAACAATTGACGTCTTTCAAAGACGGGTCTTATTAAGTTTACATGAAGAACATTCCTTATTTACGACAAACGTGATGACTGTAAAGCTGTCATATTAATTTCACAGACATCTTATACTGGTGGTTCATTTGCTGTCGCTATTTCATTTCATATACTGATAGTATTATTTTTTTAAATGCTTTCACCAAGGACGAACGTGCGACGTCCTACGCTATCAAGAAGACCATTTCTTTAATAACTCCCAGCATTGCGATCCTGTTATTTTCTTATAAAATATCTCTAAGTCGAAAATTATTCACGGAGTCTCGATGGAATCGCTTTGTACAATATAGAATACTGGACTAATGACCACCGTGTGCACGGCTTACGAGGAAGATAGACGTGCGATAACTGAGGAGAAGCAGGGCTGCTAGATAACGTGGGAATTCTTGCATTCACCTTATCTGCGATGGCCCACCCCTCCCTCTGTATTTTCAATACCTCAGGCTTTTCCTTGATTTTAAAGCGTC
>KZ309154.1:265924-279489 GCA_000376725.2 Ladona fulva | reverse complement strand
CAATGATATGCTCCATTATTTTACAGAAGATCGAGGTGAGCGAGATAGGTCTATAATCATCGGGTTTTAAGTTGCGTCCTTTCTTAGGTACTGGAGTGACGTACGCTGTTTTCCATGATATGGGAACAGTACATTTATCTAACGATTTCCGGTAGAAGACGAGGAGAAGGGAAGCAATCTCATAAGCTAAAGTTTTTATGACTACTGCTGGGATTCCTTCGGGTCCCGGGGCTTTATTCCTTTCAATCTCTCGCAATAACTTTTCTATTCCTTCCGCTGATAACTCGATGGGGCACATTTCCGACTCGATACGCCTAGTAAAATCATCACCTAGTCTTCTTCTTGGTCTCTTGGTATGCAGTTCAGAACTGCTGATATCCATCGGTTGTCGTTTCTCCTTGCAACATGGCCTGCCCACATCCACAAAAAACGATCCCTGAAAGCGCGACCTCGTTCGACATGGCTCAGATTCAAACTTGATGCGTTCATGATTTCCGGAGCGACAATGTTGCGGGGCAAACAGTCTGTGACATGAATCCGAGCGTCTGCGAGAAAAATTCCGAACAAGAATCCCAGTGCGTACTAGCCTTAACGTATCTCTTCGTTGTTCACAAGAGTATACAATCAAATTGTGACATACTCGTATATGACATGTAATTTGTTTCTCTCCATGTTTTGTCGGTCAATCAGAATTCGTAATCCTTTACTACTGAACTTAAAACATTGTAATTTTTATTAACTGGTGTGGTTACTCAAATATATACTCTCGCATTCACGATATTAACTAGTAATGTCATCTAATGTGGGTCAGATATAATCTCAAGCTAATTCTATAAAATTTCAGTTCAGATTCCCTTATTTCTCTCATTTCTCGTTTGTCTTTGGGTTCTCCTATCTCTTATCCCAGTTCCTCCTTTTGTACTCAAGTTTTACACTTTTCTTTCAGCTCAGTAACTAACGCAGTAAGTAAATATTTACTGTATAACTTCTTTATTTATGAAACTTTATTATCCGATGCATTTAGGAAAGGTAGACTTTGATTATCTTTGTTGTATTGTTCTTACGTATACCTTGTTTACTCCGTGAATCCCAAGGCCTTTAATGACGACACTAATACGAACTGCGGTATCTCATAATGGATGAAATCGATGAAGATCGGAATTTTCTTTTCACTTTCACTGCGGCTTAGATATCGCATTACAACCACTCACCTTCGCGCTGGAGCCATTTCCGCCGATTTATGAAGAAAAATGTTAGAAATTTTGTGAACAATTCTCATTGGCATTACATGCAGGGCCATTTGTGATTATGTAGACAATACTTTTGGCCCATTATAACAAGCATTTAAGGACTAAAATTGATGGATCGAATTAAATTTCAGATTTCTTACAGTTAAGTGAATTTTCTCTTGGAAAACTGTTGGTAAGGGTGACTTTGCGCAAATGGCTTGGAGAAATGTCTCTGCCGGGATAGCTCAACGTACAGAGGAACGGCAATTGAGAGACCCGGGTTCGATTCCCGGTCCCGTCAGACTTTTTTCAAGTCCATTCTTTCTTAGGAATTTTCTCTTATTTTGGTAGCTGTGAAGATGGTTCTGAAGTTTTTTAAATTTTGCTTAAGAAAAACCTTTCTAACAAATTTTATGGATTGAATGAAATATTTCCAGATACGATTCTCTGGGAAATAAAAAATAAAATTGAAAACTATGCTTATTTATCACTAATGTGAGTTGCAGTTAAAGTTTTGTATTCGCATTTGGAGTACACTGTTAATTGGTCAAATCTCGCTATAAGAAAGGAGTCTTTCAAACGACATTGTATGATAAGATATAAAAGTATTATTGCAGAATAATCTGTAAATCATTTCACGATTTCTCGTTGCTCATACATACTCCTATGTTTGCGAAAAGCCGCCAGTGGACATTCCGTAGAAAGTTCCTTGTAACTATCGTGAAAGAAAATTCAAAGATTATTTTAATTTTCGTTGTTATGTATGTTGTTTAACTATGGGTAATTGGTTTAAAATTATGTAATTCTAAATTCTTCTTGGTCATAAAGTTTTTTTGGATTTTTAGCAGTGTAAGAGTTTACTAGTTGGGTAATTTTCTAGTTTTAATAAAACACTTATTATTTGAGTGTAGATTGCAAAGATTTTTTCGAAAATCCTAGAGAAAAATACGTTGAAAACTCAAATAATTTTTCTGTTGATTTTTTTGCATAAACTCTTTCTCAAATTAAAATAGGGAAATATTTCTATATTTGGACATGGATGGTCTAAGATCTCACTCACAGTATTTTTATCACCTGATTTGTTATCGGGTTTTTATTATAATTATGCTGCTTGGTGTAGAAGTGGTTGAAAATGTGGGTTTTAGAGGAAAGAAAATGAAATACATATACAATATACCGCGAAAAAACAAAAATATAATACACTATAAATAATAATAGGGCAGTAACTAATAATAATGCATTTATACCTATAGATTAAAATAAAAAACAATATTAAATGCAACAATGAACTTAACCAAAAAGTAAAATAATTTTAGCCTTATCCCTTTCGTGAAATACATCCGGGATAGATGAATGTTACCAATTCTGTGACTGAAAACTGAAAAATTTAAAGATAATATATTATAATAGAGCAAAATATGCAAATAATAAAGGTAAAAAGCAATACAAATTCAGAATGAAAATTCAAATAAAAACAAACAAAAGAATGCTAAAAATGTAAATAGAGAAAATACAAAGCATTTCTTACGATGCTTTGCTAAGAGGTTCGACATAATCTTAATCCGAAGTTTTAATCCTTCTCTCTTGGAATCGCAGGCGTCCTAGGAAACGGGGGGAAGAGAATGAAACGAGGTGAGCACCTGTTAGCCGACATCTTGATTAACTTGTTACCTAATCGGATGATCCGAGCAAAGGACGGAGCGCTCTCTACAAGCTGCCCTGCAATCGTCCACTTTATTCCACAGAATTGTGTAATCATGACACTTTCATTAAATTTATTTATATCGACTCCTAGAATTTGCCCAGAAAAGACATGATGTGTGAATCGTGTTCTGTTTTGTACGAATTTTTACCCATCTACGCCTATAATGGCATTCACACTCACATTTCCTCACTGAAGTAATCAAGGCAAAATGTTTAATACTGTACATATAAATGCATGAAAACGTTTCGACTTTAATAAATTAGGTTATTAAATAAGTGACAAAGTGTATTTTGATTTAATTCTTACTTATAAATCGAAAAACATGCCAGGATAACTGATGATATATTTTAGTAACTCAAATGAGCCTTAGGAAAATATTCCTTAAGCAATAGAGTAAAATGGCAAAGATGTACTTATCGGCGATCTTCCTGCTAAACACTTCGATGACGAGGGCACACAAATACACTCCTATGAGTAACACTCGTCATGAAGGACTGCAACGTAGTACTTTGTGAGCGTGCCTTCGTGTTTGCTAAGTTTCTCAAAAGATTGCAAACGAGGAGTTGCACCAAACAAGGGTAAGTACATGAATATAAATGCATTGATATATCCCAAATCAGAAATCGTGTACAATTACACTAAGGGAAAGAAAAACTTAGTAAGTTCCACAACTTTGTTTTAATTCCGACTGGTTTCGACCAAGGCTGGTCATCATCAGTTACATTACATGGGAAGTACAGCGTATTTAAGTGCAGAAGGGATGGAAGGTCAGGGGGAGGGGGTTTGGAGTGATTAGTAGTGGAGGAGGAATTTAGAGGGGAGGGAGAGAAGGGGAGAGGAGTTAGGGAAGGTGTAGTTTGTTATATTGTTCTTATGGCACAGGATTTCTATTGTTTCCAAGGAATCCATTTTTCTTCCTTTTGGGACGCGATGAATTAATTTTCCTTCGAAGGAGCCGGAATGGCCCGTCTTCCGCAGGTGTTCTGCAAAGGCTGAGGCTGTGGTCCCTAAGCGGAAGCAGAGTCGCCACAAAAGAGCTGGTATACCCCCGAGAGCTGCGATTCCTCCCTGCTGTCCTTGACCCGGGATAGAGACCTTCCGAGGGTGGTTGGCGTGTAGAAGGCTGCTTTTAAGTTTGAGGGTAAAAGGCTGGCTAATTTGTAGGATATATTTCCAAGAAAAGGTAATTTCGCCCATTTATTTCTCTCGGACTCTATAGAGCTAGTTTTGCATTCTTTTTCCTGAGAATATTTTCCACGAGGCATGTATTGTAGCCGTTGTTGCCGGCTATGGACTTGATTGCATTTAGTTCTTCTTCATAACCTTGGGCGGAAAGGGGTAGGTTTACCAGCCTGTGGATCATGGCGTGGAATGCGGCGTATTTTTGAGAGGCATGATGGCTAGATGAATTAGGGATTACTTGGTTGGCTTCCTAAATACTTTTAGGCTGGCTTTATTTTTACTAATGCTGATTGAGAGATCTAAGAAATTTAAGGATTCATTTTTAGCTAATTCCAAAGTAAATTTTGTTTCGGTGCTGGTCATTTATTAAACTTAACAATTATTGGATGTCCCTTTCTGTTCCGTCTATGGTGCAAAAGATATCGTCAACAAATCTTTTCCAGAAAATAATGTTTTAATTTAGGATGGGGTAAGGAGAATAAATTCTTTCCGAAGTTGTCCATAAACATCTCTGCTAGGAGTAGAGATAATGGAGAGCCCATAGCCAGACCATCTTTTTGGTGATAGAAGTTTTTGTCGAATATGAAGTAGATTTAGATTTATATTTATATCCCGGGCCATTCCATGTCAAGTGGACCAACGGTCCCCGCTCTACCATCACCGATTTCAATGACATTTTGTGTGAACATAACTTGATATCTTCTATGAACATTTCCCAAGTTTTACATCCATCGATGAAATATTTGCTGAGATATAGTCATTTGTTTGACCCCCTACCGCAGCCTTCTACAGTTAGACAGCGATTTTTAGCAAGTTTGAGACACGTTATCTCACGCAGTATTCCGTTGAGTAAAACAAAACTTGGTATTCTTATACAACCTATGTTGCTCTATTAAACAAAATAATAAGAAGTCTTTTATGAGCGAAATCCGAGAAGAAAATTTGAAGCAAAATCGGCCCAAAAAATTATGGCTCGAAAAAAATTTAAAGTTTGGCATTTTATATCTTTTGAAATTAACATACAATAAACACGAAACTTTGTGCCTTATAACTACTGTATACAAGGTGTTGGAATAAAAAGTTTCATTTTCTTAATGTCGCCCGTTAGTTTAAAAATTGAGTGCAAATATTGTGATTTTCGTTACGACGCCGAAAATTGGGTATATTCAGCTCACATTTACAAAAAAAGACCCTCTCGAAACTTTTCCAAATTATTTTTAAAAGAAAGTGCATGCCTTTATCTCTCTAAAAACCTAATTCTGGTTTTTCATCGCGGGCGTATAAGGCCCGAGAAATCGGGATGAACATGAAGTTACCTCCGCCCGAAAAGTGTAGTGCGAAAAAAATTTTAAAGTTTAGCATTTTATATCTCCTCAAATAAACATAACATCAACGCGATACTTTGTACCTTATAACTACTTAACACGAAGTGTACGAAAATGCCCTATTTTCGGAATCGTAACGAAATTCGTAATATTTACAGTCAAATATTAAACCAACGGAAAGCATTCGGAAAATGAAACTTTTTATGCGTACCCTAAAACACTTCCTTGCAGTACTCCTGATGTGATATATACCTCATTGGATAAAATTCCATCCAATGCAACTCGTTGAGAACTGCTTACGAGAAAAGATTTTATCCATCCGACCACTTTCTTGTCGATCTCATAGGCAATTAGCTTTTGAATTAGTTTTACGTGAGACACTGTGTCAAAAGCCTTCCTGAAATCTAGGAATACTGCGTCTGTTCTACCACCCTTATCTGCTGCCTTAGTTACGTCATTCATAAAAAGGGCTAACTGAGTTTCACATGACCTACCTTTGCGGAACCCGTGCTGGCTATGACTAATTGCTCCCTTCTGGGATAGAAAGCGCATTATTGAGCTCGCTATAATATGCTCCATAACTTTACAAAATATCGAGGTGAGAGAAATTGGCCTATAATCATCTGGCTTTAGGGTGCGACCTTTCTTAGGAACCGGAGTTACATTTGCTTTTTTCCATGACACTGGGACTGTGCCCTCATCTAATGATTTCCGATAGAAGACGAGAAGAAGAGGAGCAAGCTCATTAGCTAAAGTTTTTATTACAAATGAGGGAATACCTTCGGGACCTGGCGCCTTTTTTCTGTCAATCTCTCGCAATAACTTTTCAATTCCTTCAACTGATAACTCAATTGGGCTCATTTCCGAATCAACGCGCGTTGCAAAATCGTTTACTAGACCATTATCTACGGTGAAGCATTTTTGATAATGCTGGTTAAGTAAGTTCGCCTTTTCTATCGACGTATTAATGATAATTCCTTCTTCGTTAGTTAAGCTGGGTACGGAAGACTGACCGCCACGAGTCTCACGCACATACGACCAAAATTCTTTCTGATCACCTCCTAGTGATTCTAATAAGGTTCTAGATCTATATTCCTGAATTTCTTTATTAGCTTCCTCCTTAACTAGCTTTCGCATTTCTCTATACTTTTGTTGCTCTAACTCAAAATTAGCTCCGCATGCTTTAAGTTTCCTCAATCGGGAATGAATAAGTCTCTGCTTCCTATGCAATGCTCGCAACTTCGGCTTTGTCCATCGTGGCTCCTTACGCTCACGCATGCTTTTGGTCGGTACGTATTTAGCTAATCCATCTTTGATAATGCGGAGAAACTCATTCCAACTATCATCGATTGTGTTTCTACCCACAAAACAACAAAAATCATCCCTTCTCTTGTTAATATAATCCTTGAACTCCGAAAATTTCGCTTTGCTAAATACGTATACTTGCCTCGGCGGTTTGAGGGATTTAATTATAACTGCCTTCATTTCTGCCGTTATTACGTCGTGGTCTGAAATACCGTCAACTATATCGACACTAGTTATCAAGTGTGGGTGAGAAGCGACTAGTAAATCAAGTATGTTTCCTTGACCTGTACGATTCGTCCGAGTAATATTCATGTTAATTTGTTCAAGGCCATGCAGTGAGAATGTATCAATTAATTTCTGCGATAACCTTTTCTCTCTACTAAAGTTCGAACACGTCACATTCTCCCAATTAATATGAGGTAGGTTAAAATCTCCTCCTAAGACAATGATGGGGTCCTTCATTTTCTCTCTAATTATATGTAAAGACTCAGATAGGTCTTCTAAGCCGTCGAATTCGCCATCGGGAGGGCGGTAAAAAGAGCAAAAGAGAATTTTACTTCCATTTTTTCCAAGAACCGAGCACCAGACCATTTCGCTCGTAGTATTCACTATAGGATCTTCGCGTTGGCTATCCAAATGATCTTTAACTGCTATAAACACTCCACCGCCTATTCTGCTCAGTCTATCCTTTCGATACACGACATAGTCCGGAGGAAAAATCTCGCTCGATGAGATATCTTCGCATAACCAACTCTCGGTTCCTAATATTATATCTGCGCAGGTGCCTCTTGCAAGAATAATTAACTCCGCCTGCTTATAAGTAGTTTGGAAGAAATACTGGAGATTCTTTAGTATTTCTTCCAGGATACGGATTGCTTCTGCAGTGGGGACGACTGAGGGAAATAAACTTACGACATCGAAAGACGCAAGGATGGCGTTGTCCGGAATTCTCACGTTGGATAATTCTTGTGTGAACTCCACTTAGTTTCTGATGCCATAATTGGGTTTGAAATCGGTTAAGGCGCGAATGGCTTTCAATGGCTTTTTGCGATCGACTAAAAGTTATCGACATTTCGATCCTTCTCAATCAAACTTGCTATGAATGGTCTTGCGAAAAAATTCAGATTCAAAATCATGTACTACGTACGGTAAGGAATTATTATTATTTTGAGTGAAAAGAGCGCATTTTCTGGTATTAATATTCCATAGCAATAAGACAAAGTTAAAAGTAGTTAATTGATAATTGAGAAATCAAATCAAACTCAGTGTTTCGAATCCCAAGGTCCATTGTTTGCTTTCCTATACCTGAGTTTGTTTATAAATATGTCATTTTCTTTATTCTTCTCTCTAAAATAGATTTTGGCAGGAATTACGGTGTGGAAATCCACATGAATAGGATGGTAAGAATAAAATTATTTAAATACGACCTGTTATCATCAGGTTATGGCCGATCTGCGCCAAAACCGGTCGTGTTTAAATATATTTGTGGAAAAGCGTAATTGTAATTTTATTCTTACCATCCTGTTTATTATCTATTCCTTATAGATGTATTCCGTTTCAAATTTGTCTTATTTATTATAGATATACTTAATTTCAGTTTAACAAATCAACGCAGGTGATATCAGAATATCAGTTTTTCATCACTCATGCATATTTTCATTTTCAACGGTCAATGGAGAATGGAGATGAGCCTTTGTCTCTTACATCAAATCAACCAGCGCATATAATATTTCCTGAGGGACGAAGGAGATAAGGAATGTGCGCAACCCCAGCCTTGAAAAATACGAGTTCGGAGTGAGTGCAGAAATGTTTCCTCAATCTTTCTCTGGAGATCGGAGATTGGTTGTGCACTCTGAGGAAGTGCAGATGAAATTTGTCACTTTTATTTCAAGTCGAAATATCTAGAGTATAGTGTATGCACGATGAAAAAGGATTGATGCTTTTGAATTTGAAATTCAGGAAACTTATCACGCTTCTGAAGACATTTATTTCTGCTATGCCGTCAAGGCCGGTTTTATTTTTCTGTATTAAGGAAAAGAAATTGAATGAAATCGTTCCCACGAGTGGTAATAAAACATCTTTCCCGCAAGGAAGAAACAATTATTCAAAATGTTCAACTAAGTTAATTTTTGCTCTAAGGCTACGACTCTCTACTTGTTGTACATACCCTGGGAGTGCTGTCCAGTAGGTTAGGTGATAATTGATATGCATTATGCTATTGAATTATCACACAAGTGGTTGTTTAAAAAATATTTCAGAACTATTACATATCATAGCTATTCTCTGTGAATGTGAATGGCGAATTCAAAACTTTTTTTAAATTTGGAAAACTNGCTGTCCAGTAGGTTAGGTGATAATTGATATGCATTATGCTATTGAATTATCACACAAGTGGTTGTTTAAAAAATATTTCAGAACTATTACATATCATAGCTATTCTCTGTGAATGTGAATGGCGAATTCAAAACTTTTTTTAAATTTGGAAAACTATAATCTATCGAAAACTAAAAGGGTTTAGGTTAGTTTGGGTTTAGCTACTGCAAGGGGTTATTGAAGGATCTTATCAAGTATATTATCTTATGTGGTATATTATAATGCATAATGTATAGAGTAGTGTACCACTGTTCACTGTACCAGTTGTATAGTGTGTAGTTCATTCTTATAAACGAAGTACATTATCGAAGTAGTTGATAGTTTGTATCTGTTCGCCGAGAAACCGTTCCCTTGACGACCAAGCCAGTCGTTGAATCCAAGATCATGCATTTTCCTATACAATTATCCGGGGAATGAAGGCCTGTTCAAAATGAACAGTAGGAATGTGAAGAAATAAGAATTTAATAATAAAACCAACAGAAATAAGACCTAAGAATTTGATTAAAAATTTGAAGAGAAGGCAATTTTCGTAGATTGTAACTTTTGCATTTACGATGAAAAGTCCCTGACCTACAGGAGTGTTCCTAATTCAGCTTGATTATACCACGTGGACTGTGAAGATATTGCTTAGTCACGATCAAGGAGGTGAGAAAAGTATACATTTATCAGTGTATAGACAGAAAAGGAAAAATTTTGGGGGTCTTCTAGGAAAATTCAGTGGCATATTTAGCCTCTGTGTTACCGGGTGGATTTACATGAGTATTCTTTTTGAGGCTTTCATTTGGTCATATTTTTTCTCTGTTGTCAACTCTAAGTTGGCATCCTTCGTTTGCATATAACTTACACATATTTGGAACTGGACCCTTTACGTGATTTCATAACAATGAAGCGACTATCGACTAATTCCTTTAGCTTGACTATTTAAGGTTTTCTTCTGAAGTCAGGTATATCATTAGTATAATAGTTATTACATATCTTGAGAATTAAATCTGGCATATAGTATAGNATTACTTCGAATTGGAGTATTCATTTCAAAATATTATAGGGACAAAATAATTAAAAAAAACGGACCGGTTAAATTAACAAATAACGAAGATTAGTTAGTAAGACTTAGCTTATTTATTAATTTTGTTATTATTTTTATACTGCTGTGAACAAATAGATGTTTTACTGTTCACCACTGTTATTCCTTTTAGCCTTAAGATGATTTATAATAGGAAAAAAAGTGAGAAATAAATTAAAGGGAAAATAAATACAAAGGAAAGAAAAGAAAAAGAAGCAACAATAACAATAATAATAAAAAACAAATAAATAAATAAAAATCTTTACGAAAACAAACATTTTTAAATATCTATGAAAAAGGTATGTGCATACAAAAAAAGGGAAAAAATAAATAAATAAGAAACGCAAAAAAATGCATTAAATATAAAATAGTAGTATAACTATAAGAAGGATAAAGAAAAAAAATCATTAAAAAAACAAGAGTAATGAAAGAAATAAAAATGGGGAAAAAAAAAATTGAACCTGACTTGTTTGCTCATATGGGTCACCTAATATACCAAAATGTCAATCAACCTGTCACGTCACTTATTCAACAGTGCAAGACAGGCCATAAGGTCTAAGGGTCATCATCGAAGCCGGAAGCCAGATATATCGTAGACTCCAGACAACGTAGAGTTGGTTTTTGATCCCTTGTATAACGATCTTGATGTCCATATTCTGAGGGGCTCCCGATAGCCAAGTGGGCAACGCGTTCGACTTTGGTGAAAGCGGTCCCGGGTTCGATTCCCGGTGGGGGCCTACGTGCGAAATGACCTTAGCTGTCGAAGCACTTTTAACAATACTACTACTACTACTCCATATTCTGAAAAAATTTCCATCGGTTCTTAAAAATAGTTTATGGATTTTCCTTTCTCGTAAATATCGATGACGAAGTATATATTGTAATGTCTTGCGAGCAGCATAATAAAGAAATAGCATTCGTTATTGACCACACAGTTTTGTGAAATTCGGATATTATAACTCAAATAATAATATTTGGTAATGGAATGTATGCAAAAGATGAGTATTGCAGGTGAAGTAATTGTAACACGTGAAAGGTGAAATGTGAAAGACAAACCATTGAGGCGTAAGGGAAGAATTGGATTTAATAAATAATGAATATATCGTCAGTTATAACATAAGTGGAGAAGTTAAGCATCTCATGAGTCACGTAATATGGAAACACGGATTCCGATTGATTTAATGTAGTATTAAATGTTAATAATGTAATTTATGTTGGAGAGTAGGAAAGATTATTGTGTATTCGTAAACTAAATTGGAAATGAAAAATGAAAAAGAAAAAAAATGGCTGTACATTTTTCGAAAACATTATGCGCGAATGCCCAGATCCATGGAGTGGATAAGAATAAGATAGTCCGTAGTCCGCAATATCTCTGCCGCCTTCGTTGATTTTGATTATATATATTATTAGAGGGTAGCGTTGTATATTAATTACAGGACTGCCTGGCATTCGCCCATGGACGGGAGGGAAAACCCTCTAAAAACCTCCCGTAGGCAGTATTACATTATGCTTAACATTAAGACTACAGATCTATATATATATATGTACCAAACCCAAGAATTACTAATCCATAATATATACATATACACATAAATACATACATTTTCACACAGAATATATATAAACATACATTGATTATATAAGTGATAATTATACATTCAATAATAACAGTATAGCTATGGCAGAAAATCCATATTGTCACATATATAATATTATTTATTAGTGAGGTCACAGTTGAAAATTACTTACATCTAGGTTTAAGCTTATTTTTAAATGATTTTACATTTTTCGGCATTAGAATGATAACTTCTCCAGGTAAAGCGTTCCATTCCCTAATACCCCTATTTACGAATGAGAATTTCGTTATGTCTGTTTTCTGTTCGCGTTCCTTGATTTTCAAACTATGATCGCCGCGTCCAACGTAACTAGGATGTTCAAGCCTGTAGCGCAGTTCGTCCCTCTCCTGAATTCCATGCTTTAAACATCCCGGCTAGTCTAAATGTCTTCTTTCTGGTCTCTAACGTTTCCCATTGCAAATGCGTTATCATTTTACTTACACTTTCCGTTTTCTTATGTTTTCCGACTACGTATCTAGCCGCTTTTCTTTGCGCCCCTTCGAGTTTCCTAGCAAGTCCGTTTCGTGGGGATCCCAAACACTCGTTGCATATTCAACTATCGGTCTGACCAGGGATTTAAATGCCCTTTCCTTGACGCCCTTTCCACTCCGCTTTAGATTCTTCATCACGAATTAAAGATTTCTATAAGCATTTGCAACAATGTCCTCAATATGCCTTCCCCATTTTAGATTATAAGTTAGCTTAATACCTAAATATTTGCAATCGGATACCACATTAATATTTTCGTCATTTAGGGAATAATAAAACTGTATCTCTGACTTTCTTCTGGAGAACATGATGTGTTTACATTTGCTAATTTCCATTCCGTTTAACGTAGTTCACGCGGCTATTTGATTTAGATCATTTTGCAGGATTGCGCGATCCTGAGCTGTCGTTATAGTCTCGTATTAGTCTCGATTCTTCGTGTAAATCTTCGAAGAAACGAGCCCGATAATATCTTTCTTACGTAAATATCTTTCCCATGAAGTTTCCCGAGGAATTCTATTTTGCGAAGTAACTTGATAACCACGCTCCGTTGGCCGAAGAAAATGAATGTGATGTTTTTTGTTTATGTTATGAGTGAAGGTAATGAGTGCTCGCTAAGAAGGAATAAATGGAATTTTAAGCTTCCAAGAAGATTTCCAATCCCAATAGCTAACAGAAGTCTTAAGAAGTTGTGATTCAAAACTTATTATAGTAATTGAAACAAATAGTCGATTGCATATACTTGAGTTGGCATGAATTGAACCATGACGATAACCATTACAACAGAAAACATTTCATTTTTTATGGATTAAAAATAATACAAAATTTATATCAACTGTGTACCTGCAAGCTGATTTGAAACAAAAAGAAAACTATTTTGGTGTAAACTGCATTTTCGATTTGGTATTCGAATATGAGTATTGTATACACTTGATACTTCCTTCATCTATGGAAACCATTTTGAGATTTTTATATAGTCAATCCTAATGATAGACAACGATTATTCATACATTTCGTATTTCGTACTTACGAAATACTGAGAAAATATTGCTAGAAATACGAAGTTAAGTTTTACCTTATTGATTTTATAAAATTGTCAAAATTGAATAAGGATAGGAATAGATCATCCCAAATCACAACAAACATGAAACCAAAAGGACAATTTTTAATGAATTATGAATCCGATCGGCATCAATGTTATTAAGTCCTATTTAATTCGCATTTTCTCACTCACTTATCGTAAAATTATTTTTAAAACTGCTTTATATATATATATATATA
>KZ309154.1:245319-264136 GCA_000376725.2 Ladona fulva | reverse complement strand
GGCTGGGCAGCTGCCAGGGACGTCTTCAGACGTGCAGCTATTACTCTCATGAACGTTTTGTAAATAACAGGAAGGAGGCTGATGGGGCGGTACTTCTTCAAATCATCCTTGCTTCCTTACTTTTGCAAAAGGACAATCTTTGCACGGTTCCATACTTCTTTGCGCAGTCTGAAGTCGCTGAGTCATTGCTTTATTTAACACCCACGTATCACTTCCATATGTGAAAACTCGTAGAATGCATTGCTTAAGGACCTTTTTCTTCAGGATCATTGGCATTTTTTACTTCAGAATATGTCATCAGCGTTAGATAAAAGCTCCAAATATCCGTTGTTTCCGAGCAAACTAACCGTTGAAGAATTCCCACCAGCGAGGGTTGGGGTTCTCCGTGGTCGCGCTTAGCAAGTATTGTTCTCGATACGTATTTCGACAACTAGGTTGTTGCCATCTTCGGGAGAGAAGAATAACGAATCGCCTCCAACTTTCGTTATCACCCCTCCGCCCCGATAAGGCAATGAACTGTGGCAGTGTGAGGAGGGGATATATATTTAGGTTCATTCTTGACCTGTGAGTCGAAGTGAAAGGACGTGTGCTCCGGAGNTAGGTACGCACGAAAGCTTAGAAGACATATAGACTGACTTATTTAAGAATTACTGCTACTTCTCACTGACTTTATTGTATCATCGAAGTTTTGCAAACTGTCGAATTTGTTCTTTAAGACTGAAAGTGAAGGAACTCATGGTGGAATAAAGGGGAAACACTAATGTGCCATTGAAAAATATTTAGATTATCGAAGGGACGCCGTTATAATAATAGTGATTGACGTTTCGAAATTCTATGGAAGGAAAGGAGTCAACTCAATATGGGAAGGCGTTACCTCGTGGAAGGCCATTACAATGAAATAAAGACCGTTTCGTACACTTCCACAGTGTACGAAACGGTCTTTATTTCATTGAAGTAAAGGAGTTTTAATGAATGGAAAGCCGTGATTTTGTGGGGGATGGTGTGGCTAGAATCAGCGGGAATAAAATATTCTCCTTCATATTCCATTGTCTCCCGGATATTTCTACCGCGAATTAGAAACGATCCATTATATTGCGTCCCGAAATGGCTACCCACCAGATTTAGTCACTAACTTACTCCATAAGAAACAAATAAAACTGGTCTTACGTGAGATCTTTACTCCACCATCTGACAACTTGCCCAAATGGTTTAAATTAAACCTTATTGATGAGTACAGCGATAAATGTTCTAAGGTTCTCGCCTCCGACTCGAAACGCTTCGTTTTAGAAAAAAGCAATTTGCAGTATCTCCTTTGCAACGCTAAAGACCGTTTCAATCCTTATGAAAAACCTGGGATATACAGACTTGACTGCAATGACTGTAATATATCATATATTGGTCAAACAGGAGGTGCATCTCCAAACGTGCAATTGAACACAAGACTGCCTTTGTAAATAAATTGGGACGTTTGCATTTCGGCGACCATTTACTCGACATGAGTCACTCACTCCNCCCTTCTTTCCCTTCCAAGTAAACTCTTTCCTTCTTGAAAAAACCCATCCTTTTACCCTTTCCCTCCCCCCCCCTCTTTTCTGGTTTCCTATATATTTGAAAATGTGAAAAAGTTTTTTGCCTGATGATGCTAGGACACTAGCGAAACATGTTGCCATAAATAAAATTGCTGTGGAAGTGTACGAAACGGTCTTTATTTCATTGAAGTAAAGGAGTTTTAATGAATGGAAAGCCGTGATTTTGTGGGGGATGGTGTGGCTAGAATCAGCGGGAATAAAATATTCTCCTTCATATTCCATTGTCTCCCGGATATTTCTACCGCGAATTAGAAACGATCCATTATATTGCGTCCCGAAATGGCTACCCACCAGATTTAGTCACTAACTTACTCCATAAGAAACAAATAAAACTGGTCTTACGTGAGATCTTTACTCCACCATCTGACAACTTGCCCAAATGGTTTAAATTAAACCTTATTGATGAGTACAGCGATAAATGTTCTAAGGTTCTCGCCTCCGACTCGAAACGCTTCGTTTTAGAAAAAAGCAATTTGCAGTATCTCCTTTGCAACGCTAAAGACCGTTTCAATCCTTATGAAAAACCTGGGATATACAGACTTGACTGCAATGACTGTAATATATCATATATTGGTCAAACAGGAGGTGCATCTCCAAACGTGCAATTGACGCAAGACTGCCTTTGTAAATAAATTGGGACGTTTGCATTTCGACGACCATTTACTCGACATGAGTCACTCACTCCTCTTTTTTTCTCCCATCATTCTACACCGTGGTGTGAAAGGGATGAAGCTTAACTTGCTTGAAGAACTACATATTCATCTCCATAAATTCCATTCTTTTCAGCTTGCAAATGAGTTCCTCTTTTTGATCAACCGTTTACGACTCCTAACTGTTCTTCTCCCACATTTATCCCCCCTTTTCAATACATTGACGTTCGTCAACGGATTTCCTTACTTTGTTTCCCCCATTCTCCCCCTCCCTTCTCGTTCCTACACAAAGCCTTTCTCCTTTTCCTGTCAGTTCTGATGATGGCATAAACTACCGCCGAAACCGGTAAACGTTATTATAAAACATTTTGTGGATTTCTACAAGTTAAGAATTATATGTTTTAAAATATTTTAACTATGTAATTCCACCAAGTATCTCTGGATACCATTACTTATTAAGTAGCATTATTTTTAAAAGCGAATCGACAACTTAGGTTGTTTCACCCCCACCGGGAATCGAACCCGGCTCCGCCTTCACCGAAGTTGAACACGTTGCCCACTTGGCTAACCCACTTAACCCTTTTAATCTTATCCTATCCTAGACTAGGAAAAGATTTAAAATTTCTTAGTAGGAACCTTAGTCCTTCCATCGTATTACGTTGCCTCACGTACCATTATACACACGTATCAGAACTGATGTGTAAAAAGGTAGGCCGCTTAATCTTAGGAAGTCAATACGCAGCTTTCCTTCTTACTGGCATAAGCATCCATACCTCAGTAATTCTAAAAGGAAACCACTTTCTTATATCTATAAAGCAATATTCCAAAGAGTGGATAGTTTCAAATGCCTCAACCTCGCATATCTTTACCCCAGGAGTTTCAAAAAATATATCTAAAACTCATTTCCGTATTGCCGAATAGTTGTCGCAGCAAAGTATTTTTCTTTGAAATTAGTCAGCGGTGGGAAACCGCAGGGCAATTTGAAAAAGTCGAAAGCGACAGAGCAGACGACACATCCGGCGGGACGCATTTAGCCTACGCTCGAAATGTAAACACGTTGCAAAAATCGAAAGTGGTCTCGAAAGCTATTTCGCTGTGGAATTTCCTCGAAAGTAGAGTCCGCTCGTTTATGAGTGCGCACCGAAACAATTGCGAGTGTTTTCCACGCTTTTTGTGGATCTAATTGGAGGTGATGGGCGAGGGATATCCCGCGAAAATTCCAATTGCGCAATGGCAAACTCCAATTACTTCCGTTACCGTTTCATGTCATTGAGGCCATTTCGCCGTTAATTAATTGTCTCAGTTGATGATTTGGAAAGTGCATTGTATTTTGGCTGAAATGATAGTTTCGGATGTGCGGCGCATACGTAATCGAAACTTTTACTTGTACATACAAATTGGCGGGTGGCAGTTTCTTTGGGTGTTATCTTTCAATAGTAATAGAGGAATTAGCTTGTGCAATTACGCATTTCTTCTCAAATGAAATATGGTGAGGCATGGCGATATGGCTTCCGTTTTCCATATATTGATGAAGGGAATTATTTTCATTTTTCTTTTTGTAGTGGATAGAAAAAATGTACCTTTCATTTACTTGTGCCTTAGTCTCGTTCATGGGCGTTACAGTAATGGGATATGAATGTTGCTGATAATGGTATTCATTTTGGTCAATCTATGTTATTATATTTAGTGTTATCCATACCGTCATTGTGCTGCACTTGCGTGGGCTTATACCATTTACAGCATTCGGGTTCGGTGAGAGAAGCAATGGCATCACTCCTCATCATACCTTTAAGCCTCTTTCACTCTGCAAAACTTTTGGTTGCTAATAGTGGAGGGGTTAATGAACCAAACATCCTCAGGGCAGATGACTTATTTCAAGTACTCTAAAGTAAAGACTTGTAATTTAGATTTTAGATCATCTTATTTTATAAACAATCGTAAGTGGGCGTGATTAAGAAATCTATGAGACGTATTTCTAATGGTGAAGGTGCACGGATTGCTCAAATTATGAAAGCACGGGTTTAAGATGATTCTTTTATTACTTTTAAGATCACACTAGAGAATTAAGATTCTTTTATTACTTTTAAGATCACACTAGAGAATTAAGATTCTTTTATTACTTTTAAGATCACACTAGAGAATTAAGATTCTTTTATTACTTTTAAGATCACACTAGAGAATTAAGATTCTTTTATTACTTTTAAGATCACACTAGAGAATTAAGATTCTTTTATTACTTTTAAGATCACACTAGAGAATTAAGATTCTTTTATTACTTTTAAGATCACACTAGACCTTTTAAGGCCTTCAGACGGAACACTTTACTGGCAGATTATAATACACCAAGAGAAATACGCCAATTGTGACGGATTTCCTTTTCTACAACTGCAATAACGTCGAACAGTTCCAATCACGATGGCAAAGAAGAAACATTATCTGCTACATCTTCATACATAGAGTTAATGCTAGCTTATTTTGTAAGTTTAACCCAATTTTTGATCTTATTTCATGATTCAACTTTTAATGGAAGCATTTTAGTATTGTTTGCATCTTTAGCGTAGATCTAACAAATCACTCGGTCTTTCTCTGTTCGGTTTGGAATTCACGGAAATAGCGCAGGGCTCCATTTGCTTCCTTCCTCATTTTCATACATTCCCCTTTCAATGGCCTTCCATTTACAAACAGCGCTTCCTTATTCTTCTTTGTTTCCTGATAGATTTAAGTTTGTTCCCTCCTGTCAACGTACTGTCAAGGGATAAAAGCTATTTTATAGCCAAAACATTTTGATTATGACGTATAAATGCATTACAAAATTTTACTAACTATGAGGCGATAGTGCTTATAATTTACAGAAGTCCACGTTAGAAAACGCTAATATTGAACTGTTTGATAGATATTAAATGATTATTTTTTTGTTAAGATTTATTAAGATGTAGAATTTATGACTGAAAATCGGGTATATTGAACCTGATTTAACTTCTTAATTCCATAGTTTATATTACTTGGCATTTGTTGTATCGCGTCCGTCGTATTACAAATGTCGTTTATTTCTATTTAGTGATCTTTTGTATTATATATATATGTTGAAACATCTATTTAAGTTCCTACAATCTTTGGGTCTGTGTATGCTTAAAATGAAAATCAATTCATATATTGATGACTTATCGACATTAAAAAATCAAAACTTCAGATTCCACAGCAGTTAACCATTGTGTTTATTCATAAGAATGTCTGGAGTATACTAAATAACTAAGAATTAATAAAATTGGGGACCTTATTTAAACGTAACAACACGACTAATTTTATTAAATATAAAATAATTAAGTGAGCGTTCAACTATGTGAGCGAATCTTTTATCAGATTGTTATAATATTGCACTTTAATTAACCACGGTATTTTTATGATAAGCAAGCACGATTTTTCCTGTGCATTTGTATTTCCTATGTTTATGGATATATATGAACCTCGTCATAACCTGCTCATTAGGAATTGAAAAACATTCCGCTGAGCACATGTCGGTAGATTAGTGGCAAACCAACAAATGGGAAAGCGCTGTCCTTCCCCTCTCCTGCCGCCCCTACAGCACTTCCGAAGAACGAATCACCCAGCAGGTCTTGCGCGAATTCTCCGGGGAGGAGAAGGAGGAAGGCTATAAAGGAGAGTGCACTGGTAGACAACCCGAAGGGTCAGACCTTGGAGTAGCGCGGAATCGGTGTGGGGTCCATCGACGCTCTGAAACCAGTCCTCCTTCTGAAGGCTAACTCGTTTTGGCTTCGTTCCGCGTGATGATCTGAGGTCATCAGTGTCGATCTGAGAGCCCAAGGGGTTGCACGCTAAAACGCGCTTTTCCTACCTCAATGGCCCGCGCACAGCTGCTGCTGGTCCTGTGGGCCGCAACGGGTCTCGCATCCTCTCTGGACCTTCCGGAGACGAAGAGGAGGCACGTTGATGCACCGGTCACGGCGGCTCTCGAGAGAGCCCTTTGGGAGTCCACCAGTCCACTCTGCAAGAACCACTCCATCATCTTCCTTGAGCATCTGCACAACTTCACGCTATGGGCGGTTCAAAGTAAGTGCGAAGTGTTGTCTGCGCTAAGAGAGTCGTGCTTCGATTAATCAGAAATTGTGTTTAGCGCGTGTTTTGTTGTTATTCTCGGAGGAGATTTGCGTGGCTGCGACGGAGTGAAAAAAGGTGATTTTCGATCACGATTTTTTTGGCGAAAAGAATTTTAAGCTCCAGGACTAAAAGTTGCGAATCTCGAAAATATTGGAATTTAGGCTTCAACGCTTGTGAGAAAGGGCTGGAAAGAACCGTATTTATTTAGCAAATCAGCTGTTGACGTATTCAAAATGGATTATAATTCGTAAGTAATTTTCAAGTAACGATAGTTCACGCTGGGACTGGTTTTTTTTATCGTAATACTTTCGAGCCCAAAAATTTTACAACGGAACGTAGACCTCATTGCAGTAAAAGAGTTTTATCTCACAATATCTTATCTTGTCAGTGGAATTTACAAGGAATGATTTATTTCTAGTTGGACAAATTTCTTTAGTTTTTAATTAAATTTAATTTAATGAGATATTTGAAAACGGATCTAAGGATCTCTACACACAGTCTGAGGATCTCTATACCCAATTTGAAGATCTCTATACCCATTCTGAGGATCTCTATCTATCCTGAAGTCTTTTTTGTAGTAAATTGAATTTTTATTCGCGAATTCATTTCAATCGCCTGTTAATAGGATTATTTTCAGCTGTAAAGAGGATTACGGTGTCAAGATACGCATCGATTTGTTTGTGTATGAAATGCGGGACCAATTGCAAGTCGAATAAGATGATCGTGGGACAAGGTAACGGTAAAAAGATAAGTATTTCGTCGAATTAAAAAATATTCTCGATAATGATTGTGCGCTTGCTGTTGTCGAGAGTGAGGTTGGTTTAACCTTAAAGATAAAAGTAACAAAAACGATGTAGTATTTTTTGAAATCGAAGGTTGATTTTTGATTAACTTTTCAAACATCGGAAAAGGTTTCCTGTGAAAGTTAATCGCTGCTCTGCTTTATTATACAATTCAGCAACGTTCTGCTTTGATAATTGTCCAAGAGAAAACATGTTATAAAAATTACCACAATACCCTCGGGGTGTATGACAAAGAGTATCAAATCGTATGATGTCGTTAATCGTTTACTCTTTGAAAATATTTGCGTGTTCTCAAATAACTGCAAGAGATTTTTCCTTAATATATTATATATAAAGAAAAATTCGAACGGAAAAATTTGTTTTCAAAGAAAGATATTCGGTTTGTGGGCTCCCTCGTGCGCTGGTGTAGACAGTGTTTATTCAGCATCTCGTCTTTGATATTTCTGTAGCACCTTTTTGTAATATTCGTAAATAGAAAATTCTATTCTTTAGGTAGTAATTTCTCAATGATAATATTTGACCGTTACTCTCGTAATATCATAATGACATGAATAAATTCGTGATAAATAGTACAAAGCTACGAATTGGATATCTCATCGTTAAAAATAATATTTATTTAAAAAGTAAATAGTTTAAGGACATTAATTTCAGTATATTTTTATATTTATTCGCTAAAATGATGATAAAATCTTATTTTAGCATCGAAAATCATGCCCGCGGAACATACACTATTATACCTTGTATAATTTTTACTTGTATATACTTCTTTCTTCTTTCTATTTTATCCGCTTTTCGCTGATTTAATCTGTTTACTCCAAAGCAAAAGAAAGAATTTCCTCGCTTACATGTACTGGGTGAGGGTGACGGATGAGGAGGTTCTGCAAAGGATAGAGGAAAAACGCAGCTTAGGGCAAACAATAGTTCAGAGACGAGTTAAGTTTGTTGGACACTTACTTAAACACGAAGGAATCCTGAAATTAATAATAGAAGGGAAAGAGAAAGAAAGGAAGGCCACGTCTGCAATATCTGAGTCAGATAATGAAGGACGTTTGATGTAAAAGCGTCAGAGAAATGAAGAGGAAGGCAGATAAACGTGAGGAATGGCGAGTTGCTGCAAACAAATTGATAGATTGAACACTGAAGAAGAAGAGGTAGAATAAGAAAAATGTCACCACTTTTAAGTCTGACGCAGATTATGCGTGAAATTCTGATGAAGTTCATTTATAATCGGCATTTTGAATTCTTCCGTTCTCGACCACAGGTTTTCCTTTCGGAGATCTCGCAAAAGTGACAGCGCCAAGTTGGAAGTATGTACTCCACATTCCAACTACGGAAGAAAGGTGCATTCCATTAATGGAGCAAATACTCCTCGGTCTATCCGCATTCATAGACGCTGAATTCTTGTCAATTTGCATACACGTAACTTTTAAGTCATTAAAGATATAAAGGCAAAACAGGCATCCGAATAAGGGAATATGAATGAGAAAAATTTGAACTTCTCCTAAGTCAACCTTGTTAATGAGAATTAACGTTTGGAACCATAGAAGGAGTCCAAAGGCCTCAGAGTTCCTTCGGATTAGAGGTTAAAAACACTCCGTATGTCGGCAGAAGTAACTCACGTTTGGAGACAAACGGAAAATACCGAATTTACATATACGCATTTCGGGAAAAATTTCATCTTCATCTTCATGGATTTCTACAAAGGGAAAATACTTTTCTTATTTTACAAAGTATACTTTTTCAGTCAAATTACTTCATAATAAAGGCTTCAGAAGTGAGTTAAAATATTTTCATTTTTTATTCAGCTGAAATTAGGACCGTTGTGTGCCGTCCAGAATGAAATCAAACATATTTTCGTAAAGGCGTTACCATAAGTGGAACAGTGTTCCCTCTCTTCGGAAGGTCATTGACGATGAACTGACAAAATCCGAAATTAGTAGTCGATCTGCTTCCCTTTTGAATTCCTTATCTTGCAAAGTCTTTTCTGATCACACGTCTAGGATTCAACCTTTATCGACCCCTTACCCTCCTAATTTAATCTATAGTCTCTTTAATCATGTCTTCTCTAAACAACAGAGTATACTCCATGGAAAAGCCTCATAATTCTATAAAGTGCGGAGCTTCCAATTTTTTGACGGTTTTTGGATTTCTTTCTGCTATTTATCAACCAGCAGTGGCCAATTCTATTATTTATCTTCTCTGATGAAATTCAGTTTATTTATCTGTTTTATTTTTCTTCCACAATTTTCCTTCTCTATCCAATTATTTTTCGAAGTTACTCTCTCTCTAATTTTTCCGATGAATAATAATGAATTTCACTGAATTGATTGAATATCATCATTTACGAGATAATTTCATTCAAGATTTACTCGGCTTACACATTGAGTCCCGTTGTGTGTGTCCATTCTGTATCCAGTGGTCGTGTGAGGGAAAAGAGCTAAAGTTGCGGCGATGCTGAAAATGAACATTTGAACTGATTTATATGAATTTGAAATGATTTATATGAACATCATTCCCATCACGAATTATATATATTTTAGAGAGATACTGAAAAAAGAAAAAGGTATGTAATATTCATTGCCAGGAACCCAAGGAACGTTGAAAACACGCATATATTTAACTTTGAGGTCTAATTTTTTGAAAGAGACGCATAATCAAATAAATGGCGGTAAGAAATTAGCATTTAATTCCGAAAACAAGGTTAATGGAGCTGATATTTCGAATTTTGCTTGCCTGACTACTAAAATTTTATTGTAATAGAAAATTTTAAGAAATTTAAAGTTTAAAATACAAATCATCTGCAGTAAAGACAGACTTTAGGGACCCTTAAGTTATGTCTTTAAATGAAGAAAACAGAAATTTTTCTTTTGCTAAATTTTCAAAATTTGACGGGATATACCTTGAGGATCGTACATTTTAATAGCATTGTAACATTCAGAGTAGTCGGTCGTATCCGACGCTTAAATTTGATGCAACTCCTTCGTGATTTCCGGAAGCGGTATTTAATGAGTTTAATGAGCCACTTTCTAACTCGCGATTAGTCAACAATCCCCATTTAGTCACGAGTTAGTGAACATGTGAATAATTGGACCCCAAAATCGTTCATTAACAAATTAATCGATGGCAACCATTTCTTCTTGAAAACAACTCGAACTTTTGAAAGGTACAAGCGCTCTATTCCGCCGTTGATTACTTAAGGAGAATTAACGGAAACTTGCGGAGGTAAAAGTGAAGTTGATGATACTAAGAATATGAAATAGGATATACTAAAAATGGGCAAACAGTAATATTACACAAGTTTTGATGTGTTAACTTGTGCAATGGCTTTATTCAAGTGAATTCAATACGTAGCAAATCTGAATGAAAATCGTTGATCATTTAATG
The DNA here is from genome assembly GCA_000376725.2 of Ladona fulva. Taxonomy (NCBI): domain Eukaryota; kingdom Metazoa; phylum Arthropoda; class Insecta; order Odonata; family Libellulidae; genus Ladona; species Ladona fulva. The sequence continues at coordinate 253,594 of KZ309154.1, read as the reverse complement.
ATAATTTTCAATACCTTGAATTGTGGAGCCCCCTGGAAATTTTGAACCCTTCTTCTACTATTTTGCAAGTCTTTACTGTTGCAATCACTGAAGAATGTGATGTCGGTTGAAGTAAATAAAGAGAGTGCTTATATCTAATTCAACAACTGTAAGATATAAAATTACAACATCTTCAACTTTCCATGTTTCAATGCCGTTTCCTGTCGACAAAAATAAATTAACTTTCAAATGCGGACATAAAATCCCTTTCGCTCGTTTGTAAAGAAGTTAGATATTCCCTCGCGTCTGATTGCAGATTGCAAAACGGAAAAGAAGTCAATTCTGAGCATTAGAAATATAGATGAAGAATTTTTATACTAAATGTCAGGTGTTTGGTAACTCAATTAGAATTGACGTTCCTCTACATCTGCATCTACATTTATAAGTAATGCCTACCCTAGCCATACCAGGGCTAGCCTTGTACCCTAGCCATACCAGGGCTAGCCTTGTACCCTAGCCATACCAGGGCTAGCCTTGTACCCTAGCCATACCAGGGCTAGCCTTGTACCCTAGCCATACCAGGGCTAGCCTTGTATCTAGGGGGCGAGACAACCGCCTCTCGAATCGGAGCGCCGAAATGAGCGTTCATTTTTTGATGTATCATGTGAGGAATATTATGGTCTGTAGGTGCTCATAAATGACAGCTATTTCCCACCAATTCGAATGAATTGAAGTCAAATGACAAAATAAACAGCGTCGAATTACATCTCAGTCCTGAAAAATACCTCGCATCGACGTGAACGTAAAGAGAATGGTTTGTAAACAGTACGAAGAAGGAAAGGTGCCAAAGTCGTGAGTGTGAAAACATTCGAACCCGCCGAGAATTGCAAGTCTCACTTATGCATTTTTATTCGTTTACTATACAAAATCGCCGCGGATAGACACTGAGTCAGGTAGCAAACTTTAATTATATATCATGTTAAGTTCAGAGAAAGCACGTCACAGATGGTGTAGCTAATATAATGCGTCCACCATTTGACATTGGCCTTTATGATACTGCGAGAAAGATTAGGGAAATAGGCGCTAGAACGAATCGATTCAAGAACTCTTTTTTTTCGCGAACGATACGCGAAAGTAATAGATTAGGAGCATTGAGTCATGGTGCATGGACCCCTTGCCACACGCGGAAAGGTGGCTTGTAGGGTACTTACATAGATGTAGACATTGAACAACTCAAACAATATTAAGAAGTATGAATTATCAAATATAAGTATTCCCCGTCGACTAGCTACATTGGTTTACATGCTATAGTTCACAATTTACAATTTAAACAGCTATAATTTACATATTAGATTACTGCCAATACAAAAACTATGTAAATTTCACAAACAATTCTAATATTTCCTCAAAAACCTTAAATATACTAATACAGTACATAAAAACGTTTCCCACCAACTGCAATAACTTAAAAGCAGCGCTGCTAAATGGTTATAATTATCCTTATGGAACCGCAAATACCATGAACTAGCATTAACATTACGTACATATCTGGGAATAACAACTCGTATACGTATAACCGAACATTGTCTGTAAGGTATTCAGTCCGAAGGCCGGTTGGGACCTCCTCCCCTCTACCGTCATCTATGAAGAGCTAGGAGAGGGAAATAAGGCTTACTAGGCAAGATGAGGAGTGAGGTAGTTTGCCCTTGCTTCCCTCATTGAGCCTGAATGCTATAAGCAGAACAAACACACATTAGTGAAGCACAATGACTCTACCAGTAACACTTTTTGTGCCATTGCACAAGGAGGAACTTAATTATTGCCATTATTCAGCGTAACTCATACCTCAGTAGCTATCATATCATCTCAGTCATGAATAAGTCGGATATGAAACAATATGAAAGATACATCTTCCTCTATTCCGTACCAAAAGAAATGAAAACCATTAAATTCATCAAGATGCGGTAGTTGGACCAACGGAACATTATTCCAAAAGAAAGATTGTAAAATCAAACCATTTCTTTTGGGGATCAGAGTTAGGTATTGATTCTTCAGTTCCTCTGGCAATTATGGAAATTGAGATCCTTTACCTCGATTTCCTTTCGGGAGCGTGCAGTTTACGCAAATCCCAAAATCAGCTCATGCGAACGCGCCAGAAAATCACCGACAGCCGCCGTCAATTCGAAGTATTCTGCGCTGAAAAGTGTTTCTTTCCCGGTGAATAGTCTGCTCTTCAACCGGGTAGCGTCTCTCCGTGCTGTCGGCCGCGTACTCTGCAGCCATCTTCAGGACAGAGAATTGACTGTCCTGAAGATGGCTGCAGAGTACGCGGCATGGAGATACGCTACCGGTTGGAGAGCCGAGAACTTATCTTGACTGTCGCAACTTCCGCAACACAGGTGCGATTATTTCAAGGGGCGATCTCTGTCATCCGAAGAGAATGCCACAAAGTCTCGATTTGCTTGGACGGTTTTACGGTAATCACTCGTATACTGCTCTCTCTCTCCCTCCATACTGCTTGCGGCCCCAGGGTCGTCCTTTCGCAATGACTGATATAACCTTCGACGGAATCAGCAATGATTAGAATCGATGAATATTTCCTCTCAGTAATTAAGATAGAAGATTACGCATATTAATGGCTTGGGTACTGTAGGTGCGAACATTTTATCATTTATTTCCAACATCTGCTGGAGAGAACATTGAAGATATCACTTCTACGTCGATTACTGATAATTTATACCCCTAAAGTTAGATAAGATTTAGAATAATCCATATGCTTTCATAGATAGTGATATTACGGTTATCAGTTTACAAACACCACCAAACCTATTTCTCAAATTAATTGTTGATAAGATGATGATTTAGGCACTGCAATAGTTAATTGTCAGAAATTGTTTGTGGAATTAAAAGAAGGTTGCTTTAAAATATGAACATCGTCAGTGTATACAAATTCACAGATCCTAGGAATCAATTGATGCATCAAAAGAGAATTTCTCGAAGTATAATCAAACCATCGACGTTGTATCCTGTATTTTTGAGAATACGATGAATAATTAGAAAAATATCAGAGAAATTTGCAGAAAATATTGATTTTTTTGCTAATCCTAAACATTCACTGCTTTTAGCGTCTATAATAAATCACCTCTCGGTTTTATATCATTGTGGAACCACTGATGAGTTTATCTGAATTTTAAGCATTTCTGACTGAGATATTACCTAAATTTGACAAATAAGTAGTTTCTCTTAAGGCAGTCATATGCAGGAAAAATAAATATTGGATGAGAAAATAGAGTAGGTGAGTGAATGGATTGTGTTTTTAAGGGAGTTCATTGCTCCTGTTTAAAGTAACCAATAGGGCGACGAGGAATTGTCACTATCTCAGGGAAAGATCTGGAATTAAATAACCTCCCACACTTTCGGTTACAATAATCATGTGTGTATATATTTACAGCTGTCCCGATTCCTGTCTCTCTCTTTCCAGACAGTCCCCGTCTTGAAAGTCCTTGCTTCATTCACTCCTTCCAATCACTCCGTCTGTAACTCGCTTTTCAGATTTGTCGTGGTTGATGTAATTGAACTAATAGTGTATGTTCCTACAGAATGTGGAGAGTTGAAGAGTTGCTCACAACCTATATGTTTTAAATATGAATTTTATTTAATGTCACCGAGGAATTAATATACAGAGAGAATTTGTATATCGAACCACTTCCCAATTTATCTCAATCCACTGAGTAGGGTAAAATTTCCACATTGGGCTCTTAAGCGCTTCTTATCCCCATGTGATAAATGTAGGGCTGGCATTACATGTAAGTAGGCCCTAGGAAAAAGGCATTTTAGTAGGACCCTATGAGTATTAATGAAATTAAATAATGTAGGTAGAAATTAAACCAATTAATATAGGTAGTTGTGTATGCATTTAAAATTAATTGAAAAAATCGTATTTATAGCCACTCTTATCAGAATTCGATGAGCAATGTGACAATACCTCATTCGCTCTATTGTTTACTGTGAATTTCAGAACATTTAAAAGCAACAGAACATTTGAAACATTAAAATTTTTATTTCATTGACATCATGGGTTCGATTCTAGGGGGCTCCAAAAACGGCCACTTTCCCATAAGAATGCATTGAGCGCATTTTCAAAAATTCATTTCGCGTACTTAGCGTAAAGATAGAACGTTGAAATTTACGGAATCGTTACGAAATGATTTTATCTTCCGTATGTTGCAAAAGATTTATCCCTATTGGCCCCAGGTTCGATGCTAGGTAAATTCTTAATGCAAAACTTTCAATAAATAATTTCGGGTACTTCTAGGAAAGATAGAACGTTCAAATTCACGTCATAGAGAATAAACACCTCTGAGGGTTTTTACTCTGAGGATCCTTAGTTCGATGCTAGGGCAGTTTTTCTGTCTGAAGTTCACGAATTCATTTAGGGTATTTTCCGTTAAGATAGAAACATGTTATTCACTGTGTTGTTAGAATGGATGATTGTCTATCGTATGCTGTAAAGCTTTTTGCCCTGAAAGCCCAAGTTCGATCCCAGGACCATTCAAATCACCGAATTTTCAAAAATTCGTCACGGGTCCAAAGGATGAGAAGTTCAGTGACAGAACCAGGAAAATCATGAAACAGCGAAAGCAACTGAAGCACTCAGACTTCCCAAAGGAAAATGTCGAATATGTCGAGCTATGCAAGTCTATCAGAGTGGCGATGAAGGAAGATGTAAGGAATTTTAACGAAAGAATTGTACAAGAAGCTATAGAGAACAACGAGAGGATGAAGAGGGTCAGACGACGACTAGCAATGGGAAAGAAACAAATCTTGGTCGTCCGAAAGAAGATGGCACAAAAACTTTCAATAGACAAGCAATACTGAGGACAGTAACCGAACACTTCACCAACTTATACAAGAAGACAGAAAATGTTGAAGAGGAAACTCAAGAAGAAACACAAAACTCAGAAAATCCCCCCTCTATTCTCCCAGAAGAAGTAAGATAAGATGCATTTAAGATGCATTCCTCCGTGACATTTCCTTATCGGATATATTAAGCGGGTAAAGTAATTTTCATGAATGCATGAACAGTTTCCATTCATAAGGTCTACTTCATCGGAAGTAAAAATCAATCAAACGAAGAGAATTGCATGGGTATAAATCATTGCGATGGAATTATAGGTTGGATGGCTGTGTTGAAAGTTTGAGTTTACATTTGTTTAATTTGAGTTAGAAATGATAACAAAATTTGACGGAGAGCTAAAAAATATCTCTAATATTTAGGAAAATAAATGAGAGTTACTCTCAAAACATTAATTTATTCGTCATTCGAAACCACTAAAGTGAGTTAGATGAATTATGTAACTGTATATAAGTAAGTATAAGGCTGAGGAAAAGCCGTTGAACTTCTACAAGCTTCAGAAACCGTGAATTATTGTTAACGAGGAAGCAATTAGTATGACATGGAAGAGAACGAAAGTGTGAACATTTTAAGGTAGAGCGATTTTCGTTGCTGTGTAATTGTGGAATAAGGAAAGGCTAAGATTTTTATTAATTTTCGACATTTATCCGTAATATTTTTCGTTATGCTTCACTTTCATCGGTTTCCAATTTGCACGCTTTAAACCGACCACGGCACGTTTTTCTCTTTTGGCACATTCAAGTGATAAATCGCGACAAATAAAACCTTAAGGTTTCAGTAGTAAGTTAAGGCTAATTTCGCGTCGCAGCTTAAAAGTAAACCTGGAACTTATACCTATGCCCATAAAGTTTAATTTTTCCTTTAAAAACTTATGCCTTAAAACTAAAATTCTTAGGTTTAACTAAGTGTTGGTACAGATTTGCCGGATAAAAAGAACTCCAAATCTAAAGCCGCATCCTCTTTCTGCCCCAATTGTATTTGCACTGAAATTTTTCATGCACTTAAAAAATGTAATAACATTAATGTTAACAATATCCGAAAGACATCGATTAAGGTTTTGCAAGGTATCAATCGTTAAAACAAATAGTTACTTCTGATCGTTCTTTCCGAATAGCATCCGAAGAAAACAATAGGGTAGATTAGATAAGTTGTTAATACAGCCCATGCCATACGCCACTGGCAGCTGGCGTGGTATAAATCTAAATATATTTTTACATGAATATGATTGGTTTCTGAAACCATGACATCAGCTGTATTATGACACTATATGTACACTGACAATTATTTATCTCACGAAGATTTAGGAGATATTATTAAGGCTTCCCTTACATACTTTTAAATACTCGTAGGTAAATATAAGTTTTAAACTTCTCTCATATGAAATAGAGTCGCCTGTTTGAAACTGAAAAGACTTGGGATTTTAACGTTTAAAACTTCTTTCCTTTCCTGCTTCTTCTTTCCTTACCTTACAAGATGTTCCCATGATACACCCACCCCTTCCTTTCCCCTCTACCCTCCCTCCCTCTCAGCCATCCTATATATATATACCTTGAGAAAAAAAGGGGAAAAAAATATGTTCATTGCCTGATGATGTAAGGAGACTTATGAAACCGGTTGCCAATTAAAATCTGTGTGGAACTTACAAAGTTTTTCTTTCAAGTATCTCCATACAATAAATAATTTCATTACGTCTGTTTTGAATTATCAAACGTTATAAACAATTCGTTTAATCACACATTTTTCCAAAGCAATTACTAATCTTTAACTATATCGCTGTATGAATACTTATTTTCTGTCTCATCGCGGTAATTTTTAATTTCAAAGACTGCGAGTTTCAAGATTGTCAATGAGTTAGTTGAGCTAAACAGATGATTAATTCATGTAATCATCTGTTTAGCTTTAGCATCATGAATGTAATCACTGTTTTAAAAAATCTTGAGCTAAAAGATGATCCCGGGTGATATTTGCATACATTATATTTAAAAGACCACATAAATTTAAGTTAACCTTAGTTTAGCACGCTGAAACTCATGTTTACCAAGATAATTATCGAAAACGATTCAATTTATGGGGAATTAGCAAATATCACTTGTCGATGTTTCTCACATTCTAATTATTTTTACATCCAAAACTCTTTAAGAAGAGAATATTTACGATGCTATACATAAAGTTTTTTCCAATAATTCTTAATTTCTTCATTTTAACTTTCGGACAACAATATCTAAGGTAATGAAAACCATTATACATTTTAAGCAAAATCAATTTACCAAGATTTCGATATGTTACGTTCAATGCGTTTTGATTCAAAGAATTTATAAGTAGATTTGATTTAAAGTAGCTAATTATACTTACATTTATTTACATTCCGGTTGGTTAGAAGCATTCCAAATATTGCCTAGAGTCAAAGCGACATTCCTTGTTTATACTTTTGTTGATTTTAACTTTAGCACATCTAAGCCACTGCAAATCATCATTTATTTAAGAAAAGTTTATTTCAATCTTATACTATTAAGGTATATAATTTTTACCAACACTGTGAAGTACTTTTGATTTGATATCGTCACATTTACTTACGCTCTCACGATTCAACTAACAATTAAACTAATGTTGTAATATTGATATGAGGAATGCCGTATTATTCCACATATAATTCTAAAGTATTTTCCAAATTAATGCGGAAGAATGTTTCAACCCAATGAGAATCACGGAACCTCATTTTAATCGCATAAATGTATTACTTTTATACTCTCAACAAAGCAGGAAAGCGCAAGTTCACAGGAAATTATTTGTAAATATTTACGTTGCTATAAATAACGTTTGGTTGCTACAGACGCTTCAAGATATTAAATAGAAAACGACTTCATTCCCTCACCCCTTCTTTCTAGAGCTTGTTCATTCATCCGAGGCAACAATGACGGTTGCCTCGAGTGCAGAAAAATCAGAAAACTTCCACTAAATTTCGAAATAAAAGAAAATTATTTCAAAATTGGACCTTAAAACGTTTCAACATGGCAAATATAAGATTGGTTGCACATTTAACCTTCGAATAAACAAAGTTTGATAAAAATTTGTTCAAATTTAGGTATTTTAATTAATGAGGAAAGAAAGCCTTTCCGTCTGCCCATCTGTCCGTCTGTCCGTCCCCATATTTATCTCAGAAACGGCTTGACTTGGAGATCTGAAAAAAACTACATTGTGTTTCTACGATGCTGAAACCCTCAGGAAAACTATTTTCATGTAGGCCTCCCCAAGCGCTTTCCAATTCTCTCTATTCTGAGCCTCTCGTTGCCATGTTACCCCTAAATACTGAATGATGTCTCTGTTCCATCGGTCCCTTGGTCTTCTTCTTGGTCTCTTCACGTCTCTTGGTATCCAGTTCAG
>KZ309154.1:224959-244860 GCA_000376725.2 Ladona fulva | reverse complement strand
TTAGTTACATTGTGCATTTAACATTCCTTTCATAAGGAAAACCTCCCTCGTCGTCTGCCTTGAATTCCCAGGAAGTGGCGCTCTCCCATTGGCTGGAGACGGCGACGTCATCAATTCTGCTGCCTCACGCCGAAAGCCAACCGAGGCGAATTCGCGGTGGTTACACGCGCGCTAAAATGGGCTCCTTCGGTTAATGAACCGAGACCGAATTTTTCTTTAAAGTTGCAAAATAACCCCCCAGGAAAATCTTTAACGTCGTCCTTCTTATTTAGTTATGCAATGTATCAATTAATCTTACTGCAAGAGTATGGCATAAAGATTCGATACAGCTTGTTAATGAGGGACTCCGGATAACCATGTGGGTAACGCGTTCGACTTCGGAGAAAGCGGATCAGGATTCGAATCGATTCCCGGAGATGCTCACGAGCGAAATGACCTTAGCTATCGAAGCACTTTGTAAACGATCACTTCTAATAAATTTCTATATTATTACCTCCCAACTAGCACAGATATACGGTACCGTCAGTACCATTCTCTTCTATCTTCCCCGTTTCTCCCTCAATGGGACTTGTTAAGGATGAACTTTCCGTTCTTGGATCATGTGGGACGCCATTGCGTCAGTAAATTTTGGCCCCCACCGGGAATTGAACCCCGGACCGCTTTCGCCGAAATCGAACGCGCTGCCCACTTGGCTATCCGGATGCCTTACAAATAGATTTAAGAATAGATTCGGCGAGCTCGGTAAATCGCACGGACTGGCACGAACAGAAATAATTTCCGTGAATCCGTGCGTAATACCTCTAAAACAATTATTTTATCGCATCATAGATAACACAACTCTTAAGCCGTAATTTCGAGCTCTCATTTCACTTAAATATATAAAGATAATATACAAATAAAATTTTAAAATAAATACAATTTTCAGCTTCAATTGAGAAAGACCATTTATCATAAATTTGAAGCATTTCGTTTAATTTATATTTTATTTAGGGTTTAATTTATATTTACATAATTTCTCGAATGAAATGATGTTGTCAACCCTAACATCGTCCTGAAGTAGGGAGGGAAAAAATAGGAAAAGACGCAATTACTTTAAAGTTTTAAATCAATTAAAGCAATTAAAAAAGTTTTGAAATTTGAGTTGATATAGCAGAGGGGAAAATGGCAATATATTTCACGTGATTTGTTATCTCATATTGCGAGCAGATGCTCCCTCTAGTGGTTGAGGGAATTATCTGATCCGAGAATCTGACTAATAAATTGAAACCAAGGCACAACTCCTAAGTGTCCTTCACAGTGACGAGCAGCATCTCGTCGAGTCAAAGATGGAATCGAAGTTTGACTATATAGTTGTGGGCGCTGGTATAGAAGGATCCTGGACGGCTTATCATCTACTTAAACTTGGGCACGATGTTCTTTTGCTAGAGCAGGTATTTCAGGAAAAAACATTTTCTAATTAGTTATTGAAAATTTCGCCCGTATATGAATGTTTTTGTGGTTCGTTCAGTTCACGTTACCGCACTCGAGAGGCAGCTCACACGGACAAACTCGAATTACACGCTACGGTTACGTAGAAGATTTCCATGCGGCTCTTATGGAAGAGGCTTACGATAAATGGAACCAGTTGGAAAAAGAAGCAGGTGTTACGCTTTTCACGTGAGTGTGACGCAGTTCTTCTGCCCCCTCCCTTGTAAAACAGTATTGTACTTGACAGCTGTTGCTTCTATGCAGCTGGTCTCGCAGAAAGGTACCACGCTACCTCTGGAGGCTAGTTTCAATTTAAAGAAGAGATTCTCGGAGTTGCTTTTAGGAATTCCACACCACCGAATAACTGTTGAAAAGTGTTATATATATATATTCTTCATTTTAGTACGAATAAGTCCTATGTTTTAAATCCCATGGCCGCGCAACTTTCAAATCTTATTGGAAATCTTATCTTTACAAAAATTTCTATGTGGTACTTATTTATTAGATTCTTGCAACAATGCCGCACAACAATATCGCTCGATATTACAGTAGTTCGGAACTATTATAGTTTAGGCAAAACTTGGCTTGGAACTTTTTGCCCCCCTTCGTACATCTTTAATGATGTTTCCGGAGCAGAATTGCCTGATTGCGAAAAAACCTATTACCTGTTACATAAATACGAAGTGTAACAGCTAAAAGTTTCAACTTAAGCGAAAAACAGTACAGTAAATTCGCATTACTTCATGCACATGATGTTCATGTGCATTACATGAAAATGTAAATGATGTGCACTTCTTTCTATTCAGTCGTCCAAGAATAATCCATTTCTACGCATCGCCTAAACTATTTAATTGGAACGTAATGCCGTGATCATGAGGTCGTCTTACCTTTACTACGGTCCATCAAGGGATCTTGTGAAAAATTTCGCTGACTTTCACGTGTATAGATACAGCAGATCGCGCTAATTTAATAACAAACATTTCGCCTATGGTGTGTATGTCTATACATATCTCTTTATATAGAAGCTTCTCCGGATATATATATAATTATATATACACGAGTAAAAGTAGCTTGCATATTTAAATTTCCCTGGTCCCTGGGATTTTATCCCTTTGAATTTTTTACATCGACCTAGCGTCAAACCTACGATCATTTTGGTAGCGGTCCTTTTAGTACGTGGAAGAGAATCACTTCCTGCACATGCAGTTAAAATTTCAATACCCTAGCTTTACGGGAAGTACCTGAAAAAAATTTCCGAGAAATGTAAGAAAAACCACAAAATTGGCAATAAACTGATCCCGATGGACTACTAGGGCTCCCATCGATAACTTTGAGACGTCGATCTCGATCGAATCGAGCAAGTTACAAAATCAAACCCCTGGTCCTGTCTCTTTTATCACGTCCGTTTTTACTTGGGAATATTCCTAGGTGTACGCCTTCACGTGAAAAGTCACCCTTACCCTTTTCCTTGTGTTATACTTTCAAATTATTATGTATTCTTTTGATATAGCTCAAATCTTCTTTGAAATTGATCACCTTCAGAATTGTGCCTGGGAAGAAAATGTGGTGAAATAATGTTTCTGTCTTCACTTCCAGTGTTCGATGCTTCGACGAAATTCCCTCGGGGAGTACTCTCCGGCAACGTGTACAACATGGGAGACTTCGACGAGTGTTTGGGTGTTCGAGGACCCTCGAATATCAAAGGCCAGTACTGCCTCTCCAGGGTGGATATAACTGAGGAAGATGAGAGGAGAAAACTGAGTGGATCCACCGATCCTTACACTCTTACTTACGATCCACTTGTGTCCGCTTGGGAGAAGATCGAGGTGAGGAATGGTGTTAAGCTATGTAACTGTAGACCTCGTCTTTCTCGTTCTGTTCTCTTGCTGGCGGTTAACCATTTGCAATAAAGTACGAGATTTGCAGTTAAGATTTTTGAGAATTAAGTTAAAGCTTTTTTATCTAAAGCCAAAATGATGGATAATAGTTGTTTGTAAACTAGGAAATTTAATGGAATAATTGAGATAAAAGTAGAAAATCAATCAAAAAAATCAATAAGAAGTACTCCTACATATTGCAACATATTCCTCCCTCTCCCCATTGTAATGAGTTCGTTTCCATCTTTGATTAAACATTCGATTTATTTCAGTAGTTTCTGCAAAATAAAAGAAAAGTTAGGCTCACAAATAAGTGAAATATATAACCAATGAAAATATTGGCAATTCGTTTTATGTAAACTTTAGTGGAGAAAGCTCATCATACACAGATTTAAAGCCGCTATTTTAAACCGTATCTCTGAAGATATTTTCCACATTAATCAACCAAAATCAGGAATCACCGCTGTATTCAGAAAGTTAGTAGTAGTATTGTTAAAAGTGCTTCGACAGCTTAGGTAATTTCGCACGTAGGCCCCCACCGGGAATCGAACCCGGGACCGCTTTCATTGAAGTCGAACGCCCACTTGGCTATCCGGGAGTCCGATCAGAAAGTTTCATAACCGTAAACTGTAAGTCAAATAACTCTGCTAGAGATACAAATAGACTCAACTCTAGTGGTCTGGTTTTTTACGAAATGATTTGTTTCCCATCTGAAAATTACATTAAAGTGAAAATATAGTGATAATCAAAGTGATATAAAACTGTGGAATTATAAATCACGATAACTAATTAAATATAGATGTATTTCTTTTAGTCAAACGTGTATCGCAAACCATCCCATAAAAAGAAACGTTACTTGAGGCTATGATTGTTAACGATAAGAGTAAATGGAACGCAGATAGGAAAAACAGATTTGGCATTTCGAGGAATGAAGCGTGGCTTCATGTTGAAATTCTGACTTAGGTCAAAAGATACCAGATCAAGGAGCCCTGCCATTAATATTGCATACGTTGCTTTGTTTTCGTCGAATAGGTTATCCTGAAATCCATTCCAGAAAATTCGATGTGTTTGCGAATCTTGTCTAGGGAAATGGAAGGAAAAGGAATAAAACGCAATTGAGACATCCCAAGTGAATTAAGTCGGACTTGATGAAAAAAATGGAGTTTACTACGATCGTACAATGACCACGTTGCGCCAATTTGTATTTTGCATTGAGATAAATTTATAAAATGTGCTCTTATTTTAAGTTATGGGTTACAGATATATTTATTTAGGAATATTCATGTATTACCACTTCCTTGTACCATAACGAAGATACATTACAAATTTCTTTAATCGTTGAAGGCGGAGTCATAATAGCGTTATGTTTCTTTATTCACAGTCAAATTACTTTTTCAATGCTATCCAATTCAATCTATTTGAATACAACAGTCTAGTTTCAGTACAATTCAAAAGCCAAGAAAACCAAGCTATTCTCCAAAGTTAATAATTGGCTCAGTCTCATTCTGGCTTGCAAAATTCAAGGCTTAATTTTGAGTTAGATTATAAATGCCTTGAATCAACGTGTCGCTTAAGGATTTTGCGGTTTTGTTTATGATTTTCCGTTGCAAAAATATTAAACTTAAAATTTCTTTCAATTAAACTTGAAATTCAGGACTTTCGAAGTGCGTTCGTTTCTTTCTTGGTCATAGAATCATGCTATTCTTACTATTCGTAGGTTTTTGTATACTCAGCATTCAAATAACACGCCATGCACTGAGATTCGGTGAAGGAATAATAATCTTGGCGAAAAACGGGAAATACCCCAAAAAAGCGTCCGCTCAGTCATTCTGCGGCTGGCAATGACCTTGCCAGACCGTGAATAGCGCTTCTCGGTGAATGTGTTCTCACTGCATTAGGGAAGGAGAGAAACTTGCTACACGATGCTGCATTTTAACTCGGCTCCCACGATTCTGTAGACTTCCCGTGAGAGGATCATAATAAAGTACTCTTGGCCTTCTAGCAACGATTAATGATAAGCTAAATCCGGCTTTAAATTTAGTCTGCTTTCTTAGAATTTTACTATTTTGATTCGTGGTAGAATGCTCAATGGGAGAGACAAAGATGCTTTATAGCAGGAGCTTAAATAGTGCTTCGAAAGCTCAAGTCATTTCGCATGAAAGGGCTTAAACCGGGAATCGAACCACTTTCAACAAAGGCGAAGGCGCTGCCCACTTGGCCATCCGGGAGCCTACGATGCTTTGTCTCTCTAACAAGGACCTTAAGAAAGGAGGACATGAAAAGGTTGGAGGGCTAGAGATGTGGGTGTGGTTCACGATAGAATGATTAACGTCGTTAGAAAAACAAACGCAGAGGTATGTACTAGAGATGGTCGGGGAGAAGAGGGTTTTAATCGAAAAAATTAAATGTCAACATGGGAAATGGGTGGGCCAAATATTTAGAGGAGAGAGATTACTAAAGAATTTAATTGTGGGTTTAATGTAAGAGAAAAGGCAGAGGGGAAGAAAAAGACAAAAGATGTTAGATGACATAAGGGGTAGGTACCAAGAAATGAAATAAATTGTTTTGAATAGGGAATATTAAGAACCTACCGAAAGGTAGACCTCTTAAATACACTATGCGTGTGTCAATAATAACCCAGTATTCTCACCAAAGAAAAAGTAGAGTAATAGGAATTGCTATCAATTTTACATTTACATTTACATAATTACCCCGCAACCGCCGTATGGCGTATGGCAGGGGTTGTTAACACACCAAAGTCCCTAATTATTCATCCTATTTACGCGTCTAATACTATCTGGAAAAAGAGACCAATAATAACTATCCGTTCGTGCAATAATACCAAGAAAAATGTTCGACGTCTGGTCTCGAAAATTGCGTTCGCTAAGCGGAATCACTATGTCGCGTATTTCGTCATGTAAGTCACTACTCAGGAATTTCTCGAACAATCTGTGCCTAAACTCGAGTCTTCTATCGTCAAGAGAGTTCCAGCCGAGAGATTTAATCATATCTGATACACTGCTGTCGAACTTGTAGTCTCCCTTAACGAAACGAGCCGCTCTACGTTGTACGCGCTCTAGTTCCAAAATCAAACCCTTCTCGTGCGGATTCCACACCGCGCAGCAGTACTCAAGTAACGGGCGAACTAGTGAAAAATAAGCTACCTCTTTGACACACGACTGACTGCCTCTAAGAACGCGGTTACATAGCCTCAATGTCCTATCGACTGACCCCACTATATCTCGTATATGCGTTTTAAATGATAAATTACTACTGAAAACGACCCCTAAATATTTGTATTGACTCACGAATTCTAACGCTGAGCCGCTAATGTGATAGGGAGTTAGGCTCACGCATCTGATCGGAGAGCGGGTCATGCTCATTGCTACACATTTCTCTATGTTTAAACTGAGCTGCCAATCTTTACACCATTTCGTAACAACGTCCAGGTCACTCTGTTATATTAGTGAATCCTCCGCCTTTTGGATTTTTCTGTATACAAGGGTGTCGTCCGCAAAAAGCCGTACGTTACTCTTAACGTTGTCTACGATATCGTTAATATAAATAAGGAATAATATGGGCCTAATAACACTGCCCTGAGGTACCCCTGATGTTACTTCCACTTCATCAGAAAAAGTCCCATCTAAGACTACGCGTTGGCTTCTGCATGTCAAGAATGACTTAATCCACTGAATGATTTGATGATCGATTCCATAAGATTCTAGTTTCTGTAGTAACTTCGCGTGCGGAACTGTATCGAATGCCTTTCTAAAATCCAAAAATATAGCATCTGTCCTAAAGCCTTCGTCGGCTGCATGCATTATGTCCTGATTGAGAAGTGCTAACTGGCTCTCACAGGAGCGACCTTACGAAACCCATGTTGACTTTGGGTAATCGCAACATTTTCACCGAGAAAACGCTTTATATAACTACAGATGATGTGCTCAAGAATTTTACAAAATACCGACGTTAATGATATTAAATTTGATAGTATTTGGACGCTGAAGTGTTGAAGATCAAGCAGTCACTGTTCTGAATCTGCAAAAAACGGAAGTTTGTGATGGAAAGGGATATGATCGAGGAGGAAGAAATCGAAATGAAGATTGTAGTGAACAATGCATAATATATAGGAGTCTGGTGGTTAAAATCCCCAGTTGAATAAACAGGCGAGGGAAAATCATAGAACAACTAAGTAGGCGCTTTGTATATTCGGCAAGCACACACACGCGAAATTGAAGTTGTAGGATAATATCGGGTGAAAGAGCGAATTTGAATATGTGAAAGGAACTGTATAGAGAACATTGTCTGAACTTAGGAGATGTTACTATTATAGAAAGTATATCTAGTGGGGGGAGGATACACAAGGATGAAAAACGTAAACAATGAGATCAAATGAATGAATTCTTTACTATCCGGCTTGAGTTCGTGGTAGGTTTCCATGACGATGAGAATAATAAGACACAGCTTTTACCACCAAGAGTTTATTCTGCGACTATGGTTTCGCGTCAGCATCAGACCTGAGGATGACGCGTTGAAACCGAAGTGTCTTTTATTATTGTGGTCGAAATGAATTCTTTAATGGAAATAGAAACAATTGTATTCGTTTTTAGAAATCGAATTAATATTGACACAAAAATATATCCATGCCCTAACGAGCAAACCCCGGTTAACCCAGACCCGGGATCTTGGGGAGGAAAGCATTCCACTTCCAAGGTGAACAAGAAAGAAGCATTTGGAAAGTTTCGAGATATACAAATACGAACAATGAAGGAGAAATACACTTAAAGGAAATAATAAGACGGGAGGCAGTTATTGAAGGGGAATGCATCTTGTTTGGGAAATAAATTGTACATGGGTTTAATTCAGAGAAGGACACTGCAAGTTAAATGCGGTCAAAGCAGTATTGAGATGTTAAGAGACGCAAAGAAAGAAGTTATGCTCATATGAAGATGGCGATTAAGACAGATGGAAATAAAGTGTAGTCGAAGTCTGTCGGAAGGCAGATTCACTGAAAGCTACTCAATACTGGCAGCTCATTATAAAATTTAGGAAAAAATTAAGAGTGGTATTTTGACTTCTTATGACGACGAGAATTTCGTGATTTCTTACTCGTTTACTCGTATCTTTTATTGTAATCTACCCCAATTCACTATTTTACATTTACTCACGCTGGAAAGGGAAGAAATGATTTTTAAAATAATCAAGTATTTATTAACAGTCAAATGTTTCTATCATCAAGTAGTTATAGCTAATCTAAATAACGAGCCATATTTTTGTCTAAGTTCAAGATAATCGCTCAAAACTAAAACGGTAATTTTTTTAGCATGAATTCTGAGCAAACTTTCCGCAAGCTCCCGGCATGAATGTAGTTATTTGTTCTCCGATTTCACCGTAATGCAATTATTTCAAGCTATTTAACGTATTTAACTTTTGTAATTTATTATTTTTAAAAATTTTAACGCATGATTTTAAAAGATATTTTTGTTTCTACGAATGCGTTTTCAAGCGCCCCTTTCCCACGTGGCTTTGTTTTTATTATTTATAATATGTATTATGGTAATTCAGGTGAGCAGCGAATGAACATTCCTCGTCGTTGATGTTCTTTGCGGAATATTCTGGAATGTTAAGGATTCTGCCTCTTTATGGTTGGCCCATCCGTTTACCCGAAGGTCAGAATTTCCGGTTTTGATGTTTCCTGCTCTTCCCTTTAGGTTTTGGGATATTTTTGACCTTCGGATTACATCTGAAAATGCTTGTTTTGGAAGTACGAATCTGTCTCAGGATTTTGTTGGAGTCTGATGGATGATAAATAACAATTGAAGCGAAGTTCCAGAATCCTATGGAGACAAACATTAATTTAACCAGGAAAAATGAAGTTTCTTCTTGTCCTTAAATAATTTTATTTGCCCTATTATCCATTTCTATATTTTTTACTGTGAGATTCATGATGATGAGAATGATAACTCGTAGTTTGCAAATCATGACCGCTGAAATAACTATTCAATGAACATTTTTACAGTTTTGAAAGAAGAGAAAGTCTTTCCGTACGTTACCGAAGATACTTGTGATCATGATTCTATGACTTAAAATAGAAGCGTTTCTTTCTTCTAAGTGTTGACGTAAACGAAAACGTACATTTACGCACGCACCCAATAGCTTGATGCTGGAGAGATAATCGAAATAGTCTGACGTGGAACCCGGATCCACTGGATAGAGCCCTACGGGTGCTCTATCCAGTGGAGAATCAGACTGGGTCACTTTGATTCTTTTCCTACGTAATAACGAGATTGCAATCACTGAAGACTTTTCTTTTGAAGAAAATTATGTGAGAAGTCGAAATTTTTAATTTTTCGAGGAACCTTGCTATTTATTTCGAAGTAGATTTACCAAGCTTCAAAAAAATAATTTGACTTTTCGTAATAAAATGTATGGAAAATTGTATGTATTTATTTCTGTGCTTAGTGAATGATGAAATGGATAACGGAATAAAAGAGTTACAAACGAGGCAGGTAAAAATGACAGCACCGCTGTTTATGAGTCATATATATCATTATGCATAACGGCAGACTCCGGAAATCATCAAGTGATGCACGTCAATGGAGTGGAATGCAGGAAATTGATGGTATGAAAAAGCACACATAAGCAAGCTCATTTCACTTTCCTTTATAATTAATACATGGTTTTTTACTTGCAAAACATAATTGTCTACAAAAAGTCAAGTATACTAAGGCGTTGTAATGTAGCGAATAAACGAATGATCGTCCTCTTTTACGAATGTCGTCGTAATATTAGGTGGAAAACAAACTTTAAAACTTGTCAACCGGAACCCAAACAGATAACGAATGCTCTATACTATCGTTATTTAGTACGTATCATTAAAAAAGAGAGGTGACGTAATTTACCCCACAATGTATATACTTATATTGTACATTTTATGGTAGAGAAAATCAAATTAATTTTAATTTATCAATTTTATTGGTGAATCTTTGTTTTGAGGATTGGCTTAAGAAACCGTCTCAAACTTTTTTCGATCAAACTTTCCTTCAATTGCACCAAACGTTTTCTTCTTCCAAAGTTTCCCATCTATTTTTCCCCTTTTTTAAGTTCTTATGCGCAGTACCCTCCTTCCTTCCATCAAATCGTTTTCGTTTTCCACAGTTCAAATGCCTCTAATCTGTTCTTCTCTTTCATTCAAATGCCTCTTAACAATAAAATTACAGACAAACTAAATAAGAAGAAAGGTTGCATATAGGTTGAGTATGTAGTAGGATGTGGTTGCGATATCTGTATAACATAGTAATGGGGAATTTGCAATGGATGCCATGTGGTTAGCCCAATTAGGTTGATTACGTAGGTTAATTGGCTGCTTTAGACCGCGTTAGACCTGCTATATTTTAATACGGTTAACTTCCCAAATGCTTCATGATGCAAAGTCAACAGAATAGACTCTGGGAATCGAACCTGGGACCGACTTCATTGGAGGCGGATGCGCTACCTAATTTAGGGTGCGTTCATTGTAATAATCGCTTCTCTAATGGCTTTGTTGGCGGAGTTGAAACATTATGGGTTACTTGAGAAAATGTACTCCTCTTCCGTTGGTGGCATATAGTTTCATGTGCCTGCTTGCTTATTACTATGGTTATTTGTCATTTTTCAGTACAAAGGCGACCGTTCGAAACACCGTCGGGACCAAATCTACTGGGCGATCTGCGCTCCTTCTTCGTGCTCCAGCAAAGAAGTGGAGGCGGTCGCCGAAGCGGTGGTCTCCGCCGCTGCCAAACTATACGGCACCAGTGCTCAAGTGACCGTGAGCGAAAATATGTGCAAGATACAGACTGAGATCGAGTTCTCGACAGGAGACAGCGTTTACATGTAAGTCTCTCATCACTTGAACCAACGTATGGGAAAATTTACACTAATCAAATTCAATTTGGTGATGCTTCCACAATGCGGGAATTTCCGCGAATCCCCTAGTCGGAGGTACGAGGGGGTCTTATAACCCCACTCCTCGGAGACATATCCTGGGGATATACTTCCACTTCTCGTAGGTATAACCCCACTCCTTGACCAATGCATTCCACCCTGAAACCGTCTTGTTTGCCATCTTTCGCCGTTACTTGTTTCGCTTTTGTTTACAAGTTCTTTAACTGCTCATCAGTCATTTGTGAGACTTGTGGGAAATTGGCATACTGTTGTGTAGAGAATCTTTTCATTATAAGGATAAACGTATAGCAGGGGTCGAATTGTCTGTAGCTGGGATTGTTTCTCCCCAATAATGACAAAATAGGACGCGGTCTTCTTCATTGGTAAAAATTCTAGAATTCAGTATGAAAACTATGTCAAGTGACAGTCGTAAATGAGAAAAAATAGTTCATTTTTCGGTGGGACCTTTTGTTAGACTCTTTTATCCTATTCAAGCACCCTTCACTCCTATCGATAATACTATGTTACTTGATTTTTTTACATTAATTTTATTTGTTACTCATTAGGCTTTAGTTCTTAGTGAAATGATTTTTTCAACTCCTGTATACTACTTCGGCAGCTAAGAATTTTTGTTCTATTGCTTTATTTGAAAACCTATTATACTTAACCTTATGTTATATCGATTCAAAGATCCTCACATAGATATATTTACTGCGATTTTCATTCATTACGAAGAAATAGGCTCTCTTTTAATTCGCTTTAGGGTCTATTTTATTTTTAACAATTACCCTGTCACCTCTTTCATCCGTAGAAACAGTAAAGCCCAAAAGATAGTGTTCATTGTACTCCTTATTTAGATATTGACCTGAGATTTCCACCACCGTTGGAATTTAATCGTTTCAACCCCGGGACGGCGCAATCGGAAAAAGTCCAAAATTGCATTTTTGAGATACAGACAAGTATAGCTTAGAAGATATAAAGAAATTTAAAAAATACCGCAGAGAGTAATCAAAATAAGTATCTATAAGCACGTTGGTACAATGTGAAGATGAAACAGGGTTAAATATTTAAAAAAATAAAAAATCTCACCTTAAAGAAAGGGACGAACCCCCGAATAACCAAAAACCAACTATCCAACACAGGTTACAGATACCGGAAAGTAGTGCAAAGATTCACGAGGAAAATCACCAAACTTCCACCAAACAAAAAACCAAACAGATTTTAGCAATTCAGCAGAGCACAACGATATCAACACTCCTTCACCAATGCGAAACTAGAACTGTATTTTAGGATACATTTCTTAAAGGGAAAGGAAATGCATCCGTGGAAAACACCGTTAAATATCGTCAAAGGATGCGCAGTGTTAGAAAACGCCGCATTTTCGCGCGGCCCTCTTCGGCAAGGGTGGAAAGGAAATGGATGGAAAAGCAATGCCAGATGTTGCCTTTTCTGGAAAACATGTATTATACGAACATACGAACTCGCTCTCAAGAGCTGAAGGATATTCCTGATTTGAGGTATGATTCCGTAAATTGTCCAAACCAAACCGTATTTACCAGAGTAACGTATCCATTGACCCATTCGCACGATCAAATATCCTCTGAATACCTTCAATATAGAACTTCTGGACAACAGTGATAACGTACTTAGCTTGTACAACTTGAACAATCCAACGGAGTCGTCCTACTACCAGGTCCAGCTGCGCGGATCCGGGTCGTGCAGCGCGATCAAAAAATCGCGTTCATTTTCGTGGTCGCAAACGTTTTTGAAATATTTCTGCTGGATATTCTTAAAATGTGTTTAATCAATACTTTGATGCAATTTCCAGGAGACCATATTTCTTAAACAATAGATATTGACTACTTTATGTCAAATTTTGCCTGAAAAAAGCGTCCGCCATTTTGTGACGTAATACCGCACAAATATTGACCAAGATCTTCGAAATTTATAGATAATATAGGGAAAGTATCATATTGCCAGAATATTATGTTTTTTATTCCGTTAAAATCTTTCCAGAAGTCCACCATCTGCTTAACTTATAAGATTTTCGAAGAAAAATTAAATCGGGCGTGTTTTCGGAAATTTAGTCATGTTTGAGTCTCGGTAGCTACGTAACAGATGGGATATATGAGAAATGACTTACCATTCCACGATCAGCAATTATGTGTGTATATATATACAGAGTTTGAGAATTTCGGACTTTTGTCCGGTTTTTTCTGATTTTAGTCCACTGTGTGGCGGCTGAAAGCGCACGGAATAACCAGTCAAGGACGCATTTAGTTTGAAAACAGGTTTATCTCAGTTTCAGAGCAAAAATCAAAAGAGCCCTGCCAAGTTTGAGATTCAGTACGAGCAATGGAGGTCAAATTCTATAAGTTTCGGTGAAGCTCAATGAAGATATTCCCTTTCTATATATCTTAGATATTACAAATGAAATTAATGTTTTCCAGAGGATATGTGGAAGAATAAAAACTTTAAAAAGCAAATCAAGAAAAGAAATGCAAATAAAATTTTGATGGCAGTCCCTACTGAATCAGAATGTTGGGCAGCAAAAGAGAAAATATTAAGGCAAATAGAGTCATCAGATATGAAGCGGTGAAAGGCCATAGAAGTATACACAAATTAAGAAATGCATTTATAAGAGATGAAAAAGGATTTCAAGCGATATCAGATAAATTAGTAGAGTATAGGAATAGGTGGACATAATATGTATACGAATGCCTAAGGAGAAATTTCCAAAGCAGGTATTGGAATATTAGTCGTTAGGGGAGAAGTGTCGGAAGACCAAGAAACAAATATTAAAGTGAAGCTGGAATAGAAACCTACAATAAGGAAGAAGAAAGATTTTAATTTCAATCGTACAATATCCTCATTTTACTTTACTGAGCCTTTGTTATTTAATTATCAGATTTTCAGGCGTCATTTGCCTCCTCTGATGTCGATTTTCCCTTTACCACTGCGAGAGGAAAACTACTGCTTGGTCAAGGGAGTTTTAGTCGCATTATTTTCGTCGTGCGGTTACCACAAATTTCATGGCTGGCCCGAAAAAAAGCTACTTTACCAGTTTTGAAGGTCTAAATGAATGAGTTTGAGAGTCTCTCTCCGGACAACGAAATTCTGCTTTTTTTGAGATGTTTCTTTGTTGATTTACAATAGAATGTATCAGTGCAAAATAGAATTTAAAAATTATCGGTTGAAAAAAAAACACTTAACTGACGGAAGTTGGCACCTCGTTACGTGTACAATAGCTATTTCTATAGTGCGGTATTTGTTTGTAAATAATAGATTTAATTTTATAAAAAATGTACCCGAACTTTAAAAAAAACGAAAAAGTACACCGTGTACCAAAATTTGTATTGCCTGATTCTTAATACGTTCACTACGCTCCATAATATCTGAATTGCATTATAATATAACTCTATAAATTTAAGAATAGTCAACTATCCATCCGATTAGTATTCTGCAATAACGATTGCTCGCATTACTCTTTGTCTTCATTGCCACGTACCTTTTATGATATTTATTCGAATCTTTATGTAAACCACCTTTATGGCGTTTTCTATTTCGTATTTTACCTTGATTTGCATTTTATTTTGCTGCCGTTGCTGAGTTATTCAAGTTAAGCTAATGGTTTTCTTCCGTGACATTAGCTAATCGCAAGTTTTCATCTTTGTGAATGTTCTCCTTCTATTGACTAATTTTCCTAAGCATCAACAATTCTTGTAGGAAGTTCTCTCGGGATATCAGCCGGGTCACTGCTGGTATCCCGAGAGAATCAACTTCGCCGGGAAAATACCAGATTATTATCAACAATCCTTGTTAAACTATTTTATTAATACAATTTATTTAGCGCAAAAAGGTATCCATTACATAATAAAAGAAAAACTCAATATACAATTAAGGTTATGAATACAAAGGTAAAAAACAATATTCTAAAATAACGTTAAATAAAATAATTAAAATAAAAACATACATTCAATACCCAAAAAATAATAAAGTTATTATTTGGATTGCAATCTGAAATAAAAGATAGCCAAATCCTCAACTTGTTGAATTTCCGCTGCAAAAATAAAATACTCCATTTAACATTTCCTTACTATTAGAAAGTTACTTAAGATAATTCCTCATCGTTCTCGATCCTCTCATGTCTACATTATTTTCATCAAGGTACAGCATTTTATACGCTTTCCTAATTAAGGAACGCAAAGTCATTAAAAAATCTACTCGATTTGATAGTTTATTAACTGATTGAATTATTCATTAAATTGGTGAAAATTTATATAAATTGTATAAAGGGCATCGCCAAAAAGAATTCTTAATAGTATTTGTTTTACCTCTATTTAATTAGTATCTTTTTGGGATTAGTTAACATAGACACTGGAAGAAGAGATTTGTTTTGGTCATAATCTGGCCCATTTACTCCAAGTCCCTCCTTCGTTATTTCCGCAGAGCTATTGTGGCCCTCACAGTTCTATGGTCAGTCAGCGCCACCGCATACGACTGCAAGTTCAGAGCGACGGACTGCAAGCCAGGTAACGAAAGCCTCTTCCTACGTAATACATTTTTACTTAAATTATTAAAGAAATAACTTAACATTTTTTCATGTGCGCAGGTGCTATGAAAGCTCTCTTCCTTTGCTTTTCGATGAAGCAAACCTTCAAGAAGCTGCCTAGCTTAGCTTCCAACTCCGACGGACTCCGAGTAATCTTTGGCATCAAAGTGCTCTCCATGATGGCAGTTGTGTTATGTCACAAGTACGGAGTGTCCATTGGTGGTGCTGCAACTAACGTGGATTCCATAGAGGAGGTAAGTTCGTGAAGAGGCAAATCCGACATCTTGGAATTCTCTGTAATTGCTGTTGTCTGTAAAAAATCGAGGCCGAAGGTCGGTTTTAGCCGAGCGCTTTTAGCTACTGAAAGCTTTGTGTGTAATTGGGCCTTATTAAGAAAAATGAGTGGTGTATAATCCAGCTGTCATTGCTGAGTCAGAAGAGTGTAAAACGTCTGCATAAGAAAAGCACAAGGAGTCAATATATAACAATTTTCGTAGCATTCCGAGTGACCGGGTATGATATTGTTCACCATTACTCATTCCTCGATAGCTTTCATCTTATCACAATCGCAAGACAGACACAAAAGAAACGAGATATCTTCGTGTAATTTGTGTGGATGAATATATTCCATTCAATAAGATGTGTTTTTCTATGCCTTTATGGCAGAGAAAAATATACCTTTCTTTCATCTTTCACTTCTGTCCATTCGTAGCAGTGATAATAAGAAAGTCATTCAGGTTTTGGAGATGCTGAAGGTTGAGATTAATTCACTTGTTATGAAATGGAATGGAAATTGTTATTCATAGAGTCGTTCTGCTGTATTTATGTGGAATTTATTCACTTTTCAACGTTCTGCCTCAGTAAGAAATTGGCTCCCCCTCATTGGCTAATGATGGAGGGGTTGAGGTTTAAACATAACGTTGATGATTCTACAGATAGTTCATTCATTCATGTCTTTTCCTCGTCTATTTGCTGCATGTTCCTCATCGTTTAATTAAAACAGTGTTCAGTTAATAATTCTTTCATATTTAACTCTCTCATTAATATACTGCCTTCGTAATTTTCTTTATTTTAATTAATTAATGTCCCACTAAATTGAGTTAAAAATCCATTTCTCAAATTAAAATCTTGTAGATTCACATCTTTCATCAAATTTCAATGATATCTTTAGAATTTCAGTTAGACATGGCATTTCACCTTTTGAATCGTTTATATTTGTTTGCAGAGCAACCGGGTGGTCCTTCATATGCTGACCATGCACGGTGATCTGGTGGTAGACACCTTTTTCGCCTTGGGTGCCTTCCTCCTTGCTTACGCCACCATGCGCCACTCTGAGATGTACGGGAGAGCACCCGTCACTGTTATGGTGTTTTTCAGATACGTGAGGTAACAACTTTTTCCCTTCATACCACTTTCTTCTTGATAGGAGGGCATACATGCCTATTCCGTTTAATGTCCGAATAACAAGATTTTCTTTACAAATAAGGGAGCATAGTTTTTTTCCTAAGGCAAGTGAAAGAATATTTGGGGCCTCCGCATAGCAATGTGGGCAACGCGTTCGACTTCGGTAAGAGCGGAGAACCCACGTGCGAAATTACCTTAAGCGGAGCCATCTACTGCACGAACGCCGCCATTTTAAATTAAATACCAAAACCATGCTTATTCTAATGTGTAGGTAAAAACTATTTTGTAAGACTTTAAAAAACCTTTGTTTTACGACTTCGTTATCCAGCTTGTGACCTTTGCTGGTCACAAAACATCGGTAATAATTGATTATGCATATTCCCTATGCTGACACAGTGAATGGTCATTAGGAGTTAATAGTTCACATTTTTCTTGAGTATCATTATCTTACCAGCAAAGGTCTCCGGGAAGTGTCAATAAAACACGCATTTGCAAATTAGAATGGACTCCGATGAAATCTCTGCAAAATATATATTCCAAAATCTGAAGAGGATTTATTCTTGGTTCCAGAAAATCTTTTATTGACTCCAGTTCTTCGATTAAAGTTCCGCACAAATATTCCTTTCTCGTCTTGAGTTATCCATAATTCTATCCTCTAAATCTTCGCCAATCTTTAATTTCACATTATAAATTCCTTTCCTAGCTTCTCGTGTTTATCACATAGAACACAACAAACAGTGATGTTGTAATAGTAATGTTGCTGCCCTTTAGATGTCGCCACCCTGGTGCGGTGCTCCGAGTCGAAGCACTTTCAAAAGTAACTAAAAAACTACTGCAATAAAGAAAATTCATCTTTCAATTACGATTTAGTCTTAAGTCTTTTACGAGGGTAATTATAAATTTATGAAAATGTGGGCAATAATGAGTAATTGCTAATAATGAATTTTTTATCGGGTAATCGTTTCAATGGCGAGAGAATAGTTATTTCTGTTGATAAATTCCGTTTTAACTAAGTAATTTGCTGTCTTTTAATGTGAAGGAGTATTTACATTTTCTAAAATTAATTCATTCCTTTAGGAAATTTTTTCTCTTTTTCGTATCTAACCGTATTTAATTATCCTTGAAATTCATAAATTATCTTTGTCAATCAGTATTACCATCAGCAACTTAAAAAATAACAGTATACCGCTGAGGCGTCACCGGTTACGAAGTAATTCGCCTCCAACCTTGTTTTTGTATGTTTTCCGACTAGTGTTTTGGCTACTTCAGATTTAAATTCATTCAACAGTAGCATCAACGATCAGCAGCTCCATAGAATAATTTTTGTTGACCTTTTAACAGTTAAGTGCCCCTAGAATAACTGTGGGCCTGACGAATGTAGGCCTCTAACCTGTTTGCTATAACTCTATAAGAGAGCGAATGCTGGATCTCTCCTACGCCTAATAGAGCCCCGGTTATATTCGCGCGCTAATTCTGAATATACAAATACGTGGTTTGCAAGATATTCGCTTCTTTCCTGGAAGTTGGCAACATTGTAGTCGATTCTGAACCGGTTGTTTCTGTCTCACCTTCATCGTCCTCTCTCATAAATATCATCTGCGGTCTACGAATGGAAAAAAACACGACCGGATGGGTTATTGATGCAGAAACATGGGTTTATTGCTCATTAAGAGAATCTAATGGAAATAATTCCTAAGGAAGTGTCTTTAGGTAGGGAATATTGTGTCAAGAACAGGTGCATTAGCACAATGAAGAGCCCTTTTTGCTCATACGAGATATGAGTAAGGATGTCTCCAATTGACGCATGCCTGGAAAGTTATATATTTCAGCTCGTCATATCTGTTTCGATATTCTTAGACGTTAAAGAAACGAAAGATGGAACACTGCTGTAAATGAATTAGAGGTTTAAAAACACTCCGTGAGCAGTATGTCGACAGGCGGAACTCGCGTTTAGAGACAGACGGGAACCCCGGATCACCTATTTCTGGGAAAATCCCAATGCGCATTTCGGAAACAAAGCTTCCATTTTCAAGGGCTCCACTATTGGAAATGAATAGAAAAGGTGAATGGTCGGACTAGTATCTTTACATAGTACGGCTTAGGGAGTGTTTTTAAACCTCCAATTCCTAGTCGTGATGGGTATTTCTGCGGAATCCGAGAATTTAAAAGCTGGAACACCCGCCATTTCCCTGATATTTTAACTTCTGCCTCGCTTTACTGCATTGTTAATGCCAGTGATATTTCTTGGATATTGATAACCTTAAATTCTTTCCAGAATAAGTTTCGAAATTAGAGGAGAAAACAGTATTTTCCTTTGGAAATAAATTAGGGAAGATATTCAATAGGTATTATTCTTATAAGAAATATCGATAAAAAACGCAGCAAATTTTAATTGTGCAGTAAAAGATCAACCTTCTGGTAGAGTTAGTAAACAGAAATTTAAAAAATTTATTACGGAAAAGTAATAATTGTTAATGATGATTTTTCTGCATCAAAAATTAATTCAAGACTTCGAATACAGCATAAACATCAAAATCAATCGGAAATATTTCTAACATAAGAATTTAAAAATTCTTCTCGGGTAATCAGCCGGGTGATAGGGTCGATTTCCACCGACGCACAGTGGGCTAGAATCGAAAAAAGCTGGCCAAGAGGCCAAAAATGGTTTTTTAGAGTGA
>KZ309154.1:183093-200078 GCA_000376725.2 Ladona fulva | reverse complement strand
CCAATGCAACGAGAAATATCTATGTATAGGAAACATACCACTTTATTTTAAATATTCAAATGAATTTTTCGTAGAAATTCCGCAGAACGAAGTCTATTTCTGACAACAAACCAACTGAGGCGAGAAGTTTGCCCGACATTAGTCCACCATATTGTTTGTTTACATCCGTGATGCATTGCGGTTAAACATCACTTTATCATTTAAAGCTCACTCAATCTGGTACTTAAGTTAAACATCACTTTAAGTACCAGATAGGACTTAAGTATCGATTATAATACGGTTTGTTAGAGTTAATATGAAGATTTTTCTTCAAGTCCACTATAAGTATACATTATAATACCGGCCCTTAGACATATAAATAGGGTAGCTATTTAGGGACTTTGGTGTATTAACACCCCCTGCCATACGCCCTATGGCGGTTTGCGGGGTATCT
Source organism: Ladona fulva (assembly GCA_000376725.2). Lineage (NCBI taxonomy): Eukaryota > Metazoa > Arthropoda > Insecta > Odonata > Libellulidae > Ladona > Ladona fulva. The sequence continues at coordinate 199,645 of KZ309154.1, read as the reverse complement.
ATGTAAATGTAAATGTGTACACCCCCTGCCACACGCCGGAAGGCGGCTTGCAGGGTACTTATGTAGATGTAGATGAAACCCCGGAATGAGCCCCAAATTTTGTGAATCACTGCCATATGTCATTGCTATCCACTATACCTGCTGTTAGACTCAAGGAGATTATATAACGATGAGCTGAAAATATTGGCTCCATGTTAGAACTAATAATGATTTATTGTATTAATTTATTCTTAGTAATGTATGATTGCAGTGCATGGTGCAGTCTTGGTATCTTCCGTGCGACACCCACTACTTCATCATTGGAGCCCTGATCATGATGTTGCTGTACCAGAGGCCTCTCATTGGACAGTTGGCTCTGCTCTTCTTCGCAGCTCTTTCCATCGCTGTTCCATTTGCGGTGACACTCGCCAACCACTACGACGCCACCGTCCTTTTCTACAGAGAGTGAGTATATTCCGTGAATGCTCAAAACTCAGCTTTATTAAGTTATTTTCTGAATGACTTTATGTCAGAGGCTGCGTGCGTATCGTAAAGCCACACTTGATAGAAACATGCCTAATAATTAAAATCTTTCTCAGTCAATCTTAATCTTGGAATTGCAGAAATTTCACTGATTAAAATTCTAAAATTTTCTATTCTCCTTGGTATATTTCCCAGTCGCTCGGTATTTTCCCATATTTAAATAACTTGCCTTGTAGGAAATAGTAACAGTAATTAAATAAGTGGTCATACGAATCAATCTTTGATACATACCGCATAAAATTTTCCTCAGCAAAGATTCACGTACTTAGGGTCAATATTTCTCATTTAGTGTTTTCTAGTGAATATGTTGCTACATTAAGTATTGAAACATACTTGTCCAATTCGTTTCATGGAAACATCTTCCGGCCCAAATACAAATATGCTATTTGTGGGGTATTCAAAATAAATTACTTATGGAACTAACCGAGGGAATTTCTAGAATCCTAAAAGAGAGGGAAGAGAATCGTTTTAATAGTAATTGATTAAATATATCAATAGATTTCCTACTGTAAGAAAAAGAAGGAGGGAACAAGGATGTTTATGAATTAGAGGTTGAAAAAACCTACGTAAGCCGTCTTACGGAGTGTTTTTAAATCTCGTAAGATTTCCTACTGTTTATTCGGATGAGTTACGCGTTACGGGACTGGCCGTCTCCTTTTCTTTAACCTTTTACCTCCCCCATTGAAAGTAACTGGGCGGGGTCTCCGCGTACTAGTGTTTTGTGCTAAAACCGGATGAGGGCGCTCGGAAGGAGCGCCATTTAAGACTAAAATAGTGAGTCTAACGAACAAGACGCGGACAGGTCATGCTTTATATTAGCTCAGAATAATATATTGACATCCAATGCTGGCGATGGCCATCCTTTTGTCGAAGGATCGCCATATTTGATGAAGAATTTGCGCACCAATGGTGCCGAAACACAGCGTGAGATGTTGCTATTCTGTGCGTTATTGATTAATTAATTAATTTATGTAATATTACGTTGCAATTTAGTGCACCAGGTAGCAACAGTTGAGGGGCGTAACTATTCAAATAATAATAAAATTTGCCCGAAATTCGCCCTATGACGGGAGAGAAACCCCTAAAAAACCTACTAATGGACTTAATGTGTTGTAATTGACGCGATTAGTTATTACTTAACGGTAACAACATTAACTTATTTTGGTGGGTTAATGTTTTCAGTGAGGAGTATAAAACAATGATAGCGCCCTCCGGGACAAATTCTTGCGCATTCCTTACTGGCTTACTATGTTCGTCCTACAGCATTGTTCCGGATGCTTAGACAACAAATGTTTACAGGGATAGTTTTTTACCTCGACTTAACCCTATGGGCAATATTTAGTTCAGTCTTACCGCATAAGATTTCTTCAACAGCAACAAAGGTAAGACTGGGGCATACATCTTGAGATTCAGAGACGTAATGGTTTAAGGAAAGGAGATGCATGGAAGTGGATGGAAGGAGTGTGACCTCGTAGGAGGAAGGAATTCAGGAGCGAGAAGGGATTGACCTCCTCCAAGGTCTTCCACTGGTTGGGTTTTGCTTCACGGCGATAAAAGGCAAACGTTCTCTAAGCTGCGGAAGAGGTTTGTTTGTGATTGGGCAGTTTTTACGGCCAAAAACGAAATGAAGGTGTTTATTACGGAAGGGCATGGAAGGCATTCGAAGCCCTGAATCAGGTTCTGTTGGCCGTTTAAATGAAGGTTCGCTCTTTCTTACATGCTCCAAAGCAAGCTTATTAGATATAATATTAACACGAATCAACTTTAGCTTCGGTGATAAGTAATCCAGCAATAACAATAATAATTATGATAAACCACAGCCTTGCCAACGACCAATTTATCGCGTGTCGTTACTAAATCATCGTAGCACCCAGTCGCCGCGTACCAAATTACCGGCTGCGGATAAGTACAAAAGCAAATCAAATTATTTTTTTGAAATAATAACACTAATACCAATGAATGAAAAAATAGTATTTGAAATATTATGATTCATGGAGAATTTTTCTTCGATTTATATAAGACCTGTTATTTACATAAGTGCAAGAAATATTCCATTTGATATTTGATTACAACCTAGAGATGTTACTTTTTTGTTTAAGGTTTTACAGGTAGCCGTTGTGAATCTATTTCTTATTTGGCTGAAAAAAACAATGAAATAGAAGTAGCGAATTGCTTGCACCTTAAGAGAAAGTATAATAATAATAATAACACGTCTTTATCAGGGGCGAGGTTGAGACTGATTAGTCTCTTCTTACATCTGACCTTTGTAACGCAAGACGTTTTTATCCGTTAAAAGACCAAATTATGATATTCCAAAATAATAAAGGAGAGGTAATCTGTGAACGAACTAAAAAGAGTTATTAACCATCGGTCATCTGTCGGTGATGTATGACATCTGTCTGTCTGTCGGTAACATCTGACTGTCAGCAAAGACCGAATGCTGGTTAAATCCTCAAACCCTTCTACATTAAATGAGATAAGCTTTGGAGAGGAAAGGAGACTTACCAGACAAGATGAGGAAGTTTTCTTTTGCTTTTCTCACTAAGCCTTATTGCTCTATATAGAAAATCTCCGCATAAATGCTATATAATGATTCACAGCAATCAATTAAGAGTGGGTAAGATGATTGCCATTATTCAGCATCGCCCAGACCTCAGTAACTTTCGTAAAATCACACTCGTGAACAAGGCTGAGCCAAAATTAAATGACATATTTTCCTCTTTTTTCTGTCTAAAGAATGTATTATATTTTAAATGAACAGCCTTCTATCTCCACGCGCATTCTTGAAAAGGACCTTCCCATCTCCATTTCCAAGCAATGCACCTTGGATCCCAATCAAACTTTCACACAATTTTGCGATAAGTTTATTGTGCCGAGTCTGAATTATTAACATCGTAGACGTTTGACTGATTCAAAGAGAACACGCCCTACGCTCCCTCACCTCCGTTAATTTTTACTAGAAACCTGTTGCAGACGAAATAAAAATACCTATGAAATAAGCATCCATTTTTCTTGCAGCTTCCTGTTTGATCCCCGAGCAAGTACTTACTTCAATGAAGTGTACATCAAGAGCCACATGCGAGCTGGACCGTACTTCGCGGGAATTATCGGAGGATATCTCTTCTACAAACTGCGTCTACATGAAAAGAAAATGTCAAGGGTGAGTTTCCATTGACGTTCAAATCATCCATCATTGACATCAAACATTTTTGAAAGGAAGTCCACATTAGTAGTAGTAGTAGTATTGTTAAAAGTGCTTCGAGAAATAAAGGTCATTTCGCACGTAGGCCCGGGAATCGGACCGCTTTCGCTCAAGCCCACTTGGCCATCCCATCCGCCTGAGTTCTTAAAATATTATCATTTTTCTCTTACGGCGAAGTTATGCCAAAATGGCCTCTCTTCCACCTAATCTCTGGAAATATTAAATGTTAACTATATTTCACTGATAACCAAAAACAATCGACTACATATAGAAAAATAAATCAATTCGTCCAAACAAACCGGCAAACATATTAAAAGATAATTGATGCAAACAGTAGATACAAAGTAATTGGTCGTCCAGTTAATAATTATGTAAAACTAATAAACACATTCAAGAAAACAATCACAAAATTAACGGAGACAACTTAAAACTCATAAAATCAGTACAGAAGCCCTCCAAACTCGACGCATATGAAAGCCTCTTCATTCATTCGAACCGCGACCGTGTCATGAACAGCGATTCCGGACCAATACCTTCTTCTGTTTTGTTTCTCCCTAACTGACGTCACACCACAAAAGTCATAAATACCCCTCCCCCACCCCCTCCACACTCAGTTATTCTTCTCTCCCGNCACCTCCCGGACATCCGAATGGGTGGTGCTTTTACGTCCGGATAAATTTCCATTACAGAAGCTCATCATGATAAATTGTAATTGCGCCTGCAGGGTAAAATACAGTGACTCACCAGGCTGTCTCACTGCCGGTTGGTGAATTGAGTGCCAAACCTGAGCTATACATCGCCTCCAACCTTCGTTAACACCCCTCTGTCCCGATATTTATAAATATTTTTATCTGGAGAAGGTTCTATATAAAGAGATACACGAATAAAAGTTACTTGCATACTGCAAGCTTACTGTAAGACACATTAACTAAGGCATTGTACACCTCTTGCAACATTCCATCTGCTATAAACGGACTGCCATCCACCAACTACAGAACCTATTATGAATTATTCAAAATACGTCTATGCGATTGATTTGTCCATACGAAGTTTTCGATAAGTTTATCCTGAGTCATATATTCTGCCCAGCCGCGTTCAGTTCTTGAAGTCTTGATGCTNGAAAGATCTGCCTTTATTTACTTTATTTAGATTCGTATTTACAGAACTCAAGGAAAAGGACAGCCCTATGAAATAGTGATCTGATATGGTTGTTTTCCGAATTATTGAGGATAGGGAGTTTTCCATGCCTCTATAGTTTACGTGGTCAATACAAGAAACAGTTACTTCGTTGCCCCTGACCTGCTCTCTTGTTATGTTTTTTATGCTGCTGATTAGCCCATAATTGAGCAAGGTGTTTCTATAGGCTATCACTGTTTTGTTCATTTTATCTAATACATTTATGTTGATGTCCCCAAGTATTATTACATTTTTAGAATGACAGTTACTTAGGAAATGATCTAGGTCATTTAGAAATATTTCAGAATTTCTATCTGGTGGCTGGTATATTACAATAATAGTTATATTTTGACAGTTATAATCAAGATCTAAGATTAAAGATTCACATTCACTAATATTATAATCACCAATTTTACAGGATACAGAGTCTTTTACAAAAGAAATTATACCACCCCCTATTCTCTTTTTCCGTAAATTATGACAAAGTGTGTATCCAGTCACCTGCATCCGAACTCATTTCTGAAAGAATGAATTTATTACCTTTAATATTGATCGCAGATCCCTTCAGTGTTCGCTTTCAATTAATTTACTAATAAATTGCTTTCAAATTTTGTATCGATGAAAATTAAGGCAACAATAATTTCCCTGGGCGTATTAAGAATATTTCGAATGACGAGGTTCTTGGCGACCATAAAGGCGTATTCATAGATATCGACATCAAATTAAGGAAACATAAAAAACCAAAACTTAAAATCCATCTCCTTTCCATAGCGAACATCGAGGAATTTAACGAAAAATTGAATACCAATTTCTACTCATTTAAGTCGCGCTTATCCCAAATGTCCACCGAAGAAACTTGGAAAATTTTCGTCGAGATTATGCACAATTACATAGACATTTATATACCATCAAAATACTCCAATCACGATTGCGAACCTAGATGGTATGATCGCGAGGTTAGAAAGACTCTTCGCAAACAAAGAGCACTGCACGGGAAATTAAAGGCCATAGANTCAAACAAATGACTATATCTCAGCAAATATTTCATCGATGGATGTAAAACTTGGGAAATGTGCATAGAAGATATCAAGTTATGTTCACACAAAATTTCATTGAAATCGGTGATGGTCGAGCGGGGACCGTTGGTCCACTTGACATGGAATGGCCCAGAAGGTAGTTCTCCTCGTCCCCCTGCTATCTGTCAAACTTTGCGTTCTTACGCATTTTCCTTGCACTTGAGTTTTGCCTGTTTTACGTAATGGATTATACATCCCTTCCTTTACTTTTTGTGCACAATTTCTTTGCTTGCACCTTGTATCGATCATATTCATTCTACTATTTCTTTTTCTTCTTGTTCCTTCCGGTATTGGGCCTTAAGCTTTCCGGTTTCACTTTACCATTTCATCCTTGGTCTTCCAACATTCCGTTTGCCAAACGACTTATATTTCAATGCCTGATTTGGAAATTTCTCCTCAGGCATTCGTACTACATGTTATTTCCGTCTATTCTTATACTCTACTAATCTTTCTGGGATCGTCTGAACACTTAGTTCCCATCTTATAGGCCATGGTTGCTTGTGATCGTTTTCACTATGTTAATTGTACGAGTATTAATTGTATTTCTCCTTGTACACCCTTTCGAACCTGTACACCTGCTCGAAATTTCATTTCAGATGATTTTGTTTTTCTGAATAACATTCTAAACCGTACAACATACGTACACTACCATCACCTTATAGAACTAAATTTGGGTTTCTTTTCTTGTTTCACCTTTTAAAGTTCTTCTTATAGCCTCACTTGTCCTTTGGAAAATGTTAATTTCATTTCTTTTTCCATTTCCTGAACTCTCCTTTCTTCTCCTCAGAAACTCCTCACCACTTTCCTCATGTAATATTTTCTACATTCTCGTACTTCCACGCAAACATTTGAACGTTTCTAGTATACTTCCTTTTTCCTTCCTCATTGGTCAAAACTCATATTACTCCAAACAAAAGCATATTACCATTTATATCGTTGCTTCTCTTTCAAATAGTTCATGGAGTAATATTTTCCTCCCTTCAATCATTTTCCTTGTCTGTTACTAAGGTTATCTTTATCTGAAACTACAATTCATCGTTTCCGCGAGCCAGCTTCCTAGATATCTAATGTGTCAGATTCTTTTGTCCCACTTTAACTTTTGTTCCAAAACCGGTTCCTACATCTCTTCCTGTTTGGCAAATCAATCTATTTCCCCGTATTTGTTTTGATTCTCATCGTTTTCATCGTTATCCCAGAATTGCGTAAAATCTGGTTCAAAAGTTTTACCCTTTCTATTATACTTACTTCTCTTTTCTAAGTATTACCATATCATCGGAATATATAGAAGCATGATAGATTTAAACTAAGAATTTTAAAAAGATGGCAATCGACCGACCGAGGGTCGAAACGATACTAAGTAAGATGGCATTTTATCGAAAAATCTTTAGGAAAAATATAATAAACGATACTCTAAGTAAAGAGCCACATACGCAACATGCACAACGTGCTTTCTGCGGCTGATCTGATTCAGTCTTCCAAAACTTTAATAAATGAATTACAATATCAGAAACTCCCATTCACAAATGAAACAGGTGTAAATGTTAATCTGCTGACACTGCTGCCCGCTAACGCTACTCTTATCTTGACTTAAAATAATTTTGCTTGTGATTTTGATTTATTTCTTAAGATGTATCATGTCTATTTATACAATAAATTTAGATATTCGCTCACCTAAGTGAGTTTGCAGTAAGCATTACACATAAAAATGGCTTCGAAATTGAATAGTAGTAGTAGTAGTAGTATTGTTAAAAGTGCTTCGACTGTTTAGGTCATTTCGCACATGGTCTCCCACCGGGAATCGAACCCGGGACTGCTTTCACCGAAGTCGAACGCGTTGCCCACTTGGATATCCGGGAGACCCCCGAAATTGAATAAGTCGATACTGAAGTAATGTTTGCAATATTAGGGTATGATAACAATTCCTTGTATGGTTTTTTTTCAATATCGCATTTATGTATCTTAAATAATTAGTAATTATCTTAAGCTACCAATGTAGACATGAATGCAAGAAAACTTGAGGGCTCAGCTTAGAGAGACCGATTTTCCGCTAGGATACTTTATGGAAAAGCTTACCTATTAACATACAGGGGCGACGAACCTATAGCACCCATTTCCTTAGTAGCACGAGAGAGAATTTCTTTGGATTTCTAAACGCTCACTGCACTTTGTTTTGTATATTTCAATTAAGAAATGAAGCCATAGAGTATATAAATGAGGATTCTGTTTATGATTCCATCGCTGTCACGAGAAAATATGATCGATAATATCACGCAAGTCTTTTATATTTATCAATTATGGCACCCTAATCAAAGAAGTTTCGTCATTGCTGTCCAACTATTTTATTTCTCACTTGACACATTCGTTATATATTTATTATTCTCCTCTCTTCGGAGGAGATAATATTCCGAACTGATTTTTGATTCGTAGGATATATTTATAATTTAAATTTTAAACATTCCTAAACACACAGTGAATTTCCACATAATTTATTTGTGATTTCAACGAAAAATCAATTACCAGAAGCTTTTGTAGCAGATCTTGATAACTATTTTCTGCAACAGTTTTGGGCATGCGTAATCTTCGCCGTATCCAACATCGTGTTCTGGATCGTCATGTTCTCCGGTGCCATATTCTACATCCCTGACCGGCCCTACCATCCTCTGGAGGCAGCCATTTACGCCGGGATGCAGAGGTTTGCTTGGGGCGCCGCCGTCTGCACTCTCGTAATCTCATTAGCATCCGGAAAAATACGTGAGTAGTGGTGAAAATAATTTGGGTGGAAATGTCGAAATTAGTTGTTCTTGATCATTGAGTTGGCTCTATACATTGTAATTTATTTAATAGCATTATTAAGAATATTTTATCAATAATTTTTTATTACCTTAATAATTGCACATTTTAAATTAATCCGATAACCATTGAATTACATTGATAATTATCTACTCGAGGAGGCGATAAGATGAGTTTATAAAATATCGTTTTAAGTATGTTTAGTAGGAAAGCTGGCATCCTAGCAGTACTTATTTACTAGATGCCATATGATTCTGAACAATACTGAAATGTGTACGTGATATAATGTCCAGGAATTTGTTTAATTTCATGTTTCTGAATGCTTTCATGTTAATAATAATATACGTGATCCACATATATGTCACATTAATATATACACATCCACATATTATCATATATTAAATCCCGAGGCAGACAATAATCTAACTTACATATACTCTTACATGTATCAAAAAGAATTTCCAGAATGAAATAACGTCCTTTCCCTCTCATGTTTTTGCTCAGAAATTTGACGGCTGTTACTGCATGAAGTGGGGTTCATAAAAGTATTCTGTTTAATCATAAGACCAAATGATAGTATTACCATTTCTTTTGTCATTTACGGTTAGTATAATTAATGCTGTTTCTTAAATCCTTTAATAAGAAAGAAACGACAGAATTATATAGAGCATTGTCATTTGTAATATACTCTCGTTGTCATTTATAACTCTGGTTAACCTGCATCTGAGAGCAATTTTTCGGGTCATCCAGTAGATCCCATATACTCGCCGCATATTCCATGTTCCACTGTTTCTTCATAGCCATAGACTATATGAAATATTCGGTAGACTCCCTTATTCATTGAATCGTTAATGTTCGTAACTTTGAATGAAGAAATTCCAAACGCCGATTGATAAACTTTCCATGTTGAGGAATAGCGGAGGATGAGAAAACAACCAAACCTTGTCCCCTTTTAAATCCCCGGAAGCAATTTCACCGGGGAAACCTGTTTCCCCGAACCGACAAGAGCATTTCCAGAAATTTTTCTCCATTTTAGGCGTTACTTATCAACGCAGTTTACGTAATAATAATTTGCTCGCGGGCAGGATGGAAAAAAGGTGTTGAGGTTTGTTTTATTCTCGGTAAGACTTTATTATTATAGGAAACGTTATCAAGTTCAATATTTTCCTGCATTTATAAATTTACTCAAAAATATTAGTCGTATTTCACTTCCGTGGAGGCAGTTTTTCCAATCAGTCGTACAACTTTCTTTTCTTTCCTCGCGTTCCGTTGAAAAAGGTATATCTTCAATTTGTTGCTAACATTTTGATTTGTTACATAATGATTATCATAAGTATGTTTATTATGGTGCGACCTTTTGATGATTCAAAAAGAAACAGATAGCGATAAAAAGTATACCTACCTGCAATAACTAACCTGAAAATGTACACAGAAAATAGAATTTTTTTTCAGTGGTGTTAAGAGTAAAAAAGATACCAAATAAGGACAGTGGCAAAGGCGAATGAACGAAGGATGTGGTAAGAATAGTCGAGATGAAATAAAATTAAAAATGAAGATACATAATGGAAGAGCTTCAACTTAAATGATAACAGTTTACTCCGAAATAGTTGGATGAATCACGTGCTACGGTTGCATGAATATACTTAACCAAAATAAATGGTCGAGTTAAAATATAATCAAGTATTGAGGACGTAACTTGATGATATTCCATCTCAGGAAAGAAATATTTATATAAATAATTATTTTGTGATAGTTAACATGTTTTATTTTTGTTTCAGTGCCTAATAGAGCTCAAAGCGGATCTGAGACAAAATATAGATAAGCAATAGAATATATTAATAGAACATGTTGAAGTAAGAATCGAAGAACAGCAGAAACCAAGGAGTTCGGAATAAGAACCTAATAACAACGGATTTGTCTAAAATGAAAATGGACAGTTTATCAACCCATAAGGGGCAGAAGAGAGAGAAGAACTCTTCCTTGGGATTTTTCCTGGGTGCGCACCATCTTGCGCAAAGTCACCCTTACCTGTTTTCCTGTGAGAACAATCTCCCTCAGTGAACGAGAGCTTGGAAGCTGCAAAATAGATATAATTATCACCTTTGCAGTTACTTTCTCGGCCCGATTTCCTGGTTCGCCGAGTTCAACTTCAAATTACAAACACGTCGGAGATGGAAGAGTTAGTTTTTGCATCTGTCCCTGACCTTTATAAAGAGAACCGCCGTACTTGAACCTAAACCAGAATTCTCGAAAATTTCCTGTTTTACAAGTTCTCATTCCAAGCATCCAGAATACGAGATCCTTGACTTCGGAAACATTTTCTTATTTTAGAATCTTCCCGCTGTGGAGAATGAACAAAAATAACTCACCCTTTAAAGGGAATGAATTCTTCAGAAATTCAAGATGAAATGGGAAGGAATCCGTCGTAAATCTATTTCAGTTGAGCAATCGTAAAAAAAGCTTTGATATCTTTCATTCTACTTCTTTAGAGAGAGCAAATGGGAAGCGAAAATCGTCATCCGAAGTAACGGCAAATTTATGTGAATTAAGTCATTCTCCGATACGGAAGTGATGGAAATATTGACTATCTCAAGGATACTAAGCGCGAGTTCTTTCTACAGGAACCCAATGCTTCCTTTTATCAGATCCGTGGTCGAAAACTAGTTTCTTTCTATATAATGAAAAGATTAAATTAAATTCTTTTACTTTGATGAAGATTACGAGGGTGTCTTTTATATATGTGTATATATATACGAGTAAAAGTTGCTTGCATACTGCAAGCTTAATGAAAGGTAGATTAACTAAGGCATTGTACACCTCCTGCAACACTCAACCTGCTATAAACGGACTGCCATCCACCAACTACAAAACCAAAACGAATTATTCAAAATACGTCCATACGATTTGTCCTAGCATCAACCCTGGGTCTATTAGGAAAAATGTCCTTACGGCATAGGATAGAAAGCCTTATCTTCTATAGATGTAACGAATTTCAACCTTCTACCTGCCCGGGAAATACTGTTACGAATTTTTGAAAATTTGGTCATCGGAATGGTCCTGGGATCGAACCTGGGCTTTCCGGACAAAAACATTTACAGCAAACGATAGACAATCATCAATTCTAATAATATCGTGAATAGCATGTTTCTATATTAACGGAAAATACCCTAAATGAATTCATGAACGTCAGACAGAAAAACTGCCCTAGCATCGAACTAAGGACCCTCAGGGTACAAACCTCTTGGTATACTATAGAGGTTTTTGCTCTCTATCGATTACGTGAATTTGAACGTTCTATCTTACCTGGAAGTTCCCGAAATGATTTCTTGAAAGTTTTGCACTAAGAATTTACCTAGCATCGAACCTGGGGCCAACAGGGATAAATCTTTAGCGGCATACGGAAGATAAGATCATTTTCTAACGATTCTGTATATTTCAACGTTCTACCTTTAAGCTAAGTACGCTATATGAATTTTTGAAAATGCGCTCAATGCATTCTTATGGGAAAATGGCCGTTTTTGGGGTCTCCTAGAATCGAACCCATGATGCCTAGAATGGATGTCCGCTTTTTTCCTAAATGTCCAAACCCGAGACTTTACCGCAAAAAAATCGGCGGCTCCGTGAGGCAACTCCTTCTGCCTCGTCTTTAGTATCTATGTATATCTATATATACCCGGAGAAGCGTCTATATAAATACATACATATATATCATCATAGTAACTCTGTCCTAGGACAGGTCTCAACGGCAAATTTTGGTATTTCCTTCCTCTCTTCAAATCACTTAGCATTCCATACCTCCTTCTTCCTTTTCCTCTTTTCCCATTTATCTTTCCTTCAAAAATTTTCTTCTGAATATATAGAAAAATTGAAACGATTTTGACTAAATTTATATTTTTATGCTGATGTTGGAACAGCAAATGTCTACTTCGTTCTTGATGAGTGGAGGGGATAGATCGTCCTGTCCTGTTGGCTCCATATACGAAGAGTTAACATCTTCTTTCTCTCTCTAATGTGCAAACATCTAGTGAATGAACTATGATACTAATAAATACTACTAATTATACTTTAGATGAAATTGAATATAATAAAATAAAATACGATACAATAGCAATAAGATAATATAAAACACGATAAATAAAATGTTTAAAACTTCCGTTGTAGAGAAACGCTTGATTTTTAGGAGTTTTTTTTACTTAAGGAACTTAGTGCAAAACTTTCAAAAACTCATTTATGGTATTTCTAGGTAAGATGGAACGTTGAAATTCACGTCGTCGATAGAGATCGGAAACCTCTATAGTACACGTAATGCTTTTTTCCCTGAGGGTCCTTAGTTTGATGCTAGGGCAGTTTTTCTGTCTGAAGTTCATGAATTAATTTAGGGTGTTTTCCGTTAAGATAGNTATCGAGAACAATACTTGTTTACAAGCACGACCACGGAGTAACCCAACCCCCGCTGGTGGGAACTCTCCAACGGTTAGTTTTGCACGCAAACAACGGCTATTTGGAGCTTTTATCTTACTCAGATGTAAAACTAATACATAAAAACTAGATATAGGTACGTATAAAAACATAGATTTGGTTTGTGGGGAAGAAGTCCTCAATTGGAGAAAAACCTACGGTGCGGGAAATTACCGACACAAGAAGGGGGGCGAAAGAAATCACGTAATATATACAGTATAATTACTACTAGTAGTGGGAGATGCAGATTATATTCAACATATTTGTATGTATGCCTGGTAAATACGTGCAGCGGGCCAAATCACCCAATATTATTTTCTTAATATTTTATACAGCTTAGCTATATAAGAATAAGTGAAGGAAATGTGATTCGCAAGAAAACAAAGGAATGGAAAAATATGCTTCGAGACATTAATCGAGTATTTCTGTGATTAATATCCTGCGTGATTCATTCGTATAAAATGCAGTATTAATCGAACGAAATCGACACTGCCAAGCTGTGGCAAATTGAGTCTAGTGGTTTTCCAAAGTATAAAGCTACGGAACTCGATATTCTGACAAAGATACATTACATTTTGTTCATACAATCATACCAATAATCTTATTTTGTGCACTATATAGTGCTAACTAAATTTTCTTTTACTTCAGAAAGTTATTTCTGAATTATCAAAATTGTGATAACCACAAAAGAATGTGTATTATCAGTTGTACTCTGCAAATAGTCCTAGTGTCCTTTCTACTTTCGTTTACGAATTTATCATAGTTACGTTGATATTACACATTTCTACCATCTACCCACCAAATATGACATTCATGATATTTATTGAAAGATGTATCGACGAATCATCATTTTTTGTGGAAAAATTTCGATCTTAAGTTCTATTAATCTGGAAAGTAGATGCTTCTTTCTGCTCGTAAGTTGTATTAATCTGGAAATGTTTCAATATCATTGAACGTGGCTGATGGTGATGACTTAAAAGTCGTCGAAATCCCGCTCCTTTCCAAATTCTTCGAGTGCATGCAGACAGTTCGGTATCAGCTCGAAAGGGAGCGCTACTTGCTAGTCCACGAAAATAAAGCCTTCCTCATGCGTGGATGACAACGGGGATTTAGATTTTAGACGGCTAATCGCCTCTAGGCTAAAGTTCCTCTCCAAGCCGTAAAGGAAAACTTACGATATCTAAATTGAAAAAAAAACTCCTAAAAATCAATCGTTTCTCTACAACGGAAGTTTTAAACATTTTATTTATCGTGTTTTATATTATCTTATTGCTATTGTATCGTATTTTATTTTATTATATTCAATTTCATCTAAAGCATAATTAGTAGTATTTATTNTTCTCTACAACGGAAGTTTTAAACATTTTATTTATCGTGTTTTATATTATCTTATTGCTATGGTATCGTATTTTATTTTATTATATTCAATTTCATCTAAAGTATAATTAGTAGTATTTATTAGTATCATAGTTCATTCACTAGATGTTTGCACATTAGAGAGAGAAAGAAGATGTTAACTCTTCGTATATGGAGCCAACAGGACAGGACGATCTATCCCCTCCACTCATCAAGAACGAAGTAGACATTTGCTGTTCCAACATCAGCATAAAAATATAAATTTAGTCAAAATCGTTTCAATTTTTCTATATATTCAGAAGAAAATTTTTGAAGGAAAGATAAATGGGAAAAGAGGAAAAGGAAGAAGGAGGTATGGAATGCTAAGTGATTTGAAGAGAGGAAGGAAATACCAAAATGTGAAACGGGATGCACAAGATAGAGATGCATGGAGACAGCAGTGCCGTTGAGACCTGTCCTAGGACAGAGTTATTATGATGATATATATGTTTCTCTTTATATAGACGCTTCTCCGGATATATATAGATATACATAGATACTAAAGACGAGGCAGAAGGAGTTGCCTCACGGAGCCGCCGATTTTTTTGCCGTAAAGTCCCGGGTTTGGACACTATGGAAAAAAGCGGACATCCATTCTAGGCATCATGGGTTCGATTCTAGGATGCCCCAAAACGGCCATTTTCCCATAAGAATGCATTGAGCGCATTTTCAAAAATTCGTTTAGCGTAGTTAGCATAAAGATAGAACGTCAAAATTTAGGGAATCGTTAGAAAACGATTTTATCTTCCGTTATCCGCCAGAGCTTTATACCTAATAGCCCCAGGTTCGATGCTAGGAACTTAGTGCAAAACATTCAAGAAATCATTTAGGGTATTTCTAGGTAAGATAGAACGTTGAAATTCACCTCATCGATAGAGATTTGACATCTCTATAGTATACCTAAAGGTCCTCTCCCTGAGGGTCCTTAGTTTGATGCTAGGGCAGTTTTTCTGTCTGAAGTTCATGAATTCATTTCGGGTATTTTCCGTTAAGATAGAAACATGCAATTCACAGTGTTGTTAGAATAGATGATTGTCTAGTGAAGGAAGTGCCTCCGTGAGGCACTGCCTTCACTTTAACACTCCGTGAGGCACTACAAAACAGGACCCTCTCGTAATTCTTTCCGATTCTCTCGGAAAGAAAGAGCATGCTGTTATCCCTCTAAAAATGTAGACTTGATTTTTAATCACAGTCATTCAATCCCTAAAAATAGGTAGGGAAGAATGTTATGATGCTCTATTACAACCTCACATCCATTCTTTCTTCGTTTGTCTCATTGAGATCCATTTTATATAAGTTAAATCACAATAACATAAGGTGTAAATTCAAAATCTGAAGAAAGAAGTTTTTGAAGGTTCTGAAATTACGACCGAAAAATGAGTGCAACAGATCACTTCAGAATCCCTCATCCAAAACATGCTAAGATGGGAATCACTAAATTACTTACAAAATAGTTAACCGACGTCGTTGAAGGAGAACACCACTAGTGGACTTGCAGATTATATCACTCGAGATTTATAAGATATAGCACACAAAAAATGAATTACTCATGTAAGGTCGAAGGTTTCCGCGGCGATCGGCTGTTTCCATGATATATTTTCCGGGATTCCACCGCGATGTACGTAGCAGCAGCGACGACGTTTCGCCTACGTTGCAGTAGGCTTCTTCAGGTCGAAGATGAGTTAGTCTGTCTTTTGGTCCTCCTTATATGGCGCTCTTCCCTCCCCTCCGTCCTTCCGTGATTGGTCTCTCCATTGCCGTTTGGGATTGGTCCTTTCCGAGAGAACACCTTTCCATGAGTTGGGAAGAAAATATCCGTCCTCTCTGTTGATGTTATTGGGTGTTTTGTATATTTCAATAGCCTCCCTGATCACACGTGGATAATATCTATTTTCTTTTGATAATATCCTTGCTTCCTCAAATTCTATGTGGT
>KZ309154.1:167857-179553 GCA_000376725.2 Ladona fulva | reverse complement strand
ACTTCTTAATGCGTACGCTTAAGAAATCTAATAAGAAAGTTAAAGAGGCTGCGTACAAATCGTATGTTAGGCCAATCTTGGAATACGGGGAATGTCTTTGGGACCCGCATGAGGTAGGTTTAAAGCGAAAAATAGAAAAAGTACAGAGAAGAGCAGCAAGATTCGTATTAGGCAGGTATGCAAGGCTAGATAGCGTAACTCAAATGCTAAAAGAATTAGGTTGGGAAAGTCTGGAGGAACGGAGAGCAAAGAAAAGGTTAGCTTTATTTTTTAAGGTATACACAGGAGTTAAATCGTTAGAGGAATTATCAAATAAAATTACTATGGCAAAATTTTATGGCAGAAAAGACCACAGACATAAAGTTAAAGTAATAAAAGGGAGAACAAACATAAGTAAATTCTTATTTTTAAATCGTAATATTACAGATTGGAATAATTTTCATGCAAGAGTCTTGGAGCCCTTCCCAAAAAATCATAGGGAATTCAAAAAAAGATTAGAAAAACTATTCAGGACGAGTGAGCTTGCTGTTGAAAAAACTTGTATTATGAGGGGAGGAAAGTAGTTGATAAGTTAGAGTTAGAATATTGTTTTGTAATAGTAAATGTATAGTTTAAGTGTAAAGATGTAGCAGTGAGTTTTATGCTTTGTATTATTGTATTGCTGACACGTGTTGTAGTTATAGTTTAAATGTAATGAATGTATATTATGTACTCAATATATATTGTGTGTTGCGACCGGACGATTAGTCCAATTGTAACATATTTCTGATAATAATAATAATATGTGCTCCAGTTACATCAATTGACTCGATTATATTTATATTCATTCCGCTAATTTTGTGAGGGTTAATCCTGTAAATACTCATTTAGGCTCATGCTTTCTTTAGATATTTATCAAAATATAATTTTAAATTTACAAAGTTTTGCACTGTATAGAAAGTTGTATCTTCTATACATATAAACTGTTAAATTTACACTCGGCAATTTTACCGTTTCATTTTTACTGGTTGTAAATTAAAAATGTGATTTATTTATTTCAGCATTTGTCTCCAGTTTCCTTGGATGGACGCCGTTCGTGATACTTGGAAAATTAACCTACTGCGCTTATCTAGTCCATTTCATCTTCCAGCTGTTCACTTTATCCGTAGATCGGAGTCCAAAATATATAACCAATTACTACATGGTGAGTACTAAATTATAAATAAAAAAATAATGATAAATCAATAACTTCGCAAAAGAATTCTTCTCCCAACTTTTTCCCAATTTTTTCTTCCCAACTCCCAACTCCAATTGAGACTTTTAGTCTCAATCTCGCCCAAATAAAGGCATTTATTATTGCAGAAAGATCTAATGCTTTATTATTATTATTAACTCCCAACTTCTCCTTTTTGAAATGTATAAGGTATATGAAATAAAACTTCGCGAAACAAGTTACCGGAATGTAAAAGGAAGACAAATAAAGGTGGAGGAAGACAGAATAAGTATGAAAGGTGGAGTGGTGAAGAAAGAACACCCAAATTGCCTTCCAAAAAGAAGGAAGAATGAGATGTATGAAATAAAAGGGGGTTACCTGGTTGGTCGATGATATGATAAAATCTAAGGCTTGGTATATATAACCAAAATTCAGCAAACGATTGCGGTCTTTGACATGTATCTGATTTTGTAGGGTCAGTCTTCATTAAAAGCGACCATTTTAATACATTCAACGTGAATTGATAAAATATCAGCGTCTGTTATCATAAAAATTATTTTTACTCTATGACGTACCTATATTAAACAAAATGTGTTTCTTTCTTGTCAATTTTCTCTCAAACCTCGAAATATGGGGAATAAATCCATCACACATTTTACTTTCACTCTGTCTACTTCTATACGAAATAGGGCTCATCATGGTTCTCAGCATCGTTCTACCAACTGCTCCTTGTAAGATGAAAGTAATAATGGAAAAATTCTCGGGACATGAAGTCTTAACAAAGGGCAACTTTGAAAAGTTGAATTCCGTGCTAAATAGGGAGATTTGATGAGGAAATAAGTGAAAAATTGGCGTTCATTAATAAAAAGCTAGAGTCACGCATGATGAGATTTCCCCTTCCACGTGTGAATTCCTTTGTTCTCTACCCGTAGAAAGCGACTTTCCATGTTTAAAAATCCATCAATCACTCGTAGAAGAGGAAGAAAGTGTCTATAGCTCCAGGTAATCCGTTCTCCATTACCTTCGCGTAACTTTCGGACGGAAGTCATCCGAGTTTTTTTACCTCCTCACAGAGACATGAGGTCCAAGATTCAATGTCAGACATAATTGCTGAAAGATTGTCCAGAGGAGAGGTTTAGCTCATATTTCCGGTCGTTTTTAGAAAATGCCGTCCAGTAGCTCACTGAGAGATTTTTGAATGAATTTCAGCAAAGTACGAGTATATTTCATGGGCTTCTTGTGAACGGTCCATCAAAATCGTGGGACCACCGAAAAAAAATGTGTGAAAGTTCACACATTCCGCTTTTTAGTTACAGCTGTATCCTTGAGAGAAAGGGTGCGTTCTTTAATTAGAAAAACTTTAACGCAAGGGCATACATTCCGTCACGTAGTAGTAGAAAATCGGTAAACTTGACATGGGATTTGAAGTGACAGAGAGAGGATTAAAGAAGATAAATCTGCTCAACACATAAAAGGAAAATAAATTTTTAGAGGACGCGGTAGATATTATGAGGCCATAATAACGACGTTACTACAGAATCAACCGGAAATTCAGTCAGTTATTAATTTAATGTTACGTTGAAATTGATATTTTTATTAATTGATAAATTGATTAATTTAAATAATTGATAATTATAATATCTTTGGTAGTGGAACGTGCTAGACACGTCAGTAATCTTCGCTTCCGTTTTTCCTTGGATTTCTTTATTTACCTCTAACTTTTTTCCATGAGCACTTCCTAACTGAAACGGAATAAGAGAACTAGGATTCATCTTGAAAACACTGGCTGTCTTGCAAATATGTTTGTATCGAACTTAAGGAACAAAACCTAAATACCCCCGTATATTTTTTGAGAAAATTTCAACGGCCTTCAATACCTTCTTAATTAATTAAGGTTTCCGTAGAAGTTAAAAGTTTGGATACATTGAGGTTTAAAGAAAACGAGTAAATGAGGAAATGAGTTGGATTGACATGGGCAGTTGGTGCTTTTGGAGATGAACAAGAAAAAATAGCTAAACGTGTGTGTTTAAATTTTACTTTCCGCATCTACAATGACAGAGTATTTCATGTAAATATTGATGAATTCTATAATTTAATTAATTCTCTCATTTCTTCATTTAACCAAAATTTCTTTCTGATAACAGTTCCTTCTGACTGCTGGTGAGTTGGCATTCGTCTTCTTATCGGCGCTTATTTTGTATCTAATGGTAGAGGCGCCGTTTAGAGACATTGCCAAATTGTTGATCTTCAGAGGGTGAGTATTCTTGATTTATCCTATTTGATTAGGGTTGTTAGATTCTTAAATTTCATCTCTTGTTCGTTTTCTTCGTTCTTAAATTTCATCTCGTGTTCGAATGTATATCGAAACACAAAGAACCTCATATTTACGCAAGGCTGACCTATAATTTACATTATTTATGTTAAACATGCCACAATTTATATTTTAATGTACTTCTCTGCTTTTGTTTGTTCAGAATATCTGCATCTCAGCATCATTAACAATCAGCATTATAACGTCCTTATGGGATACCGATTCTTTAAAATCTTCTTCATAAACTTTAAAAGTTAATATCAGCATAGCAGGAGTTTCCTTAAACTCAGGCTACTAAAAGCCGTAACCTCAAAATAAAACATCCCATTTGGAACAGCTACCACGTAAAAGCTTCAATTACCTGGTTCATTTATTTAAAAATGTTATTGCGAGAGAATGTACACCTTTTTGAATCATCATATCCGAAAAAATTAAGTTTTACTGCTGTCATTACCTGAAATTAAAATGATTTTTTATTTCAGGAGAGAATTACCAGCGGCAAAGACAAAGCAGGAGGAAGACCAAAGGATTTAGATCCATAAAGAACGTCAGGGAAAAGGCGACCAAAGTGCTCCATTAGCCCACCGGAGGGTCTGTTGGCAGCTAAATTTTTCAATGGGATTGACGCCAAGGATTGCAGACAACGGGCGTGAGATTAGAGTGTTTGTGATACTGGAAGATGACGTGCGCTACTTTTCAGGAGGAAAGTAGATGGCATATACTAAAAAAATCTACAGAAAATTCCACCGTCTCCCTCTTCTTAATCTTATTCTATCTTCCAGGGGTTGCCTTCATATGGTAGAAGTTCGGTTACTCACTACTCTTTTAATATGGTGATGATGCTCTCCCCTACTTTGAGCTATTCAAATAAGATGTACTTTGTAATCAGATACGAAATATGAAGGAGGAGAAAAAGCCGTACAGGATTTGAACGCCTGCAGTTCTGAGTCTTGGGCATTTAGTTCAGTGTACATCTAAGAAGCAGGGCGATGGTGGAACGGACAATGTTACGAAATGTCGTGATTACCTCCGGTAAGCCAAAGCGATTACGAATTAGAAGTTATCTCGAGGACAGCAACCTCGAGGTGTGTCTACAAAGAGCTCGATGACAATAGACAATGTCTTAACGTTGAAAAATGAAAAATTTCAACGAACCATTATTCTAATTATTTATGAACATTTTTTATTCTTTGCCGATAGATAATTTCAGCCTACCTCATCCATTTTTTAATAAAGACATATCATGTACTAACAGATGTTTGAGTATGAGCTACAGTATTACTTCGTTTGAACTTGCGCTGTGTATAGGATGACCAGATGCCCCGATGGGACAATCCCGCTTCCCACCATGGTCCAGACAAGTCACGCTTTATTACAGAGCAATCAGGAGCTCCGAGAAAGGCAACAACACTTTAGTGATCTCCACCAATTCATTGTTCTCTATAAGCTACTTTTATTTGACGTCGTTGTCGACATTGTGCCTATGGTGTAATGGGAATCGATCTGGCGACTCCGATTTCATGGGGATTTAGCTTTTATATGGCTAAACTAAACTCAAAATTTAATAAGCAGACTCTGCAAGTTACTCTAGGGAACATTGTGTAGTCCCGCTCTGAGTTATGCACAATCTTTCCACCATGCACATGAAGGCTACATCCATTGCCATCGTCTTCGTTTTTTCATCTTGTAAGAACACTCCCTTTGTTCATAAATGTACATTCTATACTCTTTGGATATTCCTCTAAAAACTTTTATAATACGGCATGAGTGTTTAAAAAAATTTCTTTATAACATTTGAAAGGTCACCTTCTGGTTGAAATCTTTGTCTAATAACCTCCCGATACCGGAGATTGTTGAAAAATACCAGAGTCTGCGGACGGAAACCGGCGAGGTGACAACTCTACCTATTCCTGTGCTATCCGTTCAACAATACGGCTGTCCTCCCAATAACTCTGTCACATCCTACTCTCTTCATATGTCCGAGTAATTTTGGGACATTTCTCTCTAACATCTCAGTACATTTCCCCCGCTTTCTTTCTCCGATGGAAAATATCGATTTCTCCATTCCTTTCCATCGGTCATTACCTCTACTTTCCAAAATTAAAAATTTTTTTCAAAAGAATAAACAATGACGCGCTAAAGGCAAAATCGGCTTCTTGTGCACTTTGTGAGCAATCGTCAGCTGATCAACTGAGCACCTCCGAGCGAAGACTGAACGATTGTCTTTTTTTAGCGATCATTGACTTCTTCCTTTGATCAGAGTAGATTATACACAGATTTAAAGAAATGACGACGGGGAATAGTCTTGACCATCGAAGCCCATACCGAACCGAACATGCGAGACATAAAAAGAATTTCTTTGGTTTGATTTGAGATACTCAATGTTTAAAAAAGTTTCAAATTCAGCTGAAACGTATTGAGCTGTTTCTTGAAATCATTAACATTTCTGATATTAACTAAGAAAGAAGTGGTAAATAAAATGGAATGATGATTGAGAGTATTTATATATTTAAATTACTTCAAGAAGTAATTCAAGAAGATACTGTTAATACCTTTTTCGGACCAAACTAAAATAATGTTGATAACATTTATATTTGAACTATTATTCATGGATTAAAATTGCTACTTGTAAGTTGAAAAGGTGAAAAATTTTATTAATGTTACCAGTAAAATATAAATAGCTGTAGCATCGCTGTTACGCCGCTCAAAGTATTGTAAATATCGACGTAATGTTGTGTTACGTTGCGTTGGTTAGGCCTCACTTTGGATATGCTTGTAGTTCATGGGATCCTGCAGAAAAGTGTTGTATCCGAGAATTAGAAAAAGCACAGCGAAAGGTGTCGTGCGTGTCGTGAAAAATTGTTACAACAAATCAGTAAATGTTACAGGATGAAGGATGGGAACCTCAAGGAGATAGAATATTTAAACAAAGATTCAATTTATTTAATAAGGTCAGAGAAGGTACTTTCGTAGTAGATATAGCCGATATAATGCGTTCACCACGTGTGGCCGTTCATATTCTGATAGAAAGATCGGAAATAGGTTCTAGAACAAGTCGTTTTAAAAATTCATTTTTACCGCGAACGATGCGCAAAAGTAATCGATTAGGGAAGTCATGGCGCATGCACCCCCTGCCACACACCGAAAGGCATCATGCAAGGTACATATGTAGATGTAATTAAAAATAAATTTCGATATTTTTATCCGTAAAATCAGTATTCGGCAGTAAAATACTATTGAGGAATTGTTTCATCCCTCAGAGGAGATCCATAAAGGTTTACACGTGTCTCTTAAATTTGGATATCATATACTTTTCCTCAATAAGTAATCTCTTATCGTGTTATCGTTCATATAGCAGACACTCAGATCTCGGGGAACCGAGGCCGCGAAGAACTTGCTTCCTCAGATATTTTTTCCATGTATTTCAGAGGACAAGATTTGTAGAGCATGGACACCGTCGCGACGGTGTCAATGTAAAAAGAAACGACGCGTCGTTTCTTTTTACATTGTACATAAGAGAGACATAAATTCTTTATACATTGTAAGTAAGAGCTGAAGTTCTGAAAAGGAGTTCATTGTCTTCTCATTCTTACCTACTCCTGAAAAATTCCTAATGATTGAAGAAGTTTAGAGGAAAATATACAGGAGCGCATTGATATTCATTGCATATTTACGAATCATAAAAATTTAAGTGATAATTATTTCTCTTCATTGTTTCTTTCCAATAGATTATTTGCTCTACGGAATCATCTGCTTTTCACCCGTGATGCTAATCCATGATCTTCCTAAGCTCATTTATCGGATAAGACCTTTTTCGCCAATAGCTTTCGTAACTTCCCACCCATCTCTTTGATCCCTTTTCTGAAAATGAGATTTATCCAGTTTTCTTCCATCCTTCGTATCATCTCATTGATGATCCATCTCCCTGAAAATGTTTATGGTTCCACTTTCTTCTTGATCCTCTAAACTTATTTCCACATGCTGATCGTACTTCACAGGATCATTTCCGTAGTACGCGTCGCGCCACAATTGAACACAAGCTGATCTCGAGGACTTGTGGGAACGGTTTTTATTATTATATTTTTTATATTTAGTGATCGTCGAGCACTATGTTACTTAAAAATCGTCGAGAACTATGAATTTTGTTTGAATTAACATAATTAGTTCACTAATAATAATATAATTGTGATTTATGGAAGTTCTCTCAAACCAGATTTCCACAGAAAACGTAAACCTTTAGGGCACCGCCTAATGTCCGTGCATGAAATGTACTTAATAACTTTGAATTACGTTATTTTAAATGCGAATTCTTTAATGTAATGAATTGACAGTTTTATTAGCGAGATATACCGTCGCGTCGTTCAGAAGAATGCATTATGGAAATTATAAAGCATTTAATCTATGCTTTGAGTTTTTCTTTTCTTATTTTAATTTTTACTGAAACTAAAGATCGTTTGGTATTTTTGGAAATTTTTAATGATTGCCGAAGCGAACCCTGGCAGTGCAAATGCTTTCTGTTTTTTGGCTTTCCAGGAAAGGCTTAACATCACTTTGATAAGCTTACTTGAGTACTTGATAATTTCTATTTAAACTATAGTAACATATATTCTCGTATATTAGCGTGCAGCCCAACATTCAGCAGGACAATTGGAAACGTTGATTTCAAAGTCCATTCACACTAGACCCTCTTAATCTTAGGGGTCTACAGGCATTGCAAAGTTTTATTTCACGCTCGAGACAACGGAAAACACCTTCTTGTTTCAAAAATAGCAGATAATTTGACACCATAGCTTGCTTCACTTTAGAAGGACAAAAAATCCGATTTCCGTAATTTGGGGAGAACTTTTCCTCGACGACCTGCATATTTTGACACGACCTGCATTTGAAAAAAGAAAAAAATCCTCCTTTCTATCGCTTGCAAGAATGGAAACTTCGATCTTTCACAATTAACACTTTCCTGCGAGCTTCTGGCGCATGATTGTGCCGTTGGTTGCAGAATGAATCGCCGTAGATTGCGAGCTGGTGTGAACTTTATTGCCCATGAGGCAAACATGGAAGTGTAGCCCCTAAGGGAAATAAGACTGCAAATACATTTGGAGAATTCACGCGCAGAAGTTTTGTGTTTTTCGACATACAGCGGAATGGAAGTTTCTCATGAATTTCAATATATATATACTTTTAAACCTCTTATTTATGGAGATATAGTTAATTATCTATTTTTATTGACGTCAGTTATCTATTTACTGGTTTAATGTAGTGTTCCAAGTTACTCTGTCCAATTAATCTCCTTATACCTATTTTCTTCGATATACAAAACAATCATTTTTCGTTTATCAAGTACCTTATTAATTCCTTCAATAATTTCTGATTCCCTCCAATAGCTAAATGAACTAGTTCTGAGCGCGTTCAAAGAATAAAAAGAGAGGAGCTATTATCGAGGCTTCCGGATATCCAAGTGTTCGACTTCGGTGAAAGCGATCCCGGGTTCCATTCCCGGTGGGGGCCTACGTGGGAAAAGACGTGAGATGTCGATTCTTTTCTTTAACAGCATTATGAGTTTTTATCCCAATGTCACTCATAAGAACTCCTAAATCAATGCCGATTCATTTATTACTTCTTCCCGAATAACCTTTTGCATTTTTCTATCATCTAGCATGACATTATGGAAAGCTTACGAGTTTTTAACTTCAATGCCTTTAATTAAAATATCGTTGAAGCTACAATTTAAATGCAGATCTTTGGAAATATCCTTCTAATGTTCATGCTTGTTTGATATATATATCGTTCTTTCTTTTTCACGTAGGGTAGGGTAACTCAGTGGAAAAACAGTGTTTATCTATGTATCTTTTTTCGGATACTGACAGTATGATAAAGTAAGCTATCGGATATCGATCGATGCTACTTATATAACATTTGAAACGTGTCGATGGGTAATGGCCGTGTTCCGCGAGTAAACAGTGGCGCTGAGAGAAACTGTGAACCGAACCCATTTCTTAAGAATCCAATTGTATTACATGGAATAATGTTGAGTACAAAGGCTGGTGATCAGATCATCAATTTCTTCGTGCCTTCATTACAAACTTTTACTAGACTGGCTACATAAGGTTTCAAAAACTTATGGTTCGCGTTGCAGGGATCTTTAGTTAACATAGTTCTATACATTAAAATTTGTGGAAATGGAGATACTATTAAGGTTTCAGAAACTGAATTAACTAATTTCCTCCTTCAAATATTTATTATCTTCCTCCCCGTGCTTTTATAGTTCAGTTCATAGCTCTTTCACGCAGCGGATAAGTGATTGAGATAACTACTTTCCTAGTATCTATTATGATCCGTTAACGCAGAAAATCACTGGCAATTCCCTAACGTAACTTTCCGATTAGCATAAGATTAAGTTATAAAGTACCAAAGTAATTTCATTATAATGTTCAAAGTGATGATTTACTCCATGATACGGTATTTTAATCTATCAAATTGGCAAAAATTTTCTTTTTTATTGCGTCTTTCGTAACG
This sequence comes from Ladona fulva, assembly GCA_000376725.2. Lineage (NCBI taxonomy): Eukaryota > Metazoa > Arthropoda > Insecta > Odonata > Libellulidae > Ladona > Ladona fulva. Next base: position 169,537 of record KZ309154.1, on the reverse strand, counting down.
ACTTAGATTTTTCATACTCCGTTATAATCAATGTAAGGATGTGATCAAAACTTTAAATTTTAGAACTACGGAAAACTTGACTTTTCGTTGGGTGAGACGAGAAAATCTAAGCCGATATGAGCATATAACAGCATCGCTTAGTTATAAACTTTGCAACTAATGATCAAAGTGTAATTTAAAATATTGTAAATATTGTTTACAAGAAATAATTTCGGCTAATTCTTCAAAGGGAAATTTCAAGGTCTTGTTTCTCAGGAGAATGATATTAAAACTTACGGAGGCAGAGTGTCATCTGTAAGTGACAAAGTGAGGTTGTGTTTCCTACGTTAACCCAAACAAATTAACAGTAATGTCATATTTTAGCGATTTCCTGTTCATTCAGAATGCCGGAAAATCCAATCAGGATCCAACGGCATTACAATGCACTGCTCAGTGGATAGCGGTCCATAGGAAATTAGTAAATTACCTACGAATACATCCATTTTCAAGCCATTTCATCATTTTCTTTCTCCGAAGGAAATTTCTTTCCGTTATATTCTCTTAAGGATTTCATCATAGCTGTGGTAGTATCTGTTCCTCCAGTGTTTTAGCAAGATACGTTTATCTATGAATCGCGTCGAATTTTCCATGCCCTGCGGCTAAGGAACCACGAGCAAGAACTTGCGTATCCACGGTTTCATAAATGCGGAACCGAGACATTCAGCCAGCGAGTCAAGCCGCTCAACTGCCGTAGAAAGTTGTATTTTTTTCCTTTCGGAATCTTCTCGCAATAAAGAGAAAATCGTTTAAGTTTTAAAGGAGTGGTAGACATTTTATACACTATTAGAAGTACTATAAATACCGTTTATTCTTATAAACATTAATATACATTTCCAACTGTTATAAGTATGAATTGAAGACAGGAATTGAAGTATAACATAAGATAGTGTGATGAAAGTCGAAGGTAAATTAATGGGGAAATGAAACAATGGCATGAAAGCACTGAGCCAAATACAGGGAAACCCATAAAAATGGTCCTAGAAAGCCGAATACGGTGGTGTGGGGGTCGATGCGCTGACACACACTGTAAATGCCGCCGCACAGTGGGCTGAAATCGGAAAAAGCCGGACAAAAGTCCAGAATGGCTTTTTTTTGAGATACAGACCTGAAACTTTGCATATATATATACAAAAAAGATCGCTGATCATGGAATGGTAAGTCATTTTTCATATATCCCATCTGTTACGTAGCTACTGAGGCTCAAACATGACTAAATTTCCAAAAACACGCCCGATTGAATTTTTCTTCGATAATCTTAAGTTAAGTAGAGGGTGGACTTGTGGAAGGATTTTAATGGAATAAAAAACGTAATATTCTGGTAACATGACACTTTTCCTATATTTTCTATAAATTTCGATGATCTTGGTCAATATTTGTGCGGTATTACGTCACAAAATGGGGATGCTTTTTTCAGGCAAAATTTGACACAAATTAGACAATATCTTTTGTTTAAGGAAAATGGTCTCCTGGAAATTGCATCAAAGTATTCATTAAAAATATTTTAAGAATATCCACCAGAAATATTTCAAAAATCTTTGCGACCACGAAAATGAACGCGATTTTTTGATGGAGCTGCACTACCCGGGTCCGCGCAGCTGGACCTGGTGGTAGGACTACTCCGTTGGATTGTTCAAGTTGTTT
>KZ309154.1:127270-139493 GCA_000376725.2 Ladona fulva | reverse complement strand
TTATCTCAATTTTGGTGTGCAATGCGTCATTCGTATCCTAAAGTTTCCATGCTTTCTTTTCGAATATTGGTGCCATTTGCTTCTACTTACCTCTGCGAAAGTGGATTTTCAACTCTTCTGCAGATCAAGACAAAAGCCAGGAATAAGCTGGATGTCAAGATGACATGGGATTGACCTTGACAAAAACTCAACCAAGAATTATAACACTTGCTGAGCAGATGCAAGCTCAATCATCATATTAATAATTAATACTAAATAAAAATATCACCTTTTTTGTTTAGTCCGAAAATATATAGTCAAACCCTTTATTATGTGTTTTATTTATCAAATATTGCGGATAAGAAAGGGGGGTCGCGAATATCTTTCAAAAATGTAAAAAGGGTCGCGATTAAGGAAAGGTTGGGAACCACTGTTCTAGAAGGAAGTGAGGGGAAGTGAGTCAGTCAGCCAGAGCATCCCCATCACACTGCTTTCGCAGCACAAAACCGCGATCACCTTCCACTCATCAGCCCTCGGGGATGGGCATGCAACAAGCTGCGTGGTATCCTCCGAAGAGGAGCCGATAGGCTTGCCTACTTTCGTACTCGGGCAAGGCCGAGGTGCCTCTAAGGCACGACAACCGTTAGGGCTCGTGACGGAGGGTCCTGCGCAAAGCCTTCGAGCAAGGAACTTTGTTTCCTTACACCCATCTTGTCCCCCCTTTTTTTTCTTATATAAGCTTTCTCTGTTTGTGGTTTCCTCAACTGATGATGGCCGATGTGCGCTGAAACCGGTTTTGTGTTATAAAATACATCTTTGGAAAAGCGTATTTGTAATTTTATTCGTACCACCCTTGGCCTCAATGGATAACAAATTATTTTAGAAATTGTTCGCCAAGCTGAAATTAAATTAAATACTTGTCTACCTTCTCTCTGTAATTGGTAAGCATTACTGAATATATTATAAAATATACAATTCAGAAATTAATTTCGAGATGTAGGTATTTCTCAATAACAATTTAGTAGAAGCAACAGTAATTGTTTCTTTAATTGCGACCAACTAATGTTCATTTAAACAACGAGATGGAAAAAAGTTTCGCAAAATTGATATCATCTTTAAGGTAGATTTGTTTTCCTATCTTCAAGATGAGATGAATAGAAAATTACCAATTTATTGTAGTTACCGATCGCTCATTCGTATATTTCAGGAATGAAATTTAATATTTATGCTCTATATTTCCAATTCTAATTATTTAAATTTGTATCACCTTGATGACCCTCTGGAGAAAGAGCTGTCCTTTTGCCTTTGCATCTCCCTTTACTCCATTCTTACTCATCGCGAGATCACGGTGTATCCAATAAGAACGTCAACGTCTGCAGGAATAAAAAAGCATGCATTAAGCGGGCGTTCCCTGAGGCGTCACGCACGTGGAATGCCCTCTGTGGGGCGCTTTCACCTTCAAATTCTCTCACCCATTTTACCCTCAGCACGGAAGAGGCAGGCACGGTTTCCTTCTTTGTTTAGAGCGGTCGCGCCTCCAAAGTGCCTTACCATTTCCTTTAGTTGCGTCATGCACTACGCTTTCACAAGTCTCGGAAGAAAGACTTTTGTCTTGACCGTGCCCCAGAAAGGTCCCTACCGCATTATGTACATGTGTTATAACTCCTCTGCCTCTGATATCCTAGCCGCTGCCGCCAGTGCCCGATTTTAATGCGATTCATTACTCATCAATACTGCATCACGTTGCACATCAATACATTTACTTATTTAAAATTGCTGCAAAATGACTGACGGCAGGCTGGTTCCCTTCAACTCTCAAGGGATTAGAATAAAATTACCTACAGGTATACCGTAGGTATACCACAGGTATATTACATTACGAATGGTATACATCTATAGAACACAAAAATGAATTTATAATACTTATTTCTCCCTCCTGTCATAAAAAACCACATTCCCTATTACATACATCTTTACAGATAGTTACATAGTTTAAATTTTACATTAATTCCCAACCTCAAAACTTATGATATATTGACAATATAATGAGTCATTATCACAATAGATTACTTACAATAAATTAAGATACGTTCAAATTGTCATAAGTACTTCTTACATATTTCTGAGAACTCTTCATTTGTTTTTGAGGACTTGAAAACCACATTAGTTCACATATTCTATTCTTTTAATCTTCTGTTTAGACACTAGTATTATTTGCATCAGCCATCTGTTGCTTTAATTTCAACTTCTCATTGTGATCTCCTTGAAATGTGTATATATATATATATCATCATCATCAGCCATTTNGCCTATTCTGCTCAGTCTATCCTTTCGATACACGACATAGTCCGGAGGAAAAATCTCGCTCGATGAGATATCTTCGCATAACCAACTCTCGGTTCCTAATATTATATCTGCGCAGGTGCCTCTTGCAAGACTAATTAACTCCGCTTGCTTATTTCGAATGCTTCTACAATTCACGACTATAATTTTTAAGTCTCGCTTATTAAATGCGAACCTCTAATTCCACCTTTAATCTTCCGTTAATATCACTTTTTTCGTGCGGGACTCACAAAATTGATCATACTTATGATATGTGGTGCTTTTATATGTGATTCTTTATGTGGGTGCCTATGTTTCCTAAACTCAGCCATACCCTATTTGATCTCGTTATCTCATCAACTCTTTTATCACAGGCTAACCTAAAAAAGCACCCACATCCCTGAAAACCCTACGCGCTCCGGAGCGGTTTAGGGGCACCCTACACGAGTCAAGATCGTGGTGCAGTTCGACGAAGTTCACCCTTTTGCCCCGACAGAAATCCCTCAGCCAACGGTTTTTCCCCTCCACCCTACTCCAAACCGTGCGACCTCGGTCAATCCGCGGGACAATGCTGCATATGGATATCTTAGTGCTAACCCCAAACGACCCCCGGACGCGAGCAACCTCAGAGACCAAGTCCTCAAACGAGTCCAAGATCTCCTCGGAGCCACGCCTCGAGGCATCGTTGGTGCCAACATGAGCCACCACACGCAGCGAGGAGCTCCCTGACTGCCGCCCTCAACTGCTTCGTCACCTGGGGCACCGTACCTTCTGGTATACACCTGGAGAACACCCGCTCCACAACTCCCTCCCGGCGGGCTCTTCGCCGCAACGGAAACATTATACATCGGACGTTGGAGCTCCCTATAACTAACAATCCTTTCCCCCACGTCCTTCTAGAAGTGCTTCGTGATTTCGAGGATATTATTTCACCCAATGTTTTTTAAACTGAGCAGTGACCAGGGATGGGGCGCAAGAAAGACAATCTTTTCCTTTGTTCGCCGTCCAGATGCGATAACGATGATGACCATGCATAGGCTCTGGCCTTACAATTATTCGATGTTTATAAGAAAGCGAAGAACCTTATCTTATATTCAGCGCGATCTGGAGGCGGTATTTTGTAGAGATGGGACAATATATTGAAAAATACAATCGAATAATTATTCGATTGCTTTGGCATTTATTCGATATTTTTCATTCGAATAAATTAATTTGTTTTGCGGGTCAGTGGTTTTACAGGGGTCACACATTTCTATAATTCTTTCACTTTATCATGGAAAACCTAATTAAATTTAATTTTCACATTTCCGTAGAAGCAATATCTATCTTCATTTGCACAATTTGAAATATTATTAAGCCTGCTTAAGGGGAAATAAATTCTGGAGAATATATCAATGAAAATGCGATTAGAAAAAAATGCGGAAAAATAACATAGCTCAAGACATTTAGGGTATAATTTAGATGTTATTTAAATATGAAATNGACGGGACCGGGAATCGAGCCCGGGTCCCCAATTGCCAGTTGGGTGCTCTGTCCGTTGAGCTATCCCGGCATTCATTACCAAGTCAATCGGGAGACTTCACTCAGTATAATGTTTTGCAAAGCTGCATCTACTTCACAGGTTTACAGAACTATTAATTCGGTGATGTCGTTGGACACATTTTGCTGCTTATCAAATGAACTCAAGGCCTTCAGTTTTTCATTGAAAAACTTATCGCATCTTCAAGAATTTAAAGTCTATGGAAAGTAAATCTTTGATTTCTTCTTCGTTTTTTTAAAATGAAATTCCACCATATTTCACTTAGTACATTACATTTAGTTCGTTTTCATCGTATTGATTTAAAAGTTAATATTTTCCTTTTGACGTACGTAATATATGTTTGAATAAATGTGTGGAATGTATCACTTGTAGAGTTTTCCATATCGATCTCTTGATAGATATTGTATTATTTCCTAATATTTGAAATAGAATACAATATCTATAAAGTATACAGATCTATGAAAGAGATGGCGGCATATAATGATTGTATTCAACATATTAAAATCGATATTGTTAGGCGTGACTTCGTGGAAAGCCATAATGCAATGAAAGCAAAGACTATGTAGTAGCCAGAAGATGTAAATAATCTTATGTATAAAATAATAACAACAACTTGTACTTTCCACAAGTGGAAAGTACAAGTTGTNCAGAAGATGTAAGTAATCTTATGAAACCGGTCGCAGCAGAATAAATTTTAGTGTGGAAAAGTACCACAAAGTCTTTGCTTTCATTGTATTCAACATATTATATAATTAAATTAGAGTCTATAAAAGTTAATAAATCCAGATACACTCAACAGAAAAATGTCATTCATCACTGCATCGTTCGCTAAAAGCTAAAATCTTTCTTATTACAGTCCTAAATATGTGCAACAAAGTTCAATGAAAGTACATGGTTATTTAAATCGATGTTCGAAGGCGTAACTTTGTGTACTTGTACAATTTCACAACTGAGGGTGCAAGAATATACCTCCAATTCTTTTGTTAAATTTCAGCACAACCTATGGATTCGCTCTTGCTAACCTAAAACTCGGTTCTAAAACGCCAAAAGGCTTTTTGAAAATAATTCCAGAATAGTTATGAAGAAATTAAACATCAATTATCAATAATATACGCCACGATGGGTAATTAGTAAGTATATTCATTTGCCGTATAAGAATTTTGTAATATGATAGTACGTACATAACTAATACGTATGTATTAATATCTTGTGATAGAATGTAAGCCAACTGTTGATGCTCTGAGGAAAGCGTGAAATTCCCCTTCGGTCACTTCTTAGCTACATTCCCATGAAGTTGATATGAAGCCATATAAGTTGCTTAACACAGAGATGTGAGTTCATGATAAGAAATCACTGATAATTGTTAAAAATAAAAAAAAAACCTCTCAGTATATACGCTTATATTTACTAGAAGAGTGTATTGTAGTATCCCATACTAATGAAAAGAAACGGATTTGAAAGTTTATGTCATGCGAGGTTCATATCTTACCATTCAGTAGGCTGTTTATCGAAACAATATTTTTTATCATAATTTGAAATTCGTTATAAAAATATAGGAATAAAAATCCTGTTGTAAATTCCATTTAAAAAATTCAACTTTAATGTACGACAAAATGCACATTAAAGTTAATGGAAATTTGCCATTGGATTTTTATTTCGTGATATCATATGACGGAATTCCACAAAATTACGCCTAAAACTGTATCTTTTATTATTAAAACGCCAAATGTGAATTTAAATCTTCAATAACCCTCTTAGCAGTAATTTTAGAATAGCTTTAAATCTCTCGGGTTAAATTCTTCTTCTTCTTTATCGCCTTTTCCCATGTGGTATGGGGTCGGCATTAATATGCTTTATTTTTCTTTTCCAGTTCTCCCTCTCTAGGGCGTCCTCCTATCTCCAGCCTTTCTCTTTAAGGTCTTCTGCTAACTTGTCCTTCCATCTCATCTTAGGTCGTCCTGCCTTCCTCTTTCCAGTTACCTCTAATTTCCCCATTCTTTTGCCAACATATCCATCTTTGCTTCTTTCCACATGCCCAAACAACCTCAACCTTCCTTCCTGTATCTTTTTACCCCACTTTTGTTGTTCCTCTGATAAAGTCATTTCTCACTCTGTCCTTCCTTGTGACACCATTCATCCACCACAACATTCTCATTTCCGCCACCTCCATTTTCCTTTCCTGTGCCTTTGTTATAGGCCATGTCTCCGAGCTGTAAAGTAGCGCCAGCCTCACCACAGTCTTACATAACTTCCCTTTTATCTCACAGCTAACTTTTCTGTCACAGAGGACACCGCTCAGCTTTCTCCAGTTCATCCACCTATATGTTATTCTGTGCTGTATTTCCTCATCCAGTCCTCCTTCCCTTTCCACGATCGATCCTAGATATTTAAATTTCCTTATAGATGTAATTTTTCACCCTGGAGTACTATAGCCGCACTTTCTTCCTCACTCGTTGACATGTACTCCGTTTTTGTTCGACTAATCCTCATGCCTCTCTCCTCGAGCACATTTCTCCATTTTTCCAGTGTCTTTTCAAGCTTCTCTCGTGTTGTTTCGCAGAGGACAATATCGTCTGCAAACAACATGTTCCATGGTGTATTTCTCCTTACTTCCTCAACCAGCACATCCATTACTACATCAAAAAGGTAGGGACTAAGCGCTGAACCTTGATGTAGCCCAACTGCAACATGGAATCCTTCAGTGGTGCCAACACTTGTTCTCACTTGGGTTTTCACCCCTTGGTACATTTCTTTCACTAGCCTTACATATTTCTCCGGCACTCCCTTCTTTCTTAAGTACCTCCAAACTTCCTGCCTGGCCACCCTGTCATACACCTTCTCCGGGTCGATGAACATCAAATGCAGGCCTACTTGTTTTTCTCTATGCCTTTCCATTAGCTGTCTCAATGCAAATATTGCATCCGTAGTCCCCTTTCCTGGCATAAAGCCAAATTGCTCTTTTAAAATTATATTACCTCGGGTTAAATATTCCTCTAAAAAGAAAAGATTCCTCGAACTTCCCTCATATGAAATTTTAGATCTTCAAATCCTCGGACTAACCTCCTGAAACAACATGAGCAATTACTAATCATTCTATAAGTACGGAATACCCGGGGAGGATGAGGGATGCCTGGGGGTATCTTATCTACGATATAAATTCCTAAAACCTCTGAGTAAGATAATATAGAAGGTTTATATAGTGTTTTTATTACATCTATCCTGTTATTTTTCATTCTGTTTTAAAATTATATTACCTCTGGCGCTTGTGGTTAATAAATGAAATAGAAAATTTGCGCATAACAGAGATTAAACAATTTATAATCTTTATCTATCGGAGCTAATTATCATCACTAATTTCAACTACAAAAAACTACTATTACAAATGACCGTGGTTGTCTGGAGTGTGTCGTGCATACAATATTTTTACCATATTCTGTGCAAATTTTCATTAAGTTTCACTAATGCAATATCAGCTTTTCTTGATGGTATCTGTACTTATAAAGAGGAAGTTGGTATTTTCTTACGTATCTTTTTTATGGTAACTTTATATCTTTCCCTTTTCGTGAAATTTTTTTCTGCAAAGGATTCACTTATTCGTGCAAAATTATAGCAATGTTTTATTCCATAAAATTTTTTTCAACTAATTAACATATTTTTTCACATTAACATTTTCATGTTCTGTGGTGATTTTCTCTATAAACGTTTAAAACAGGCTTGCCATTGTTCCAGTAGCCAGATAAATAAATTTGGAAATCGGAAACTTTTATCTTTTTTTCCTTCGTAACATGTATCTTGTACGAACACTCGCTAGAATTATTCTTACCCTGACGAAATCTTTATTTTTGCGTCGAATGAACTGAATGGTTAGAAGGACACATTAAGGTATTCGTTAAAGAACAAATACTTTTTGGTATAAATAATCCTTCGCCTGCCTAATTATTTTGTTATTGAAGGTTTGATAGTATTCAGTTATATTTTTACAGTATATATTTGCACTTATTCCCACTCATGATTGCTCTTTAATTAGCCACTAATCACAATTCGTGAATCAAGAACAGAGGCGAATCTGTGCTCTCTCCCCAATCATTTTTAATGCTTACTACCAAATGAGGTTTAGTGATAAAAACACAGGGATAAATATGATTCGATTTGCAGATGATATTGTTGAGATGACAGAAACTGAAGGGGATCTGGAAACCATACTAAAAATGATGGAAAATATTATGGGGAAGGAATACGAAATGAAGATTAATAAAACTAAAACTAAAATAATGGTATGTGACAATGATGACAGACAAAGAAACGCTAATGGTAGCACAATAATGAATGAGGAATCAATTCGATGAATTGACCTATCTGGGAAGCATAGTAACTAGAGATGGTAGAAGCAAAAGGGAGATAAGAAGTAGGATAAGACAAGCATAGATAAGAAAAAACGCCTCTTTATTTCAAACAATATCAAGTTGTGTACTAGAAAGAGATTATTAAAAGCATTAAGAGATCGTGTGGAGTGTTGACCTATATGGGTGTGAAACGTGGACAGTAGGGAAGGAAGGAAGAGACGCGATGGCTCGCGTGGTTGATTTAGTTCTTTTTGTGACTCTGCGGTCAAAAAAGCAGGAAATCTCTGCTTTACATACTGGCAATATGTAACAAGGCGAATGTGTCAATGCATTCCATTGTATGTAATGTGGGGAAAAGAGCGCGATTCGACCAACGAAGACGAAACATTCTTCAAATGTCATAAGGCTTCCCGTGGTGGAAAAGTTAGTTCCAGATTTCGCGTGAGCGCAGAAAATATGTTTCCCCATGAGAAAGAGAGAGTGACGAGAGAAAACTCTCTCCCCTGATCAAGAAGCGCCCCTCCAATCCTTCATATAAGGGTGCTGTTCGCCACGTTCCAGTCCACAAACCCGAAGACGAGCTTTGAAATCTCTTATAAAGTGCCAGAATCTTAGAGCTGAGGAGTAACGTTTCTAGAAACAATGGAATGTGGAAATTCACCGTGAAGACTTTTTTGCCGATGGAAATACTTTCGCAGGATCCCCTATGCTCTCTCTATTTGTGTTAGCAGTTAGTTGACATTAAATTAATTGAAAAACAGGAGATTAATTCCAGATATTCTTTTGACCTGCAAAAACTCGCAACGACTCATTTGAACGATCTAAGAAATTACTCTCGAAGTATTCGTTTTTACATTAGAATAAGTATATAGCTATAGAATAAGTGGATAGTTTCCCTACTGGTCAGTCGAAACTCGTTATTCTCAAAAAAATGAAGAGGTGATATTGAATATTGCTAACGTTGAATACGACGTCTTGGTCTCGAACTCTTAAAAGTAGTGAGCGGATAAGTGAAGTGATAACTGGAGGAACAGAATAATTACGATGAAACGGAATGGTGCGCTCAAGTGGTGCGAGTGGTGGATGCTGATCGTGGTTGTGGCATCGGGGGTGCAGGGAGAGAAGGAGTTGAATGGCGATCCGATCCAGGGGCAGCTACAGCTGTTCAGCTCGATAGCGGAATCGCTGATTTCGGTGGGCAATCCACTCTGCAGAAACAGCACGCTTGCTTTGGTCAGGGATCTGAAGAACTTCACGCTGTGGGCTGTGGAGAGTGAGTTCCCAACCCTTTTTAATACATCACCTAAATTTACGAACGTGTTCGGAGGAACTCCGATTCGTAGTAGTCCGTGGCAATAAAAGACTCACGGGGAACAATTACAGGAAATAAAAAATAGTTGACAAAAAGATCTCGACTGGCTTCAAAATGGCTGATTCTGACAATAAAATGCCGTACCACATTCATATGGAGATACCATTTCTAATCAGTCACCTTGCGGGATAATTTTATACGCTAACGAAGATATTTCTGTTATTTTTAGACTCAAATAAAGAACACAGGATATCTAATGCTTGGCTACCAAAACTTTTAACCCGAGCAGGTCGCATTAGCTCCTATAAAGACTACACATGTCATCGACAGGTACCTTCTCGTAGTTTGAAATCAATTTTAATTAATTTGAAATTAATTAGTTTCATTGTAATATTGTAATGGTATATAAATTGAGTGTAGTTGATCAGTTTTTGGAATATATTTGAACTGTTGTTGGCTCTTTTCCATCAAGAGCCGATAGAGAGTTTGCTCAGAAGAGTTAAGTGTTTGGTTGATATCACATCAAGCGTAAGCATAAAAGTTCTTATAAAAACGGAACAAAACCATCTACTAGAGTTCACGAAATTGACTAATTGAGCAGTATTTAAAGAGGTGAAACATATTAAGATACCCATAAGTAATTTTTTGTCTGACATTAATAAAGTACTAAATAAAAGTATCGATTAAAAAGATATCTAACTGATGGGTACGAAGTAACAATCATCGACCCCTACATGATTGGAGTATAAATCGAAAATGACTCAACTAGTAAGAGAAAGAGAGAGAAGCAAGGTTTCCGAATATTGAATACTGCTAAGATTAAAAAGAGTGCCAGAAAGAGATATTTTATATCAAGATTTCTCTCGGTAGACAATGTAATGTTACATGTAGTCCTAGAATATCAGCTTGTGATTCTCTGTTCAGCGTACGTATCATATTTGTATTCTTAACTCTCCCTTAGCGGAAGTTGTAATGGATGAGAAATTTCATTCCCCGGAGCATGAAATATGTGAAGTAATACAAGCAACGAAGACTTAAAATAAACAAAAACTGAAAAGTCTTCATTATTATTATTTTTATTATTATTATATATACGCGTTACAATTGGACAACAGTCCAGTGACAACGATAATACAATCTCATATAGATATATACACAGAAATACATCAGTCGCTAAAGCCCGTCCAGAACAACAATCAACAATCATTATATTACAAACTATATCCAGCAATCCTTACATTTTTTCAACAATAATTATCAACAATCATCACATTATAAATGTTTCCAACAATCCTTAAATTTAATCCAAAATAATAGCAACAATTACATTACATTACAAATGACATCGAAAATCCTAACATTACTTCTAAAAAGAACAGCCATCAATTATTGCATTTTGAATAATATCTAACAACAAATACATTTCATCTAAAATAATTTTAGACACGTTTCAGCATTTATCACGCCACATCTTCCTCAACTTTGCCTTAAATGTTCGTACACGATGAGGGAATGGCTCGAAGATATCCGTAGGTAATAGATGCTTACAATATCTTCAGAAACATTACGTAACTTCAATAATAAACTGAAGCTCGGTAATTTTCATGTAAATTAATTATTCTCTACGGTTATGTCTCTAATTCGGGATATCGAATCATAGCTGATGAAGTGAAAAAGGAATGAGTTCATCGAGAAATTTGGTTAGCAAAAGCCAAATAAGAAATTATAAAGTAGTAGATTTCAAAGGCAAAAATTCGACAATAAATATTTTTCCTCAATGAAGTAGATAGAACGTTGTTTCATTTTTGTATTGCCTTGAGGATCCAGGAATTCAAACATTTTAGACACAAAGAATATTTATAATGTTTCCGGAGGTTTTGAGCATAGTATAAAGAAAAGAGAATGGTCAAAAGATGAGTAACTCATTCACTAGAAATATTTAGCCATCCAGTATTAATGGGTAGGATCTAATACAAACAGACTGAGAGTCAAAATGTGGGTTGAAAACGCAGAATGTGGGCCTTCCATCGAAATTATGTTTCCGCCCGTTAATAGAAAGCAATGAACTAAAGTCGCCTTCTGCCTTGTAACGGAGATCTTCCATGTCTATTTCTACACGATTCACTTACATCTCAAACACTGCGGTACATCTAACTGTATTTTTCTTTTAAACTTCAGCCGAATTCAAATTTGTAAATATTTTAGAACGAATGTTAAGATATTGCGAAAGAAACCCCATTATGTGATAAAATGGAGGAAAAAGAGGGTAATCCTTGATTATTGTCAGCATGTCAACAGAGATGCTGAGAGTTGTGTTTCTCCCTTTTAAATGGTAACGGATATTGTATTTAGTTTTAAATTAAAATTAATTTGTTTACGTGGCATGTGAATATCTTAATTATATAACTCTGTTTCAATTTATAACTGTTATAATTTACTCAGGAGGGTAAATTTGTTCACATTTGATCCCATCACAAAAGTGAATTACTTGCATATTTATTTAAGAATTACCCGTCGCGATTAGGTCGTGGGACTCGGTGGCAACGGTTGAGGAGGTGCAAAACAATGTACTAACTGTCCGGCATTCGCCCAAAGACGGAAGGAAAACCCCTCCAAAAACCTCCCGCAGACAGTACACATTCTATAAAACCAATTAATACATACATCTGAATAAACATATATACATAAAGTTGAAAATAATTTTCCCACATACCATATTTTGCAATG
>KZ309154.1:76279-86973 GCA_000376725.2 Ladona fulva | reverse complement strand
GTTTATAAAAGTGGATTGAGGGAGAACCCAGGAAATTATAGGCCTATCTCATTAACTTCACTCTCCGGAAAAGTAATGGAGCACGTCGTTGTTAGCTCACTTATGAAGTTCTTAGATAGCAATCGTTTACTCAGTAAAAACCAACACGGATTTAGAAAGAACCGATCATGCGAAACTTAACTAGCTCTATTCGTTCACGATATCACGGGGCACGGGGGCGTAGCTCAGATGGTAGGGCGCTCGCTTAGTATGCCAGAAGTACCGGGATCAATTCCCGGCGCCTCCAAAATCTTTTGGAGTCGAATCCTCGGCTTGAACCGAAGGCTGCGGGACTTCTGTAGGGACAACGGGGTCAGCTTCCTTGATTTGAGGCCGGTCCTCGACTCATGTCGGTCACCCCTTGACCGTTCTGGCGTCCATTACACTGCCAGGACTGCANTACGCTCTCGTCAATGGAAAGTATATGCTTTACTGAAGATGGAATTGCAAAACTCTTACGTAATATTAAGCCAAACAAATCGCCGGGTCCAGAGGGTATTCCGGCTAGATTATTGAAAGAAATGGCAGAAAGCGTCGCCCCTTATCTCAAAATTATATTTACCAAGTCCATGTGCGAACCCAATAGATTGGAAGTCAGCGAATGTTACGTCTGTTTATAAAAGTGGATTGAGGGAGAACCCAGGAAATTATAGGCCTATCTCATTAACTTCACTCTCCGGAAAAGTAATGGAGCACGTCGTTGTTAGCTCACTTATNCTACTTTGCCCGATCCGACAGTGAGCGTAAAATAAGAGAAATAGACGCGAGGACAAGTCGTTTTAGAGACTCTTTTTTTCCGCGAACGATACGCGATAAGAATAAATTAAAAAAGTAATTCTACTCTTGGTGTTTACACCCCCTGCCACACGCCGGAAGGCGGCTTGCAGGGTACTTATGTAGATGTAGATGTAGATATACATAAAACTGAAATTCTGTGGGTTTGTGTGTTTGTTTGTTCGCGATTGGAGTCCACTCCGATTTGTCCGATTTGCGTCAAACTTTGCATACGTGTTTTCTGAGACCCGGAAGGAAGTACTGTCACCTTTTTATTCGATAACTAAGCATGGGTTTGAAGCAAGATCTTTCCATAAGAAATGCATGTAAAGTTCGACTATATCGGTTACAGACTTTATTTCTCCTGTAAAATTAAAATAGAAGTCGTAAAGTCGTATACAATCGAGGTAAGTACCAACAGGAGAGAAATTGAATACAGATCCTTATTGTCGTGGAATATCGCTTTAGTTTTGAAGTAAATTTCTCTTTCAGTGACCTTTTTTATAAGTCAATAGGTTCAAACTCGGAATCAGTTTATAGCTTTACGTTTTTTAGTAACTACTTTCTTTTTATTTTTTTAACTACTTTCGAAGTATTAACTTTTACTTTTTTTAATTACTTTCGAAGAATTTGTCATTCGAAGAAATGATCGTTAGAAGAATTGCTTTTTCTTCAAGTACAGCAGTTACATCTTGCTATACTTATCAATGAAATCAATCAGCGAGGGTGTTATTCGGTTGTGAGTCATAACGGTATAAGAGATGTACTTTAATTTGTTAATAGTATTTTAAAAGTATGCGCGTCGTCAGCTGAGGTACGCACCGCTCTCACCAAACGCGCTATCGGTGGGCCCCTACTTTTATTCATTAAACGTTTCTTATCAAATGTGAAGCGGGGCCCCTCGGAATTCTACGTCAGAACCCCCTAAGGCCAGTCCTGAAGTCCTGTAATTTGAAATCACTGGTAAAGTACTTTGTCGAGGTTCCCAATTACGGTCAATGACGCCGATTGGCAACTTAGGAAAATAATGCACTCCAAGTTCGAAATTAAGATCTTCAATCGACTATAATAATAGAAAATCGAGAGTAAAACTTCACAAGGCCTTTATTAAACCTGTTTCAACCATTGACATGATAAGACTGTACTAAACTTGGAACCAGTCGCAATTGAAAGAAAGCTGTTAGCTGATGCGTAATTTCACATTGCCTAAAATCTTTGCGGAATCGATGCCCTTAACGAAAGATATTATAGTTGCAATAAACCAGCTATGAATGCAATTATACTCTATCTTTATCATATTGGAGGGAGGATCTTAAACAGTCAGATCTTAACAGATTGCAATGGAAGTATTTCCTTGGGTATTCTTATTTCCTTTAAAAACCACGAAGCATGAATACAACACGATTCTTATCGTGAGTCATTATCGTATTATTGGAAGTCAAGTTTATTATCTTGTGCATGGTAAAATTCATTTGCATACAAATCTTCCCACATTTAAAACGATCACTTCCTGAAGCACAGCTCAGGAATGGCGTCTCTTAAATGCTCTTACCTTTAAAATGCTACGATTTTTTTTTCACGAATTGAGCTGTTCGTTATGTAGTACGTCGGAGCAGAATGGTTAATAGGAAATGGTTCATAAAATAGGGAGAGACATTTTTTTCTGAGAATGGCAACAATATATCCGATTTAAACCGCTTTCACCTCGGGGCCGTCCTCCAGGATGACCGCGCTGTCACTGTCGTTGGTCGACTCCTCCATTCTCCTCCGCATCTCCTCTTCTTCGTCTTCGTCCGCCAGGGGATCGATGCCAGCCTCGAGCAGCCGCGCCCGCAGCCGCCTTATGACTCTCTGCTGATGTGCGGCCACGGCCTCCCTCGAAGACAGCATGTCTCTCAACGCCTTCTGTCTTCGACAAAGACGGGCTTCGAAGAGGAGCAGTTGGGCGGACAGCATGCGCAATTGCTCGGATCGCTCCTGGGCTATTCGGGAAACCGCTTCTTCCTGGATCAGATGAGCGAGATAAATGATTAAGGGGCAATTGCTTATGCAGGTAATGAGCGTGTCTTTGTTTGTTAAAAATTACCAAAAGCGTAATAATGACCTTCATTCATGGCTCAGAGAAATTTACAGCCACTTTTGCCAGATCAAGGATTCGTAACTATGCCCAGATACTCAAAACAAATTGAGCACAAGAATATCGCTTGTCACTAGTCTTGTCTCAATGTTTGAGCCCTTTATTCGCTGCTGAGCAAGGTAATATTTCGAAGAAGAAGTGAAAGTCTGCCGTAGTGGGGAATCGAACCCGGGTACCCTACTCTCTGGGCAGCTGCTCTGACCTTACCTACCACGACAGAACGATTTATTCTTCAATTTCTTGGGATATGATGGTACTGTGTGTGCTACGGAGGATCCATCAAATATGGCAGCACACGCGGGACATGAAGGATGCCACCACACCATCATCGTGGTAGCTTAGAGGTCAGAGCACCTGCCCGGAAAGTGGGGGACCAGGGTTCGATTCCCCACTACGGCAGACTTTCATTTCTTCGTCGAAATTCAAGCACGTGTACCATGTGCGTATCCATTACTTATAAGGAAATATTTGACAATTCGTTTGTTGACCAATGATTAATCCGTAAAATGATTGTATTTAACAATTAATATTCTAGTATAAAATTTCAAACGACATTAAACGAGAATTTTATGACATAAAACGAGAATCGATTCTCTCTATGATCGTTTAACCACTCGTAACCATTACGCTCAGAATTATAATTTTTAAATAACTCGATGCCAGGATGGTCGGATTAATATTTGTCGGCCAGTTTGAGTGCGATCGAGGGAAATGAACTTGTACTTGCTTCTTCGGATTGCATCCAAGTTTTAGGCGAACGAGGTACAGTGGTGCCTCACACAACGAACTTAATTCGTTCCAGGAGCAAGTTCGTTATGCGAAAAGTTCGTTATGTGTACTTCATAAGTCTTTAAATTCGAAAGGAATGGAGGGCGTTCATAATGATATCCTCTTGCATGCAAACCTGTCTATAACGAAATGTAACATAAGATAGTGCTAGATAGCTCATTGAAAATGAAACAACTGGCATAGTGTGTTGTTATAGCAACGTGGTCTTCCAAAAGGAAATAATGGGAGAAACCAGAACTTCTTTATTGGAATAATTCGCAAATGAAATGGATATATCGACCAATTTGAAACAAAGCGGGGAATTATAAAAGCATCTTTCTCTTCTAAATCAAATTGTCGTAAAATTTTGTCTTTCGAAATACTTTGTTGTCAGAACATAGAAATTGCTGTGAAAAGGATTGTAGTAAAATCAATACTAAAGAATTTATACGATCAAGAAAATAAATATTTGATTAATCTACTTTATTGCTGACCTTTTTTTCATTTAGGTCGAAGTTTTACGGTGCATTAATGGAACTGTCAGTCCAGTAACTCTTTCTCTCCGACAGAGAACAACGAGTAGTACTAAATGGTGTAAGTTCCAACTCGGTTAAAGTGACCTCGTGCGTGCCACAAGGAAGTGTAATCGGACCGTTACTATTTTTTGTGTAAATTAACGATCTTAGCAGAAACATTAACAGTAAAGTTAAGATACTAACGGACGACATGGTAATTTATAGGGAAATAGGAAGCTCAGAGGATAGATTAAGCCTATCGTGTGATATAGATAAAATTATGTAATGGTGTGGTGATTGGCAATTAGAGCTCAATATAGATAACTGTTCAGTAATTAACCTCTTCCAATGGAAAAATAATGCCAATGATTATTCGTACAGTCTCCGAGGGAAAACTTTATCAACAGTAGAAACAGTGAAATACCTTGGAGTAACCCTCACCAATAACTTAACCTCATCCGTAATATATGTGGTCGAGCGCTTAAGAAACTTGGATTCGTGAAGAGAATTGTCGGTAGGAGCGAAGAAAAAGTCCATGAGCGATGTTACATTGCGTTGGTCAGGTCTCAACTGGAATATACATGTAGTGTATGGGACACTGCAGGTAAATGTTGTAATCGGGAATTAAAAAATAAGGCAAACAGATGTACACTTTTCCACAGAATTTATTTAAAAAATGGCAACCGGTTTCGGTGTAACTATACCATCATCAGGTCACACAGAAACTAATACATCAAATAGAAAGTAATATGAGGATAAAGGAAAGGAAGGTAACTTAGTAGGTTGTAAAACCTACGAAAATCCCAAAGGAATAACAAGTGTGAAAAATAGCGACACGACTGGGACTCGAACCCAGGTCTCCCACTTTCCGGGCAGGTATTCTAACCACTGAACTACCGTGCCGCGTCTCTCTCACACTGTTAAGGGAATGCTGAAAGTGGGAGACCTGGGTTCGAGTCCCAGTCGTGTCGCTATTTTTCACACTTGTTATTCCTTTAGAAAGTAATATGTTATAGAAGTCAGGAGGGGGGTTGGGAAGGAGACTGGAGGGAAGGGGAAGCGGAAGGGGTGGTGATGTCAACAATGGGAGAAAGGGGGAAGTGGCAGCTTGAAGGATAAGGGAGGAGGCTTGAAGGGCTTGCTAATTAGTGAGGCAACAATTAGGTAATACAAAGTGTCTCATAATTTCTAACTGTTCTAAGGCATTAAGGCGTTTAACTTTAAATTCAAAGTGTAGGATGTCTGGGAAAAACTGCTGGAATGCTTGTTTTCGAAAAGGTGCCTCTCAAAGTGCGAGGCAGGTGACTCATTCATGAAACGTTCTTTAGTACGAATATTGAAATTTCTGGAAGTGCGACCGATGTAAATAGAATTGCATGTGTCACAATTTAGCTTATAGACACCAGATCTATTCAGAGGTTCTATTTTGTCTTTTTAGAAACATAAAAGTTTCCTTAAGTTGTTATTATTGTTAAAAACCGGCATTATGTTGAATTTTTTGCAGAAATTGGCAAGTTGGTAGAAAATACAGCCTTTAAACGGAAGGGTGACACGTCGAGAGCTATCCATCTGCGGTCGAGATTCGAGAGGAAAAGTCGCTTATCGATGATGCGTCTTTCTTTTCGTTTGACCAATTTATCTATTAAAGTAGGGAGGTAACCATTCGCAACAGCGATTTCTTTTATAGTTTTAAGACTCGTACACTTCATTCCTAGGGTGTTGTCTAATTTTCATTAAACGCGGTGATAATTCTGGGATCTATTTTATTGATGAACTAGCTAAAGTACCAGTTGATTCTCAACGGGGAAAATAGAGATAGGATTAAATTAGAAGTCATATTTGTACAAAAAGAAAATAACATCTCTCATTTTCACTTAGCTCAATGGGACAGACTATCAAAAACGAATATTTTCAATATAAAGTTCTCACATTCTGGAGTCGAAATCCTTAATCGACGATAAAAATATAATTGTATATATATTTTTTCATTTTGCTATAGAAATAGAGCCCGAAACAGATTGATATGAAGTTTACATGAATATATTATGGGAAAGCATCGACTCGCATGGGGTCGAAACTTAGACCAATAGTACACGAAAAGGAATCTGTAGGGTTTTAAAACTCTGCTTGTTTGCTTGCTTTGTAACGACTGGTTCTCTTGTTTTAGTCGAACATTCACCCTTACAGCCCACTCAGAATAGCTTAAATGCCCATTAAGAAACAATGGGAAGTAAAAATTGATATCTACATACTAATAGCGACTCACTCGACTCTCAGGAAATAAAACAGATAGCTAATGTAGCAAATGAAACATGAAATTTGTTACTATTTATTCTACATTCTTCTATGAAACGTGACAAATCGAAAAATCGAAGCAGAGTCACAAGCACTCCCTGCCATCGGCCAAAAGGCGGCTTGCAGCGTAGATATGTAGATTTACTCAACGGAAAGAATATTTAGATGTTTCATCATTCTGAAATGCCGTTGACAAAAATGAAAATCTCCTAAATGGCGCATACGCGATTCGTCAATGCAAACCATTCCGCACTGCAAACAGTAAAATCTTATAAAATGTCTTCCTCTTCACATAACTGTAGTCTATTATTAATACTTACAGTGCATTTTGTATACACATCAATTTCCAATGTATTCTTGTAGAAAAATGCATAAGTTCAGATTCCACAATGGAATTGGTCGTCCGGGGGACGATTTGTTTACAATCTCAAAATTGTATACTAACAGTTTCGTTTATTTGATGAAAACTCTCGCAATTTTGAACAGAAAACAATATTCGACGACCAAAATAAGAATCTTCATTCAATTTCTCTTCTTTTGGTACTTGTCTCGACCTCATACAACTATTCTATTTAATGTAATTTTGCAAAAGAAATAAACCCTGCAAGCGATAAAAGTGAGCTAAAATGCCTGTGCTTGGATTCAATAATGTAATTAGTCGTCAGGGGGACTGGTTAACAACAAAATAACAATTTTCATTCAATTTCGCTTTTTTTTGGTTCTTGTCTCGATTTCGTACGGCTATTCTTTCTGATTTAATTTTCCAGAAGAAATGAAGCCCGCAAGCGGTAAAAGTGAACTTTACGTGTATTTCTTGTGGAAAATATTTTCCTTCTCTTTGATCTAACCGAGGACTATAGGGCACATGAAAAGTGGCCTACAATCTGGGCGGGGAAGAGATCTAATAATGTGCCAATGTTGAAAGTTGGAAAACGTTAGTTATGGAGTTGTAGGGGAAAATAAAGTTTCCCCTCCCCTGCTTTCCCCACCCCTTTCTCTTTCAGTTCCGCCTATGACGTCATTAGAAACACAATGGTCCATTTAACCATCGATAGATGTAAGATATCGGGATAAAATATCTCAAATCAGAACATGCATTATCACCCTGTCAAATTTCATCAAAATCGGTTGGATAGTTTTTAGACAGACGTATTTTTTAAATAAGTGCTTTGGACTGTGTCATTTTTAATTACCATATCTTACAATTTTTGAAGTTTTATTCAATATACGGAATTGGCTACCATACAGATTATTATAAGTATAGATATAGTTTGGGGCCCTCATAAACAGTACTGCGTATTTAGATAATATGATTGGAGTATTTTAAATTTGGAACAGACATGCTGAAGCTCTCCTGGCTACTACAGGCTTCATTTTTTCACCAAAAAACTTCGGAGGTGTATTTACGCATAAGCAAAATTTGCTCTATTTCTGTGTGTATCTATCCACTAAAAGTTTTAATCACATTTAAGTGTCGTTTGAATGGGGTCTCACGCAGAGCCGCCAGCCGGTGCGAACACCAACTGCCGTCCCTTAAAATTAAATACCAAAACCATGTGTTTCTTGATTTGCAAGTAAAAATTACTTTGTAAGACTTTGAAAAACCATTGTTTTATGACTTGGTTCCCCAGCATACACTGGTCACCAAACATCAGTAACATAAGTAATTAATTATGCGTATTCCATATTGTGGATGTTCATTATGGGTAAATAGTTCACACTTGATTATCATTATCTTAGCAGCAACCGTCTCCGGAAGTATAGCACCAAAAGCTATTTGCAAAATATTAAAGACTCCGATCAAATGCCTTCAAAGTATATATTAAACATCCTGAAGAGGATTTATTCTTGGTATCAGAAAATCTTTCATTGATTCCAATTCTTCGATTAAATCCACTGCACAAATGTTCCTTTCTTCTCGAGTTATTCGTAATTTTAAATCTACAGTTCGCTAATATTTTATTTCATATTATAACCTTTCCGCTTGTATGTATCTCCGCATGTGATGTAATAAAGGTAAGTCGTGTATATCACACATAAAATAACAAATAGTGCAGTTCTAATAATGATAGTAATAAAGCGGCCCTTGCGATGCACCCAAAGGACTCTAGAGCCTGCACCAATTCTCGCTACGCCGCACTTTAATTAATACTTAATTATTTATTCGATTGAGTGTATAATCTGCAGCAAGTTTATATACCGTTCCTTTTCGGAATGCTTTTGATACAACGGAAAATTATCATAGAGCGTTCTTTTTCAACTACGATATGAAATGATAAGTCCAAAATTCCAAGCGCAGTTTTCCTTTACAGTCACTATTGTGGTAAATTTACATAAATACCCCGCAAACCGCCGTATGGCATATGGCAGGGGGTGTTAATACACCAAAGTCCCTAATTATTCATCCTATTTACGCGTCTAATACTATCTGGAAAGAGAGACCGATAATAACTATCCGTTCGTGAAATAATCTCACGAAATTTTTTCGACGTCTGGTCTCGAAAATTGCGTTCGCTAAGCGCAGGAATCACTATGTCGCGTATTGATGGTACTAAATGTATAATTTCCTTTGTTGCGTAATATTGGACGCTGGTCAAAGAAGTTGCAATAATTCGTTGGTGCCATTCCTATATTCTTTCGCGACAACTTCTTCTTCTTATGCTTAAATAATATTTGTACAACGGCGCGAAAAGGCGCTAAGTTTGCAGATATTTCAGTACGTACGGAAATACTCCGACAATTTCTCAAACGGTATGCGCCCTTTACAACGCATATTCATTCCCCGGAAGCAGCTTCCGTGCAGGTGCAAATTGCTGAGGTCATGACGGTTGAGCTTCTTTTGCAGGGTGGTCATGTTGACCAATGGCGAGGGAATGCATTTCAAGGCTGCGGATAACAGGTCGGATTCGATTGTTTCCGCTTAAAGGGGGAGAAGAGATGCAGCAGAGGGGAGGAAGGGAAGGGGAGGGAGGAAGGGCAGAGGGAGGGAAAGGGTGAACAGTCTCGGGATGTCTTTGGTTCGAATCTGTTCCTGATTCTTTTCGCCCGTTATTTTTTTATAGTTTTCGATATAAGCAACAGCCGTTGAAGATTGAACAGATTGAGATGGTCCGGAAAACCGAAGCGACAGCTTCAAAATGAGAACGAGAGAGATGGACATAGGACAGGCTTCCATTCCATCCAAAATATTTTCTTCAGAATAGTTCTTGCTTAATTTGCATTTAAGTTATTTTTTTGCAGAATGTCACAAATAATTATCACAATAATCCGATACGATTCCCTAAATGTCAGCGTTCTATCTTTAGGCTAACTACGCTAAACGAATTTTTGAATATGCGTTCAATACAGAGTCCACCTCTGCCACCTGGCCTGATGGCCAAATCGCAGAGTATCTTCAAATAAATGCATTCTTATGGGAAAGTGGTCGTTTTTGGGGCCTCATAGAATCGAACCCATCTACATCTACATAAGTACCCTGCAAGCCGCCTTCCGGCGTGTGGCAGGGGGAAATGATGCGTAAGTATCCTCACGCTAAGTACGCTAAATAAATTTTTGAAAATGCGTTCAATACAGAGTCCACCTCTGCCACCTGGCCTGATGGCCAAATCGCAGAGTATCTTCAAATAAATGCATTCTTATGGGAAAGTGGTCGTTTTTGGGGCCTCATAGAATCGAACCCATCTACATCTACATAAGTACCCTGCAAGCCGCCTTCCGGCGTGTGGCAGGGGGAAATGATGCGTAAGTATCCTCACGCTAAGTACGCTAAATAAATTTTTGAAAATGCGTTCAATACAGAGTCCACCTCTGCCACCTGGCCTGATGGCCAAATCGCAGAGTATCTTCAAATAAATGCATTCTTATGGGAAAGTGGTCGTTTTTGGGGCCTCATAGAATCGAACCCATCTACATCTACATAAGTACCCTGCAAGCCGCCTTCCGGCGTGTGGCAGGGGGAAATGATGCGTAAGTATCCTCACGCTAAGTACGCTAAATAAATTTTTGAAAATGCGTTCAATACAGAGTCCACCTCTGCCACCTGGCCTGATGGCCAAATCGCAGAGTATCTTCAAATAAATGCATTCTTATGGGAAAGTGGTCGTTTTTGGGGCCTCATAGAATCGAACCCATCTACATCTACATAAGTACCCTGCAAGCCGCCTTCC
>KZ309154.1:35484-64731 GCA_000376725.2 Ladona fulva | reverse complement strand
TTGTTTATTTTAAATTTTAATTGATTAGAATACTTGGGGGGAGCATTGAAAAGTCTTGTTTGCAAATTAATTCACAATAAAGAGGGAAAGGTAAAAAATGACTAAAATCCATTCTGCTCATCCCTAGGATAAACAGGTGTGATAGAGTCATGTGTGGGACTTAAACCCAGATCTCCCGCTTTCTGGGTAGGCATTCTAACCATGCAGTGTCTCTCCATGCTGTTAAGGCAATGCTTTTGTGAGCAACCTTGTATTAGCTCATACTACCACTGTAGGTCCTTGCTGAAGCAGCCAACTTACAAAGCAGTCACAAGGTTAGAATAGCTGCCCAGAAAGTGGGCGACTTGGGTTCAAGTCCTAGTCATGTCACTATTTTTCGCATCATTTCCTATTCTTTCGAGAATTCAATTTCATTAAACATTTTCTCATTTCTAGATAGCTGTGACTCTGTTTCTATTGTACAGGCAAGTTGGCCTTGCATTCCTTGCTGGATTAGCCTTTTCTATCATCTTGATTCCAATAAATAAAGTAATTGCCACAAAAATTGGTAAGTTATTCCTCCAAGTATGAGTTTTCATAATTTATGTTTATTTGTATTTTCCTGACTTTAATTGCATTTTCTCTTAAAAACAATGGAAAAATAATTCTTGATTGTTGTTTTCTTCCATGTAGGGAATTTGAGTACAAAACTTATGCATCATAAGGATCAACGTGTGAAAATGATTTCAGAAGTCCTCAATGGGATTAGAATCCTCAAATTCCACCGGTGGGAAGCTCAATTTATCCACAGAATAAACAGTTGAGTAACATTTTTTGTATATTCAATTTCATATATGCTTCACATTTTATCATAACATTGTTGTATTAACAACTTACAAATGAGTTTCAATCAGTCATTGTCAAATAGTTGAGGGTATAAAGTGTAAGTAATAGGCAAACGTTCTTAAGAAGTCAAGCAGATATGAGAAATATTAATTTTTGATTGAAAAATATGGCATAAAATGTAAGGTTATGGCATAGAGCTTAAAACCTCTTAACCCTTTCAGTGTGTCAAGGAAAAAAACACCTATTCAACTGGAGATGTCAAATATCCGTGAAAAAATTAGTCTGAAATTAAATATATTTTTTGTTCTCACTTCTTCATATGATAGGTATGCATGTATTTTCAGTATTTTTGGCTCATAGGTAGCTTCCGATAATGAGTAATTAGAGTATTTCCCTAGTGGGTATGCAACCCTGCATAAAAATCTGAAAATACTCAAATTTTCATTGTTCTTTACAAATCATTAAAAACTTATTTATAATCTTTTAAAACATATTTAAAAACTTATTTATAATCTGACTCTCTAGATCCTCCTTTCTACCAACTATCCTGGAGTGGTACTGTATAATTCAATTTTTATCGATGTTTTTGCTGTGCCCCTGTTGTTTGTAGTAATTTCAAAAAATTTCTTGGAAAAAAACCTTAAAAACACTCAATTGGGGCTACGTTTTGTAAGCCAATGACACTGTGCATTCCCTCGAAGTCAGGAATGGAAATCTATTCTAGACGTATGTCCCTGATGCTGGACTCGCCGCAGGATGAAATCTCTTCGCTTTCTTCTTTGTCTTCTTTAGACGATCCTGCTGATTCATCATCGTCAAAGTCGGGTCCATAATCAGAATCAGATTCTGGGAAAATTACGCTTGTTTCTGCTTCCACTATCTTCTTTCTTGCTCATTTCTGGGTGATAATAGTAATTCATAATAACAAACGAATATTTTACAGGATTCAGTACCATTCGATGATATGCTGTTTTATTAAAATTATTACTTACTTTCCGAATTTGTATGTTTTCCAATGTTTAAACTGGAATAACGATGTATATTCGATAATATTTTACTGTCGAAATATTTGGGAGTATACAAAAAACTTTAAATTACAAAAATAAGCGACTTCTTTGAACAACTAGAAGGAAATATCCCTTTTAGTCCCATACCATGAGGTATGTGCGAAAAATGCCACGGGCCTATATATTGGCCGGCTATTTTTGCACTTCAGCCCTCTATTCCCTCTTCCTCGCATTGCCTTCATAAACATATTTTCAGTATTTGTGATGCTTCTTTATCACAGTTGAACATTCTCAATGACAATGCACACACAAAAATCGATCATCCGGACCTTCCCGATTGTCTCTTAGCGCATTGCAATATGTGTAAGTGTTTTGGACTGGAAAACCACTGGATGTTTGTTTTTCTGCCGTAGCCTATCTGGTGTTGATGCATTGCTGAGTGCTTAGTTGCAATGTAAGCTGCCGCACTCTCATCCCACTTTGCTTCACAATTAATTTGAGTTCTGGCATTCTCATGGCTATTCTAAACACTTCTTCGATATCTCTCATGCTTATCCATCTCAAGGGATATGAAGCATTTTGTCCATGCAGCATGATCGGCTTTCTTCTCCACTGTAGCTCTTTTGCTATTGCTTACGTCGTACTTTGGTGAACATAATACTCTGGTGGGATCCATTGAGTGTGCAACGGTAAAATATGTAGGGAACACGAAAGGAATGAAGATAAGGAGAAGTATGGTTGTTGTTTATTGTTTAGGGTGCGTCGACATCTTAGGTCATATTGCACCATTTATTAGTTCAGGTTGAGATCTCTCTTTGGTATTTCAGTGGTGTCATGGTGTTTTCCAAATTGCGTTAGCGGGTTTAAAGCGTTAAAAGGTTACGGCTTCGGCAGGATGAATTTAAGGTTTGTTTCGGGGACGTGTTCAAAGTTTTTTGAAGAGCCCACTTTGTCTAAGGAAACTCAACACTCTGGATAGTTTGTTGTGGTCGTCTTCCAGGACAGAAGCCATGTCTCCTCTGATTCCTAAAGAGCTGCGAATCATTTGGTACCTAATGCATTCCAACAGAAGGTGTTGGATGCTGATTTGGCGGTCGCATTCGTCGCAGTAGGGTGGTACTTTCTCTTCTGAAAAGAAGTATAAGTGGGTTATCGCGCTATGCCCAATCCTCAGGCGGGTGACCGCTACCTCCTCACCCCGGTCGCTCCTGATTGAGGAGGCCCACGCTGGTGTGTCTGGTTTGATGAGCTTATTGTTCAGGAGGTTTCTCCAAGTTAATGTCCATTCGTTCAGGGCTACTTTTCGGAGATGGGTTTTCAAGTCTTCGTAGGTAACCTGCATGTATTCGGGTATAGGGATGTCCAATGCGTCCTTAAGCCGTTAGTTTGAAGGCTGTAAATTTTAGTTTAAACTAAAAGATGGATAAAATGAGTATACTCATGCAGATGGATAAAATCATGCAAATAAATATATAAATAAATATACGTAGGTGAGAATTTGAGCAATAATTTAAAACATACATTAATTTAACATATATTGATAACATAAAACATTTTAACAATAAATATGGGTAACGTATTTAGAGATGAGCGTATTTGCACATATTAAAGGGGTGTTCGCCGAGCAACAACCGAAATCTATTTCGGTGTATGGCGAGGAATAGGAGATGGAATGCATAGGTATCTCCAATGGCGTACATGATTCGACGGAGGATTGAAAGAGCGAAAGCATAACTTAGAAAAGTCGAGCCATGAAGAGATATGGAGATGAATAGAGAGTGTAAAATGTGTGTAATTTTTAAGTATGTTCAGTATAAAATATTCTAGTAGAATGTAGAGGCCTTAAGTGTTCTCTGAGAGTGCTACTTGTGTCAGCCTCTTAATTCTCATTTTACAGCCCCTTCTTTCATAACCCTCTCTCTTTCGAGGAGTGTGTTGATAAATTCGAAGGGATCTTCGAAATTTTCTCTGACTGCCGCCATTTTATTTGTGCTCCTTTAACTTTCGCTAAGAAGCTGCGAAGGTTTTCAAAAGGTATAGTGCTAAACCCAGGGTTTTTGGAATAAAATTCGGCGATTTGCCGAAAACCTTCTCTGTCGGTAGATGACTCTTAAATAAGGGTTTCCGCCTTCGGGACCTTATTGCCCTTCTCAGGTCCCGAGGTATCCGGTTGACCGAGGTGTTCGACCGGCGCGACCTTTCGCTTTGTAGCAGACGTTTGTTTCGATTCAGGAGCCCTTGAAGAGCCGCTTCTCTCGCGCAACTGTTGGCGGGTCCTAACGGCCCTCTTTGCCAAGACCGCGAGAGTTGGGGGGCTAGTTTCAGTACATCTCCGTGTATCATCTGTAGTCACGGCCGTCTCGGTGTGTTCCGGGAGACGAATTCGCTGTCTCCTTAGTGGTCGTTGCCGACCTCTGTGGGATGGAAGACTCTGGACGAGAGGGTGTAAGAGGGGAGGCATTTGTTCCCTGAC
Organism: Ladona fulva; assembly: GCA_000376725.2. Lineage (NCBI taxonomy): Eukaryota > Metazoa > Arthropoda > Insecta > Odonata > Libellulidae > Ladona > Ladona fulva. The sequence continues at coordinate 60,426 of KZ309154.1, read as the reverse complement.
ATGAGTTGGCCGAATGCCCTTCCTTCCCACATTTGCCGTCGTCGACTCTCAGGAAGATCCTGTGAGGTGTCCCCCACATGCACTACGAAGGAGTCCGGTAGCTTGACCCCTTCCCTTAGCACCATGTGTGTCATTCTCCTCCAGGAGATCCCTCGGTTCGTATCCCGTGGGATACCTGGTATATGGGCGAGACCAGCCTTCCCGCCTGACTCACTATTTCAATTAGATCTTTGTTGGAAACTTCAGGACATTGCTTAGGAATATTTTATCAGCGGTTGTTACCATTCATCTCCTCGGTATCCATGAGTTATTAATTTCCTCCCCTCCAAATTCCAAAATGAAGGAATTGACCAGAGTTTCGGATGTTACGTATATGCATAACCTCTGGTTTGATAGCCTGGTTGCATGAGTAATATTATCACCCCCTCCCAATTTCCCCATGATCGCCAGCACGTATTGGTGAAGTGTAATGTTTGCGATGGCTTGGAAGATTAAGCCTTTCTTCTTGTTCGGGTCATTCTGAAGGGGAGTTACACTTTTCCTAACAAAAGCAAACGCTCCATTCGCACTTTCGCTGCACACAGTTGCAGCGCCTGTGTGGGGTGTGTTATTAGTACGAACGCTCTGGGCGTACGTACGGGTGTTTATGTTTCCGTTGTCGCGTAATGACTTTGGGGGGGTTTTTCGGAGAGGACAGAAGAAATTCTTCCACCTTCGGAATCCGAAGTAGGGGGAACGGAGACAAGAACTACCTTCCCAGTGACAGAGCGAGAGGGGGGAAGTGGCCTTCGAACCGGAGAGGAGGTAGACTGATGTACAAGAGTAGAGCTCGAGCACATGGAGATGAGTCAGCCGACAAAAAAATATTGGACATGGCGTTTTTGGTTTCACTGGACAGAATTATTCAACTTTAGATTATTTAATCGTTCGGGGGACTGCGAATTCAGAGATAGATTCATCGTAGATGATACTGGTGATGTATCGAAATCCATTTCTACGGCCACCGAGGCGGCGAACAACAAATGGAGCAAAAACCAAAGAAAAATCACCAAATCAACAAAAAGGACACTCACCAACGAACACTGAACAGCGATAAACAACGATGTGATGACAAAGACGACAAAGTGGACGATGAAGAGAATGAAAAACTTACACAAAAGCTAGAACTCGGGAGCGGAAGCAGGACACGTCTGTTCGCCACGAAGTCGGAATTCGAGGAGTGTGGTCACAAGAATTAGTTTATTGCATCACTTTCGCTGGTTCGAGAGGACCCCATCTCGGCTTAGGCGCACTGTTAGAAGTTTCGCTCTGGCGATTATTTTCCTTTCAAACTTTTAGTTAAGTGTGCTGGGCTAGAGAACAGAGTCTTCTCTTTCTTTTCTCGTAATTCTATAGCAAAAATGGTATAAAATTCATTTTTGAGCCGAATTCGTTCAAAAATCGGAGAGAAATTAGTGCTATTGCATTTATATTCAGAATATTGTTGTTGAACAAAATGTTTAAACAAATTCTCTTTAAGCTTATAAAGGAAGGTTGCCTTGAAGCGGTGCGTGCGTTTTTAGCATGATTCGAACTGTCGTACTTTTTTTACAGGCCGTGGACTATAGTCGACAAACGCATTGAAAGGGTTAACCAAATTTTTATTTGGGCAACATATGGTATCTACGATAAATATTTGTAATCAGATGCGATTTGTACCATAATGAAGAAAACCCTCCCACCACCGTGTCTAATCGCTTAAACTTCTTTTGTATGCATTTCTTCCTTCGGAAAAATTTGTCAGAAGAAAGCTAAAATCTCGATAGGAGGAGATTTCAGGAGGAGGGGATTTCAGGAGGAGGGGATTTCAGGAGGAGGGGATTTCAGGGGGGGGGGGAGAACGTCGAAGAGTTTTAACCTACAATTTCGCATTGCATTGGTTTTGGCTGGAATAAAATGTGGGGCATTAATTTTCGGCCAACCTTTCCATTTAAAACGAAACAGTTTTTAAGTTATCTTCCTTCAATTATTCTCCACTTACTGTCAAGTTTTACTGGAACCAGTAAGACAGCATCTGAAAAACAGCGTACGAATTTAAAGCCTCAAATTACATAAATAAAGATCAACGCAAGTGCATTGAGTTAAGGGATTACGGTTTCGATAACGAAGAAATTGTTTTTACAACTTCGCTATTTTGTCGACCGAAAGTCGACCGAAAGTCGATCGAAAGTGAGTCTCCGACACTTCCCGACGCATCCAAACGTCTCTGATTTGGAAAGTTCCCTCTTTCTTCCTTCCCCCTTTTCCTTATTTTCACTCTTTCTTCCTTCCTCCTTTTCTTTCTTCCTTCCTTCTTCCTCTTCCCCCCTCACCTGCATCTTGGCCCTGCGGCGCCACGCCATCAGCTGCTGCGACTGCGCCCGGAACCTCTCTCGCAACTCTCTGGTCTCGCGGCGCGCCTCTTCCAGGGACGAATTCATCTCTTCGTTAGATTCCATCGCTGCAATCGAAACGGAAATTGAATATTTATTTCTCAGAGAAATGATTTTGGATAAGCTAAGGTTTCAATTAGGGTTTTTGGGCGGGATATCCTTCTCGCCCCTTTCTGTAACTATTTTGGTTTAGGTATTTATTTTTCGAATCCCGATAAACTGTAATTGGGAAATCAGGAAATTTCTTAGAATCCTGTAATGCCGAAAATAGTTAAATTTTTAGCTATATTACTAATTTCCATATTTATCGCAACATAAATATGTTACATTATTACATACCTCCAAAAAGGCATTCGCAACCCTAGAATCATACAAATCACGACTGAATTGTTTCGAGAAAACAGTCTTACCGAAAGGGTTTTCCTCCCTTAAGGAAAGGTTAGAAAACTTTAATTTAAAACTTGTAATCAATTACAAGTGCAACTGTCTTGGAAAATTTGAAAAACTACTATTACCGACTATTCAACAGTTTTGGTACGATGTAGTGGCAGCAAAAGCATTTTATGTTGACAATTTCAGAGTGGCAAATCTAGTAGCAGTGATAGCGCCTGCAATACGACAACGTTTAACAGTAATTCTGAGTTCCCCGAGTTGATCACTTAGACTCGCTATGTGACATCGTTAATCAGCAGCGCACAGTGGGCTAGAATCGAAAAAAGCTGGCAAAGAGGCCAAAAATGGTTTTTTAGACTGAGGAACGTGAAACTTCGCATAGGTATTCAGAAAAGATTGAATTTTGTTGTTCTGCCTTTTATTTTTCGTTTTTTCTGCGCGTCAAAAAGATACAGGCTGTCAAACTTGGGAAATGTTCACAGAAAAGAATGTTCCCCGATTTTTCTGAAAAACATTCAAGTTTGCTGCGATGCAGACGTGATTAAAGGAAACAAATGGAAAAACCGACCATGTTACCCTACTATCTTAGTACGGTTTCTGATCTTTCGATTCGTTATAGTTTTGTGCTCAAATATGGATCTCTGCTCATTTTACGCAACAAAATGGCGGACACCTTTTTCGGCCAATTTCTGAGATAAAGTGAGGAAAGCAACTAGGAAAACGGCGCCAAACATCGAGTCTCTTATACCACGTCAATGCCTAAGGTCTTTTATTATAGAATGTGAAGAAACTGTTTCGATTCACCTGCTACCCTGGGATTGCGATGGCTTTTTCGATCCCGCGGCATGGTCCGGCTGAGCGCCACGGTCACTAAGAATTCTGTCGCGTTGCCTATTCGGCAGTCTTATTATGATCTTTTAGCTATTATCATGTTATATTCCGGCTTTAAATGTTATAAACGTATTCCACAGTATTTTAGACTCTACTAGGACATATTTATCTCACATATTAGCGGAGTAAAAGAATAAATAATTTTACAATGCAACTCAGAGTACATTATTTGTTTATTTACAATTATCAATTTATTATTTAATTAGAAATACTNATAAAAAAAAATTACTCTTAATATAATGGTATTTTGTCACAAAAGACAAAAGACGCAGAAAAAACGAAAAATAAAAGGCAGAACAACAAAATTCAATCTTTTCTGAATACCTATTCGAAGTTTCACGTTCCTCACTCTAAAAAACCATTTTTGGCCTCTTGGGCAGCTTTTTTCGACTCTAACCCACTGTGCAGCGCTCGGAGAAGTGCATAATTATGTATTCTCCAGTAAAAAAATATTTTTGGATCAAGAAATAATAATGTCTTCATTTAGGCGAATTTGAGACCATTTGCTACTTTTATAATTAACCTTGTAAAGATAAACACAAACAACCCTAACCAGGATCCGAACCCCAGCCTAGGGTGGCTGATCTGGGCACCACTACGCCACTTTGTAAGAATGAAATTTGTCCCTCTTATGGAAGTTTTGAGGATTCGTTTGGTAGAGTTTCAGTACTTCAGTTTTAATCAAGCGTTATTTGCTCAGAACGGATAATGGTCGTATAGAAATAGAAGCTTTGAGATCGAGTTCAAAAACGAACTATGCCCGGCTATGAAAAGAATGTTGTCACTAAGACTTCGTTACTTCTAGAGGAGTATTTCTAATAAATTTTTTACAGTTTATCACTGATTCCGGATGGTCCACCAAAGATATTTTCATACTCATCTTATGCGAACGGAGGGAAATTTCATTCGCTGATGATATTTTCGCTTACTAAATTTTTCACTTTGAATTTATATAAGCCGTAAATGAAACTTTGTTCCGGATATGAAATATTAGTTAACAGTTCTCTCGGAAAAAGAAACTTTTTTCCAAGAAGTACTTAAATAAACTGCTTGAGGATTAAGGAAAGGTAAATTACTAAGCAAGGAAGAGCCGTGCGGCTGAATCCCGAGGAATAACAAGTGTGAAAAATAGCGACACGACTGGGACTCGAACCCAGGTCTCCAACTTGCCGGGCAGGTATTCTAACAAGATTACCTATGGCACCAGTTCGTGCCACTAAATGTGGAGACAACTCGCCTTGCTCACAAAGCATTTCCCAAACAAAGTGGAAGAGACATGGTAGTTCAGTGGTTAGAACACCTACCCGAAGAGTGGGAGACCTTAGTCATGTCGCTATTATTCACACCTGTTACTCCTTAAACTACTTCAGCTTCATCGTGATAATTAAGCGGCGCTTTATTCTTTAATTTTTAATTTGAGTTCAGCATCACTTGCCTCTGAAAATGACATTCGTTTACGGAACTATTCTTTTCGCGTGTAAAATAACTTTAACATAAATATGATCGGTTCAATTCAGTTTGGCATAAAAAATCAAAGAAAGAATAAGAGAAAAAATGCGTGATTTGGAAATAAGTATTATAGTCAATTAAAATTTCCAGTGAATTCAATTTTTTTAAGATAATCGGTAAACAGCCTTCCGGGCGAAGGATTTCCCATTTTATTTGAGAAACAAAAGTTTGTGAAAAAATTCGCGAATAGCGAATTTAAAGTCGAGCGAAGATAAGAAGAATCCAATTGAATTTTTGTTACCCTCAAAGAAGAACTAATTCAAAATTTAAACTAGGAAATCAAAGGAAAAGTGATGCGAGTCTGACAAAGAGAAATTAATTTGGTAATAAAGTAGCATCATTGAGAGAGGTGTGTTATGGTATCTATTCATGGAATAGTACTTATCTATGTCAACGCACGGCGTTACGCTGATGACGAAGTAGAGGTCAAGACTTGGGTTGTATCGTTTTAGCATTTTGAGTACTAATAAGAACACGCTGCGATTGGCGTAGAATGTTCGCCTTGAATAGTTTTACCATTGATGAAATTCATTTTATGACATAAAATGAGTTTCATTGAGTCATAAAACTCAATGCATATCGCAAGTATTTTAAGGAAATAACTTCAAACACACTGTTTCAATTGCAGTATTTAAAAACTGTTTATGCATATACACATTTAAAAAATGTTTTATCACCGAAAGGATTAAGTAGGCGTATTTTCCAGGTTTAATCTCTTTAAAATAATCAACTTAATTGTGAATTCCAATATATGACAGCAGTGAAATCAAGGTTCTCTGGCCGTACTTCGTGGAAAGACATTACAAATTATAAAACACACTTAGTAATTTCCACAAATAAATTTATTGTGGAAATTACTAAGTCTGTTTTATCATTTATATGGCAGCAGTCTTTCAAGCAATTTTAACATTTTTCTTACAGAAAATCACAATTATGAATTTAGATGAATGAGAGATAATCTAAACCCAGAGCTGACAAACTGAAGACACCTGTGAGAGTATGAGTTGAGGAAATACAGCATCATAAAAATCCTTGGAAAACTTTCAATTCCACACAACTTCATTGTCACATCGAAATGAGGAGTTTCATTAATCGAAAAAGAGGAGTTTATTACCCGTTTGAAAATATCTTAGAAAATCCATAAAATACTCTGGAGTGCTCTTTACTCTAATTTTAAATATTCAAGATCCTACTCTGAGGCGAAAATTAACTATAAATATCTTCCATTTGTACAAGTGGTTGCGGTTGTGTTGTTAGTATTCAAATATCACAAATGAAGCGTGAATACGTGCAGAATTTACTCACCCGTTGTGCCATTTAAGTTCTGCATCTGCATCAATATTCCATTAATAACAATAATATTCCGTCAGTAAAAGATTGATTATGGAGGCCAAGGCTCACATAGGGCTGTAGCGCCCAAGAGAAGAAGAAGAAGAAAAGATTGATTTTCATTGAGCGCTAGCATTAGTAAATTATGTAAATAATTACGAGTCATTCCTAAATCAGCGCAGTATCAGCGAGTGGCATTGTGCGCTGTTTAACTTATTATATCTACTAATATCATTACCCGGTTATAAGAAACTATTAATACAACTATAAAGGTGGTATGTTCTGCGTATTTTCGTATCGCACCTTGTTTGCGTTTTTAGAGCTTCCAAAAATCGAGTGCGTTTTAGATATGAAATGCGTCATTGTATTGTTAAGTGGTAACTGCAGATAAAAGTTGTTTCCAAAACTTGAGTGCATCTCAAATTCGAGGACATACGATTAATTTGTAATTATTATTGTTTATCTTCGAGCAGCGATTCGTCCTGTGCCTCATGGACCAGTAATTCTTGTTTTTCTACCTCCAGAAAAATAAGACGACATGGATTGTAATTAAGAATGATGGTGATGTTTAAGATCCAAGAATATAAATATTAGACCACGACAGTTCACCAAATCAGTATTAAATGTCATGGGGAGGGGCTTAGAACAACCTAAAGACTCTGCAGAGCTGTAAAGCAACCATTAATAAGCTCCTGTACCTTCTTTTTCTTGATTCTGAGGCAATTTTCCAGGATTTTCATTAGCAAAATTGAAAAAAGGAGTATATGTCGGGTCAGGTATTAGAAAGCTCGTAAAGGATGTAACTACAATGAACCAACAGCAAAAAGAAGCATAAAAAGCCATTAAAATTTAGCAGAAAAATGTTTTGGAAACATAACAGAACTAAAATATCCAAATATAGCAATAAATACGCTGAACAAATACTAGGAAATGTAAATTCTAATGACCAAAAATGAATTTTCTGGGTTCATTTAGGACTTCTTCTGGTAAACCTTGGAATAGGAAGCGAAGAGCAAAGTGATACTAAAGAAAAGGAAAGAAGACAACTGGGAAGTTGCAAGGTGAATACGATTGCTGACTACTGCTTGAGAGAGTCGACCTGCAGAAAGTTCAAGAAAGGAAATGTGTGAACCAAAAGAAGCCTTTATAACAGCGAAAAAAGATGCGCAAAGATTTATAATACACAATGATTTTTAATTATTTTTGACCGTTTTAAAGAACATTTTAACTCTAATACAATCCTAAACGATATGCATTAATAAAGCTTCAAACGATAAGAGTCTATTCTGCGCCATTTTCAAATATCGTGACTCCTTCGTGAGAAAAACTGACGTTTGTGTTTCTCTTCGGTAATCATAACTTTTATTCTAATATGCGGACACGTTGTTAGCGGAAGTAATTGTAGGCAGGGATTAAAAACACATTACTTAAGATGCGGAAAAATGTTACGAGAAAAAAAATTTCAAAAGCGTAAAAATATAGAATGGAAATAAATTTAGTTGTATTTGGTACCTCAAAATTTCAACTTAAGAACCGGAAAAACGTTATATCTAGATTTGACTGTATCTGGCTTCAAAGGAAATAAAACCAATCAAATTTCTCGAAGACTGGATTAATGCTAGAATAAGACTCAGGGGAGATCAGTAAGAAAACAAACGCTACTTTCACTTCTGATTGCTGTTTTTGCACCTCATAATGCACGTATAAACATTAACTTTAGAATTCTAGAATCGATACAAGACCTTAATTTGTTAGACGAAATGATGAAAAACAATTCAGATGCTGGAGAGCTCTAAAAATTTGCCCTATTTGTAATGAAAGCGAGATGGTGGTCGAAATTGTTGCAGAGAGTGAGTCGGACGAAGATTCATCTTATAATGGAAACAAACGCATGAAATCGTGCAAGGAAATGTTAAAGAATTTACAGATTTTGGTTAATTTCAGTTTGCACAAAGCATACTCTGATTTTATTTTATATATTTACGATGAGGCCACTGGAAATGCATAACATTGCATAACACTGGAAAATAAGACGAAACAGTAAAAAATTATTTGTTGTTCATGTTTTGTAATTAAATCATTGAGTGGAAAAATAATGGAGCACATAATTGCTAGTTCTTTAATGGGCTTTCTCGAAACGTCAAATTTCATAGTTAGGAATTAACACGGTTTTCGTAAGACTCGATCTTGTGAGTCTCAACTGGCATTATTAGTACACGATATCCTAAAATCTGCCGAAAATAAAAGGCAAGTCGACGCGGTATTTTTAGATTTTCGGAAGGCATTCGATAAGGTCCCGCATCATAAATTGTTGTTCGACAGGTTTAAAACCCTATTTATGCGTGGGGACTCAGGAGGGGCACTCGTACGTAATTCTCTCTTGTTAGCCTTATTTCGGAGGTTGAGCAGCGTTAAGTTGTTCCAACACCGCCAGTGATTTAGTGAATCTTGTAACAGATAGTGAAGTGGCTACGTCGAAATATCCAATCTTGAAATCGAAGTGCAATGAAGTTATTTCAACTCATCTTAATTATTCCCATAATACCACGCGCAGTGCTTTCCAAAACCTCCACTTGTTGAAAAACATTCAGAGTGCTATACTGCAACAGGATTTAATTTTCACCAAAGCCGACATATACAATTGTTTAGTTATCCTAAACAAAAGCGATTATACTAACAAGTGCAACCATTTCATCTCTTTGAACGACTTTTCAAGTGTAGCATAAGACCCCTCAGTATAACAACAGAATCAGGCCAAAAAAGCTATTGCTGATTCTGGCATAATAGATAATCACAGCAAACCTCGCCTAACTTGTGCAAATCCCCCAACATTCTATGGCCTGCCGAAACTGCACAAACAAGGGATTCCTATTCGTCCGGTGGTGTCCGGTGTGTCTTCCCCCACTCATAAACTGGCTTCGTTTGTGAACAGTGTCCTTTCTGATTTGCAATTATCTGTGCCTAAACATTCAGTGAAGAACTCCCTGCAATTGACAAAAAAGCTCGGTGAATTAACCTAACTGTAAAATTGTTTCATTCGATATCAAGGACTTATTTACCAATGTACCCATTATAGACACGTTAATGGTGATTGAAGAAACATTAATCAGGAACAATTGTGATATCGATATCACGGAAAACTTGTTACATTTAATTACTGTTTGTACTAATCCAAATTACTTTTTGTTCAATGGGTCCTTCTACAGGCAAAACAAGGGACTTGCCATGAGTTCTCCACTGTCACCAATTCTTCCTGATCCAGGCAAATGGACCAATTTATAAACATTCTGAACTCTCTTCACCCCTCTCTAACTATTACAATGGAGAACGAAGTCAACCACTCCCTTAATTTTTTACATTTAAACCTGCGCATAACCGACCACAAAATTCAACTCTCCATTTATCTGTTCTTCACCGATCACACTATTCCTGCTTCGTCCAACCACCTTCACTCACACAAGCTCGCTGCTTTTCACTCTCTGATCCAGAGACTATTCGCCATTCCTATGTCCCCTAATGATTTTCAAAAAGAACTCTCTACCATCCACACAATAGCCGTCAATAATGGTTACTCCTCAGGTCCAATAAACAAATTAGGAGAACGCAAAAAGAGGAAAATTGCTTTAAGTCATATCTTTTCTCTATCTCCCATCAACATTCAGAGACCACCGTTTATCAAATTTTATTTCATAGAAAATGCCACCTATAGAATTTGCAATGCCTTCCCGAAGTCAGATTTCCGCATAGCCTTTTCAAATACGTTTTGTGAAGAATTGCTACGATAAATCAGTGAGCGTCACTCAGATGATACAGGACGCAAAATGGGAATTTTTAGAAGTTAGAAGATTTCAACAAAGGATCGATTTACTGGATAAATTCAGAGAAAGCACGCTCAGAGATGATGTAGCAGATATAATGCGATCACCATGCTACATAGGACGTTCTGATAATGCGAGAAAGATAAGAGAAATAGATGCCAGAACTCATTTTTTCCCGCGAACGATACTCGAAAATAATCGATTAAGGAAATAAAGTCATGATGCATGCCTCCCCTGCCACACGCCGAAAGGCGGCTTGCAGGGTACAAACATAGACATAGACAAATTGTCATGTGACGTACGAGAATCGGTCAGAAAAATACATTTTTTTTTCCAAAAATATATATTCTACAAAAATGAAATGTATACATATGAAAGAATGATGTTTTATGTATTCAATCTACTTTCCACATAATCTCCTTCAAGTTCTATTGCCTTCCTCCAGCGATTCACTAGGGCATGTATGCCATGTCGGTACCAGTCCTCGCTCTGCTTATGGACCCAGGTTTTCACTTTCAACTGCCATCTGATTCACTCATCCTCCATACCTAAGTGTACTCCCATCGACTGCAGATGTTCCATAGACTTTGTGCAAACGTTTGTGAATATTCCCTACCGTTCCTTTCTCCACGCACAGAAATTCAACCACAGTACATTTGTAACCTATATCGCGGTCAGACTTCACTTTGAAATCTTGCTACTGCTATACTATTTCAGGAGAAAACGGAAACTATGCACAATCAAGCAGAAAATGTCAGAGTTTGAATCTAAAATTTCAAATTGCTAGCATTGGCTTTAGAAAAAGAATTTAGAGCACTAAACCAACCTTCGCATTTAAAATGCAACAATTTTGTATCTTCAATTCATAATACATTTTTTTTTCGAACCACAAAGAAATTTCAGCCGAATACGCTGCAAAGCTGCCCAAATCATACGGCTGCGTGGTTATGAAGCCATCGATTATTATTCTATGCACGTGCATCCTAACAACGGATATCTTCCCTTAAAGTGAAAGAAACTCCCAAGGAAGATGGACTTGAAAAAAGTCTGACGGGACCGGGAATCGAACCCGGGTCTCCCAATTGCCGGTCGGCTTGCCCACAAAGTCTCCCGAATGGCTTGGAGAAATGTTCTGCCGGGATAGCTCAACGGGCAGACAGACCACCCGACCGGCAATTGGGAGACCCGGGTTCGATTCCCGGTCCCGTCAGACTTTTTTCAAGTCCATTCTTCCTTGGGATTTTTCCTGGGTGCGCACCATCTTGCGCAAAGTCACCCTTACCCGTTTTCCTTGAAAGAAACTCATTCAGGTTTTCAGCTATAACATGGCACTCTCTTTCATTTCGGTTTAAAATAGCAGAAAATTACGCGTCCGTAAACAGCGGATGGAACGAATTCGGACGAACGGCACTCGGATGAATGCCATTGCCAGCAAATGAGCCTTTAATACTGCACCCGAGTGAAGCCCGAGCGATACGTGAGCGGTAACAAAGCCATATACCATGATAGACCACTCCCCGCCCACGCAACTCCTGCTAAATGATAAGCGCTCTCTCTCCGTGCCTTTTTTTCCCGCACAATTAGCTCTTCAACAGGAAATTGCGATTCATCGACTCTTTCGTAATGATTGGATAAGTTTAATTAACTTCAGCATTTTTACGGCGGATGAATCACGAATTCTTCTGCCGTCGGCGACTTGCACAAAAGAGAAAAATATTAGCAGTACGACGCGATACGAAGTTAAATAAAAGGCTTCAACATGTCTATATTTATTGTACGGGGCGAGTAAATTTGCATATACTCATGTGTCTATACAGTTAAATGTAACTTTGTAAGAAAAAGTTACATCCTTTTAGCTAGTATGATTTATATGATATTTATTAAAACCTACAGGAGGATAGCTGTTACTATCTGTTTGTTCCTGCCACCGTATCCATTTCATCCAGTTTTATTATTATGAGATTTGGCATCGCTAGAGTTGAGCTTTTCGGACACCACCTTACCAGTTTGCGATCCCCTAGATTTAGGACTAAAATTTTCCCATGTATTCAAGTAGAGCTAGCGTAGTGAAAAATTAGCGGCGGACTGAGGGTTAGAATTACACTGTGAAAATTCATTTCTACAACGTCTGCAGACATTGAGTTTGTAGAGAACCAACCTACACTGGTCTCACCATTCCTTCGCACTTTTCTCACCCCAATTAGAGTCTGCGTTCGCAGCCAATATTAGGACTGAAGGCCACAGCAGCAATTGCTTCTCAGGGAAGCAAGAGGGAGAATACGAGCCGAATGAGATTAAATAAACATTTAACCACGAATTTACAAACCTTTCATCTCTTCGCCTCCGTAGTGTTCCAATAACGGTCTCTTTCCCCCCTTTCTTTCCTACTTCCTTAAATACTCCGAATACAGCTTGCTCTCCTCCTGGATTTTCAACCATAGCTCCAAGTACCGATACTATGGAATGGGATATAATGAAAAGAGCGAGGAAACTTGTGTCTATGGATTATGTAGAAGCAAGATATTTGAGAAGACCAAATATATATATTTTTCATTTTTTTAAATGCATTAGCTTAGTAACAGATCGTCGATATCATTTGAAAGAAGTGTTTGCTAGATTTATGTTACGTACCGCTTGCCTACATAGTATTCCTACATAGAATGTAGACGTAAGGAATCCAAAGTGATATTACTAAATGTACTGCCATACAACTCCATAACTAGGAGCGATGCCGTACGAATAATTCCCTTGGCTTCTATAATTCTAATATATATATGTGAAGGGAGCGATTGAAAACATCATTTAAAGTGTTTTTAATTTTCTTAGTGATGAATTTTTGGATTTGTTGCCATTCGATCTTTAGAACAGTGAGGCTCATTTTCTTATAGGCAATTTCAAGCAGTTCACAAAATTTAAGCAATGAAGGGAAGTGCTCGACATAGTTTGAAATAATGTGATAGCTAAGAAATGTATCGGTACGCACTGACCCCATAATAATTGAGCTGAGGTAATGTAAAGGTATAATCGGCAGATTAGGCGTCAATATCAATTTCCCCATTACAGTTGCGGAACAGTAAGAGGTGAAATTGATTTCCCGTTTTGAAAAATCACAAAATTTTGCCCTATCGTACGTTCGCATACATAGAATGCTTGGCATCGAGGAATGCGATAAAGAGTGCAGATAAAGTAGGTGGGTGAAGATCCAGACTGATCAATTTAAGGAAATAAGTAAAATTAGACGCCTGCAGGATAGCTGGCGAAACTGTCGTCAAGATGGAAAGAATACATTTTGGTGAAGCCCGGAAGAACTTACGGAACCCAAGTAACCAGCGCCGCGGAAACCTTCGCAGTAAGTAAAATTAGTTCTGACTTTCATATTACACGCATCGACAATATCGGGAAAATGGTGCAAGATTGCTTATCATTTTGAATCAATATTTCAAATGATAGAAAACATTTCTCACATTGTGTATACTTCCTACGCCGCCTCATCGGATTTTCTTGACCGCATTAGAAAGGTGATAGTTTACCAATTTTTACGAAGCTAGGTGAAGAGTATGACCCCCATAGGACCCGGAACCGCTTTCACCGAAACTACTCAAATAGATGCTATCCGGGCCTAATAGAAGTATTATGGATACCCGTAAATATATTTCGTTATCAACACCTATTGGCTTACGGTTACCTGTTATACTGGTATGCGTATCGTTAATTTTTCAGTAGTGTGACAAATATAATATTTAAACATCAATACTTGTAATTGTAAGTTAGGTGGTTATCTCAATATCATCCGTCGATATTAAGAGAAATATAACGAAATATGGAGGAGGAAACAGAAGCAGGAGTACGAAGGGAAGATGAAAGTGGAAGGGAGTTGTAGGCGGGCACGTAATCCAGGCATGAAAAGGGTCGGTTGAGTGCGCGTACGCTTTTGTGTGGGTTGAGTTAGTCCCAAGAGGGGGAAATGCTTGGGAGGAAGGAAAACTAGAGAGCAAGGGGGTGTCGTGAATAAGACAGGATACGTATGTACAACACAAGAGAATAAATTGTTATCGGAATATATTTCATTCATAAGTTCTTCAACTGCTTCCTCCGTTAAATCTTTAAAAGCGCCCTCCGACGGAACATATCCCATTTTCCGGGAAACGAAGTGATCCGCCCGGAAATTCTCGTCCTTAAACACAGGTATCGAACCTGTGGGTGAAACTGACTTCAAAATCGCAGACTGCGGTGCATTATGCAGTACTTGTAAACTGTGAGGCATCAAAGAAGAGGTTTTCTTTCGCGCGACTTACTTTCTCTCGAGATTGTGGATAGATTAATAAGTGAGTTTCAGTTTGGAAAGAAGGAATATCTCGTAACTCTACTTGATTTCAAGAAAGTTTTTGACAGTCTCTCAACACATATTAATATATAAATTAAAATCAGCGGATGTTAGTAAAGTAGTACTTCAAGGATTTCCTCTACGAGAGGGAACAGCAACTAGTAATTGATGGCGTTCGGACAAAGTCAAAGCTATCTCAGGTAAACCTCAAGGTAGCGTAATAGGAACTCTACTCTTCCTGGTATGAATCGGCAACCTGAGCAACGAGATTGATAGCAATGTGAGGGTATTTGCGGATGAATCGGCAAAATATGAAGAAATATCTAACGATTTCGCTCATATTCAAAGGTGGTGCGAAAATAGCAACAAGAGGTAAATGTACATAATGCCCTGTAGTAAACTTCTTCGAAAGGAAACAATTGCGTCAGAACAACCCGTTCACAATTGGTGGAATGAATATAAATTAAGTCGAGTCAGTAGTATTTTTCGGAATTACTCTCACACATAACAAACTGGAGCACATATATCTGAGGAAACTGCGATAAAAGGTAAAAAAACGAAGCAACTAAAAAGCTTGGTTTTATGAAGAGCATTGTAAGTAGATGCGATGAGGTTAGAGAGCGATTTTTTTTTCACCTTAGTCAGGCACAAACTGGAATATGCTGCGAGTTTATGGAATCCGGCGGATGGAACGTGCACCCGCTAAGTCGAGAGCAGGTTTTCGATTCAAGGCGATTCGATTTGTTAAAAAATACTACGATAAAAAGCAAACGTTATGAAAATGCTTTCAGGCAGGTTGGGAATCTTTGAAAGAAAGGAGATGAGACTGCGATTGAATGCTAAATTCCGAGCAAGTACATTTATAAGTATATACATATAATTATGAGTTATTTCAGGATATAATAAAGCCAAACGATGCTTAATTTTCACCTTTTCACTTCACCGATTAAGGATATGAATCATATGTGGTGTCCCTCAGGGAAATGCATTAGTGTCGATTTAGATCCTAATTTATAGGGGAAGGTTGCCTAATTTGGACCATTTTTTTATTTTCTTGTATATTCCCATCACTAATTATTCAACCGCAAATTTTAATGCTGTATAATATACTTCATAGTTTCTCCTTTCATCTGTTAGCTTTATATTTGCAATATATTACTCTTGAGATAAATTAAGTGGAAAAAACCTAACTAATGCTAATGGTCCAAATTGGGAAACCGGTTGCCTAATTTGGACTCACATTCTCCTAAGTTGGACCGGGTTGCCCCTAAACCATCCTGCTCCTAATTATTAGGGAAGCATTTGCAGTGAGGTGATTTTTTTCTCCCGGTTAAAGTTGTCGGGCAATGCGTGTTTTTCTGCAATGTCGAAGGCTAGCTTACGGATGTTTTTGATTGAATATCCAATAAACCTCTCCTCAAACAGGAGAATGTGTTCGGCGAGAACCTTTTCCATCTCCCCAGTTAAGGTTGCTTGCCTACGGAAAGATTTAACTGCATTCGAAAAAGTATTCTTACTATAAGCGTGTCTCTTTACTGTAGCTTTAGGCACTCCATACACACGGGCACATTCGTTGAGTCCATAGTCACTGTTATTGTATGCTGTCACAGCCATCTGCAAATGTTTTTCGTCCCATTTCCCGTACGTACCCATTTTTCCATCATGAAAACCTATGCAAATATTCACCCAAATGTATTAGATATTTATTGTGGAAGTAAAATTATAGTTATTAAAAAATAATTAATTTCCTAATTGCATAATTCAATAGTCTCCTAAAATGTACCGGCCCAACACGCGGTGGTCCAACTTAGGCAAAAGGTTCCCGTCAAAATAATAATGGCGCCATACGATCACACGAGGTTTTATACACATATGCAGCATGTCGTTAGTAGCTAACATAATTCGGGTTAAAAGTGTTCCACAGAAAGAGTGATTACTTACTTTTACTTGAGACAGCAGCTTACGTACTGAGGGTAAATAATTATAGCACAAATAATCAAATTACGTTAACGACCATCCACACCGGAAAAATGACTCCAACTCTCTGGCCGTCTAGTCACGTGCCCTAGATGGTGTCACCACCTAGTACTACCAACTCAAATGCTTGATATACTTGTAGGACTGGAAATACAAATGCGGTCCAATTTAGGCAACGGTCCAATTTCGGCAACCTTCCCCTATTAATCTCTTGCAGTGAATGTTAACAGCAAGGTTAGACTATTCGCCTATGTTTATCCCATCTACAGAAAGGTAGCGCCTCAAGATGATATCCGTAGTTAACATGACGATTTAAGCGTTATTTCATGTTGGTGCAGTGATTGGAGTAAAAGACTTTTCCCTGAATAGACCTGTGCCCTAATATTACTGTGCAGCTTGGAATCCCCACCAAGTACGTAGGATTGGTCTCCGATCTAGAGACGTGGAGCGGCTAGGATTTTAAAAGGAGATTTCAGATCGATAGCAGTGCTTTGACTGTCCGAGTAGGATTTGCTGAAAGATAGAAGACTTAATTACCAACGGAAACTATTTGAAATATTTACCACTTCAGATCTTGCCGATCGAATTTTGACACGATATTTCCTTGTAATCAAAATGCAGTTAAGCGCAAAAGAGCGACCTTTATTATTTAAGGGTTGTCCTAAATCACCCTACTGTCCTGCTATAATAATACTAATAATAAACGTCTTTATTGGGTGAAATTGGGACTAAAGAATCCCATCTTCCATTTAACCCTTGTCATGTAAGTAGAAAATGATATCAAACAAAAGATACAGAAAAAATTGCGATAAGTTACAAAAATTATTAATAATTACAAATTAAAGACATTATAGGTATTAAATCATTAAAGAATTCATAGTTATGAAGGAGAGGAAAGAATAATAAAGCAGGGANTACAAAAATTATTAATAATTACAAATTAAAGACATTATAGGTATTAAATCATTAAAGAATTCATAGATATAAAGGAAGAGGAAAGAATAATAAATCGGGGAACACAAGAAATAAGAAAGGGAGAGAAAGTAACAGGATAGGGAGTGGGAAAAGAAGGGTGACAGATGAGTGGAATGTAAATAAAAAAGAGAACAAATAGTGCCTATGCAACTTAGGCTTGCGAAAGATGTTTTATACAAAGTTTTATGAATGATGATGATGAGGGAGCATTTTGAATTTCAGGTGGGAGTACGTTCCAGAGTCTACAAGCAGTCACATGAAAAGATTTATTATAAGATCTGGTTTTATGTTTAGGGATTTGAAGATTTTGATTTCCCCTTGTGAAACGATCATGGATATTGTTCATAGGGATGAACTGCGAGGAAAGATATTGCGGCATATTATTAATTCTAATTGAGTATAGGCAGGATAAAAAATGAAGCTTCCTTCTAGAATCGAGCTTAAGCAAGGATAATTTCTTGTACGAATCCGATACATGATCGCTTTTTCGAAGGTCGCAGATAAATCGGATACAGGAGTTCTGGGCTGTTTGAAGTTTCGTCGCAAGTTCATCGGATACATCCTGGAAAAAGATATCGCAGTAATCGAAGTGTGGGAAAATGTGTGAAGATTCGAGATTTTTTCTAAGAGAATGAGGAAGAAAAGCTTTTAGTCGTGTAAGAGAGTGTAGAGTCCTGTTTACATTTTTCCGTATTTTAGTAGTTTGATCTCCCCAAGTTAGAGATTCGTTGATTATAAGACCTAGATTCGTAACACTTTGGCAGAGCGGGATATTTTCATTGACAATTTTAAGAGGGTGTAAAGAAATTTTATTTAAGGTAAAGATGAGTGTAGGATGCCCAATTATAATAGATTGACTTTTAGATGGATTGATTGCTAGTTGATTTGTGATACACCAATCGTTTATCAATGAAATATCAGTGTTCATTTGGTCTATGGCATGGTTGAGATAAGATGTTGGTGAGTGAGTGTAGAGCTGTAGATCGTCGGCATAGAGGTGGTAATTACAATTTAATAGGTCAGCAGCGATATCATTAATGTAGATAGTGAATAGTAATGGTCCGAGGGTAGATCCTTGCGGTACGCCTCTATGGTTTTTAAGCCATTCGGAGGAGGAACTGTCATAAATGACCTTTTGGGTCCTATTACTGAGGTAGGAAGAGAACCACTGAAGAGAGGCAGAGGAAAAACGCAGCAAACGAAGCTTGCTGATTAGTATGTCTTTATCTATGGAATCAAAGGCCTTGCTGAAGTCCAGTAAGGTCAGAACAGTTACTTCTCTGCGATCCATGGCACGGCGAATATCGTCAGTAATCTTTATCAAGGCTGTAGCTGTATTATGTGACCGACGGAAGCCAGATTGGTAGGGGTCAAAAAGACGATCTGTACAGTGTCGGTGTAGGATGCAGGTAGCCTCCCTAAGGTGGCGGTCTCTGTACAGTGCTGTACCCTGGGCGAGGTATACTTAACGTGGGCATGAGGCACTTAAGTTTTAAAAATAATAAAGAGAAGAACACCAAATAGTGTGAGTGACTATTTGAGATAAATAAGTAAATAAATAAAGAAGTAAATGTATTAAAATACAAAAAGGTGAAAGAAACTGAAATAAACTGAAAGACTTAAACTAAAGTAGCGATATAAATTCAGAAATATAAACTTTTACCTCAAATTTTACTTTGGATTAAAGATAATAATTATGGTCCGTTTCTAATCAAATAAAAATTTATCAAATCCGTAGAACATTATATAAAAGTCTCGTCGACCATCGATTGGGGTATTCGTCCCGAGATGCTCTCGTAGATTCAAATGATCTATTGCGCATAGTAGATCGAAAAAAAATTTTAATTTTATTACGTTTTTTCTTTTAGCATTATTTGTGTTAAACATGTTTATTGCGTCATATATCTATATTATATACTAGTCAAAGTTGCTTGCATACTGCAAGCTATATGGTAATAGATTTTTCCAATTCTCGTTTTAAAGAAACAATAGAAAAGAAGAAATAGATTATCTAAAATAGTCACAAACATTTTTTAATGCCAAATGATATCTAACTAGCTATACGAAAAATATAGAGATATATTATAAAGCCACCCCAAGTATTTTGAAGTGGGAGAAATTTGTACCGTCTTAGCATCAAAACCAGGATTTATGGTTTTAAGGCGATATCATATCGGGAATTAGCTAAATGATGATTGATGATACTTGGTCCATAGTTCGATGCTAGGGCTGGTTAAATATTCCTCAATATATATTCTACGGGAGGCTCGAGTCATATATTTCCTTTCTTTCGGTGCTTGTCTCGATTTCGTACGGCTATTCTTTCTAATTTAATTTAGCAAATGAAGTAAACTATGCAAGCGATAAAAGTGAGCTTTACTCGTCTGGAGTCGAACTGGGGACAAAAAGGGAGATAAATAGTAAACTATTAGCTACACAGGGAATAAATTTAATGATATACCGATTTTGAAAGTTGGGCTACGTTTAGTTTTAGATTTATTGCTAAAAATAGAGTTGTCGCATCTTCTGGAGTCGAACCTGGGACAGTTGGGTAAAGAAAAAGTAGCCTATCTATTCGTCCGAGGCATAATTTTTCATCCTAACAAATTTCAATAAAATCGGTTGGAAAGTTTTTGCATGATGCGATAACAGAGAGACGAGAATTTCTAAAAGTGGTGCTTTGTACTCAGTGTCACCCCTAATCACCAGATCTACAATTTTTTCGAAAAATGCTTCAATGTATGTACAGACACGGTTCCCGTTAGAGTTTTATTATATGTGTACTTAGATTATTAATTTAATCCAAACGAAAATAATCACTATTTTTTATATTGTACAATAGTAACAATATTATGAAATATATTTATAATACAAAACTTATTTCATTCGTCTGTGTTTACTACATAATCGAGTGCATACACGTGGGGCTGAGGCGTGCACCGCTCGTGTGTTAAGTGATCGCTGCCTGGGTACAGTGGACACCACCTACAGGTGGGGTTCATTTTACACTGATCACCGCCTAGGTTGGCTCCCGCCGGTTAATTGCTCCGAGCCTCCTAAATCGGTCAAGAGAGAGTTCCGTGTAGTATGTCTCGCGTCGGGGCCCCGGCGTTATAGAGGGCAAAAGGGTGTTTTTATATCGTGACGATTGCAAATAATATACATGTTAGGAGTCCATTTTTTTATTTGCAAACAGGCCCCCTTTGGTATATGGCTGGCCTAGCTACTGGAGAATACGGGGAATTTGCCGAAGAAAAGCACATTCTACTTTTTCTCGGGCTAACTCCAAAGCGCTTATTATAAAATTAAAGCTTTAAATTTGTCCTTAAATCTGTTCTACTCCAGGACACTTTTAGGTACTTGATTAGGCCTTTTAACGAAAGCTACAAATGGCGATTGATAAAAAATAGTTCGGCTTTGATTTGATGGAACATTGTAACACGGTTCAGTCACAAAGAAATTCTCTCCCCGTTCTTAATAAGATATATAATAAAGCGTAGGCTTTTCCGAAAGTCTGGCGTTTTCTGCCACTGATTATATGATCACTTAATGACAATGTACTGAAATCGCAGGTGCACAGAGAATATTCCACGAGTTTGCTGACAGTCCCGTGGAGATTAATGTCGCATTGGTTTCGGCTGTAAAAAGTGCATTACTTTCTGGCCAACCCTAGTGTGTGCGCGGGAACATTCATGAACATATACTTTCATGCTCTAAAAGAACTTCTGCAAACTGCTGTCAGGTATCCTCAATAGAATCTTAATGGGGATGCGCAAAACACACTGGAGGGAGCGTAAGACGGCCAAAGTAACAGTAAGAAAAGCAAAATTCCAAAATTACTAATCTTCAATTTCCATTATTCAACATATCAACTAAGTAATTCAAGGCGGCTTCCCTCTGCCGTTTGAACACTAAGTTCGGCACCCCAAAGAGCTAAGAATTCTCGTTGAAGTGCGTTTAACGACTAAAGCGAGAGCGCAGGCCATTTTTGAGTGACCTTCCAAACGAGCTGCTACGAAAAGTTTATTGTATTATGTAAGTATCTTTTACCATATTTGTCTCTTTGTGAGGAAATTGTTTTATTTCCAACCGTGTTGAATGTTTTTCTCTTTCGCCATCCGAGCTTTAAACGCGTTCGCTGATATTAGATCTCGAGAGAGATTAGAACATTGATACATTCGAAAATGGTCGTTTGGTTCTAATCTTTCAGTTAATAAGACCCATGTTAGTACGCGTAGTAGGAAACCAATTTTGCAGCTTCGAAAGACGAAAGGGAGCTGCGCAATTTCCAAAGAAAAAGCGAAAATTTTGGAATTATTTCGGTTTTCGTTCAACTTCTCCTATAGTATGCATCTTACAGAAAAGGGTAATCAAATAGATTTCAAAGCACATTAAATTTCCCACATTTTATGGCCAAAACTGACTTTGCATGTTCAGAACTTTCTGAGAAATAGCTTTTCAAAAATTGGCAAAAGTTCTGATAGTTAGAAGCCGAAATCCATACAAAAAAATTAAAATTCGTGACTGTAATAGTTAAAATCTTTGAAAATTTCCCTCTTGATATCGCCAATTCTTGCCATTGCTTCTAAATCGGCCTAAATACACAATGTATTCTTATGGGAAAATGCATGAGCTCGGAATCAACAATCGCATTGGCCGTTAGGGGGACGGGTTGTTTACAACCTCAAAATTTCACAAAATATTATGGTTCATTCACTAGATTTTTGCACTTTAGAGAGAGAAAGAAGATGTTATATCTTCGTATAGGGAGCCAATAGGACAGGACGAAATATCCCCTCCACTCATCAAGAGCGTGGCAGAACTTTGCTGTGTTGCAACATAGGCATAAAAATAGAAATTTAGTTAAAATCGTTTCAGTTCCTCTCAGTATTGAGCTAAAGTAATGCTTGAAATAATATTGTGATTGATTTTAGGTTAATTAATAACACAACCGCAGAAAAAACAAAAATACCACAATTCAAAGAAAATCTTGACTTTATTCCGGTATTGTTTGAACGGGTGCCTTTACTTCTTTAATTTAGAAAACAAGAAAATATTTACATCAAATTCTGCTTCAAATTATTTTCTTTCCGTTCGTATTATTAATTTGGCAGACAAACGTTTTTGAGGCAAATATTCAATAGAAATTATTGGAGAGGTCGAGAATTTTTGAGAAGAAATTGTATCGAAGAAAGTAGTCGCCAGCTATCTTTCGTCTTATTTACTCTGGAAGAAACTTCAAGCGGGAAAGTTTCGGAGAAAATAGTGAATTTATTTTCTGTGAAAATACAAAACCTCTAAGTTTATAAATAACATAAGAAAAACAAATTTAATTCGGCGGTAACGCATAACACGGCGCGGCCCGCGATCGTTTGCCTCGAGATGGGATGCTTCTTACGATTGGGTGCCTTCTCGTCGTATTTTTGTCAGCATTTCGGACGAAGAGAGAGCCTTTCTTCATCTGGTCATAATTCACTCAATGAAGAAACTAATCTTTTTTAGGTTGAGAGTTGGGGATGAATAACGAATTCCTTAACTGCAGAGATTTACATGGGACGCTTTGAGAAACACCGTTTTGTGGTTTTAGGACGAGAGAAGATTTCCAAGACGAGATGAAATACTTTCCAGACTTAAAGAGAGAGGTACTCACAACATATATTGTTACATAGCATAGCAATAACAAATATACGACAAATCTTACAAGACCCGATCATCAATTACTGAAAATAACTTAAACCGACTTATTTCAATATTATTAGACGTATTAGACCTTTATGCTGGAGGACGCACCTCCTTGTGGAAGAATTTGAAGGAAATTGGATTCAAATATAAAAGAACGATAGACGGACGAAAATGAGAGAACGATGAATGTTTTGATAAAAATTTTACTCAAATAAACGATGATGGGGATGACTCACCGTAGAGAGTTTAAATGTGTTTCAGTGATTTTTATAAGTATTTTATATTAAAAAATAGCCACAGTAAAAGACATGGCGTCAGTTTTTCTTTCTATTTCCCCTCTTCTTTACGAGCTCTTTTCTTCTCTGCTCTTTTCTTTCATCTCCAGGGGATTTATTCAGAAGAGTAACAAACTATACATGCCCTGATAACTACAAAAGGTTCCTATCAAGGACAGATAAGAATGGGAATATCTAGAAAGAATAACTCCCACAGTACAGTCACCATCTCAAACACGAAACACTTACGGATTACCTGCTGGATTTCTCAAAGGGAGACAGAGCAATAAATAAATAAATTGATAAGATGCAATTTTCGCCAAATTTGAAAATTTTATTTTATGATGGCAATTGCTGTTCTGCCGCTCCACGACAGAAAAGAGGGATGGAAACAGAAAAAGTTCTCTGAAAAAAATGATCGCATTAAAAATGTAAATTGTTACAGTACTTAGTATATTTTGCTGGTGTAAATTTGGCATTTATGACACGCGTAAGGACATCAATAATCGTCTTGCATAATCATGCATGCTCTCTAGTGAATTACTGTGAAAATGTTCGAATCCTGTGCTAAAAGAAACAAAAATTGGTCTCTTGGCCAGGTATATACATACCTCAGATTCTAGCCCACTCGCGAAGTTTCCCTTGTGAAAATTTCATAACTTGTTCCACTCATTCTTTATAACGTGTATTATAATATGCTTCTTTCATCGAAAACTCAAATTGCAAACATATCGAATGAACAAGTGGCAAGGGTTTTGGTTGGCTGTTTAGTGATCATTGTATGTGAATCTCTGCAGTCAAGGAATTCGTTATTCATCCCCAACTCTCACCCTGGTAAAAGAATACTTTCTTCATAGAGTGAATTATGACCAGATGAAGAAATGAAGAAAGGCTCTCTCTTATAAAGTTATGTTTCTGATAAGAACAAAACTATTGTTATATTTCAATGACGGCAGTCATGTTCGTGAATAGTCAGCTGCATACATTTTAGCTTATTTGAGAAGCTTACAATATGCATAGACTTGGTCTTTTTAACATTAACAATAAGGTCTTCATCATGTGATTTTTAATAAAAATAATTCAAGATTTATCACAACCATTAGAACATATTACAATATTATATATAAATATGTATAAATAAAGAATTACTTACTTAAAACAGACAAAATTTAATGGGTAACTCAGTCTTCCAGCAAGCATTCGGTTACATTGAACATCAACATAAAATACTATTATTAAATTAAAATACATTACTATTTTGGCCCCCCTGAGCCACAGATATCAGCAGATGCTACAAAAAAAAACATCTTCAATTTTATAGTTCCCTATTTCTTACATTGATCACAATAAAAGTCTAA